>MNCI01028057.1:570900-614111 GCA_015680685.1 Gnetum montanum
CATTAGTGTTCATGACTACTGAGGTGAACACTGTACATAAATGACATCCAACCTTTTTTTGGTAGTTGTAAGAGAAGGAGAGAGAGAAAAAAGAATAAGGTGTGTTGCTGCCGATGCCAAGATTACACCTTTCGTTGTTTATCCATAGCCACGCCACCAATCTTGCTCCTTTCATAAATGTTCCAGTTTCAGTCCATCCTAAGTGTTTCCTCCAGGTCTAGTCCATTGTTGTATGATCTCCATCTACACATACAAAACAGTCCGAAATGAGAGAGGGTAGATAAATCACAACGCAGTTGATACCTTGCCTCGATGTAAAGTGCATTGGCTGAGTTGTGGTTATGGCAGATGCTGATTCTAGAGATTTAACACTGGTGAGTACATAAGGTGTAGGGGTTAGGAAAAATTGAAAAATTTGTGCCAGGGCCCCCATGACTAAGAGCGAACCTTCGGTAGCGATAGGATGGAAAAAGATAAGGAATAAGAAAGATGTAGAAAAAAAAACAACAACAACGCCAATAAAATAGATGTCATAGATGGGGATAAAACAAAAATTGTTGATTGCAGGAAACATTTAAGGAAAATAAGTTAACAAATGCATCAAAAAGGAATGCCGGTGGGTCCTCCCCAAAGCAGGCTCATGCCCTTGATGCCTTGACAGACGCACAAACCAAAGAGTCTGTAGGCTCTACGAATGTCATTTGGAAGTAAGAGTTAAAAATTTACCCACAAGAAATTACCAAGGAAAAATAATGTATCAGCCAAGATATGGACTAATGATAAAATCTGGAATGAGGTGAAAAATGGAAAAGAAAGGTGGAGAGGAGAGAATGGAATGGAAACCCAAGAACAAGGTTGTGTAAAGTCCCTTGTGTGTGTTTGGTGGTTAATGTGACCGAGTAGAACTCATTCCAAATCCAAACTCAACAAACCACATTTAGTGACCTCACATCAACACATTTGACCAGCCTATCCTCTTGAAGCAACAAGAATGCCTCTACAAAAAGTCACCACCATTCCAAGGAGAGTGAGATGGAGAATCAGGAAGCGAGAAAGGGCCTTAGTTAGAGGGAACCTTCAGGCATGGGTAACATGTCTCTCTAGTGCCATAACCAGTGCTTGTAGCCCATATTGCTTTATTATGTCTACGGGTGTGCTTTGAATTCTCACTATTTTTCTTTTTTGTTTTTGAATGAGAACCACACCATGCAAAAAATTATTTTTATGTACTCAACTTTTAGATATTTGATGAACGATAGAATGGCAGAAAACTCGAGGAAAAAGCATCCAAGCACTCAAGAAAATAGCTAGCACAATCGCATCAAATCCCCTTGAAGTCACATCCTTTTTCATCCTTTGAGTCTTTCCTTAGTTTGGGAAATACCCAGCCACCAATTCGTTAACAATTTTATTAGGGAAAGGGACTATACAGTTCCAAGCCAAGGGAGACCAGAGGATTTTATGGATGCATGAATGACGTGGACTCATTGCCTATTTAATCAAAAGAACCATACCTTAATATCAACATCGTACTTCAAAGGTAAAATCCAAACATTAGCAACCAATATGGTATTATTCATGCCACCATCATGAACACTTATTGGGTGATGAACAAAATAAAGTAATCACATAAAGAAATGGTAAAAATATGAATGATGGTGTAAAACAAAAACAAGAAAGATCAAAGAAATGTGCAAAACAAAAATGTGCAAAACAAAACTGTGTAAAAAAAAATGTGTAAAACAAAAATTTAAAAAGAACCAAGGGACTTCAGTGGTTAGTAGAGGTGGCCGTCTCCCCCATGATTGAGTTGGAAGGAGGAGATTCGAAATAATGAGCAAGGTTGCCCACCTACAGAGGTAGCATATGTTCTAGCTGTTCCAAACTCATGGAAAGGCTTTGTTTGTTGCATGTTGACTAACAATATCTTATCTAGGCTCTTAGGTTTATATATGGTCATGGCTCCTGAAGGAAAAGTTGCATAGATGATGTAAGGTCCTTCCCAAAGTGTTTGAAATTTGGTACATTGTAACACATGTGTGGGGTTCCAATAGAGAACCTTATCTCTTGGCTAGTACTTAACTTTCCTAATTTTTAGGTCATGACATTGTTTATTAAATGCTTTGTGCAATTCATTAGATGATAGGGTAGCTAGTTGGTTCTCATCTAGCAAGTTAAGAGTCATCAACCTTTATTTTTGTGCTAGATCAAGGTCAAGGTTGAGGTCACATGCCATGGCTAGTGTACGGAGCTTAGTTTGGATGGGGAGTGTTGGGAGTTTTCCATACACTAACTTGTAGGGAGAGTAGCCTATAGGGAGTTTCCATGTGGAGCAATGCCCAAAGAGTATCATTCAGTTTAGTGCTCCAGTCTCGCCTATACTTGTTAATGGTTCTGGTCAGTATCTTAGTAATCTCCCTGTTGGTGACCTCAGCTTGACCATTCGCTTGGGGGTGGTATGGTGTAGTCAATTTATGTTCAACCCCTAAGCGTTGCATTAACTTCTGAAAAGTTGCACTTGTGAAATGTGTTCCATTGTTTGAAATAAGTGCACGTGGCACACCAAACCTATTGATGACTTGTTGTTGAACAAATCGTGCAGTTGTAGATGATGTGCAATCTTTAACAGCAGCTACTTTAGCCCATTTTGTTAAGTAGTCTATGACAACTATGATGTAAGCTTTTTCATTGGACATTGGTGTAATGGGCCCCATGAAATCAATTTCCCAAATGTCAAAGGGTTCTAGTAGTTGAATCCATTATTGTGGACCCTCCATTCTAGTAGTCATTCCCTCATCATGTTGACAACGCTCACAAAATTGGATGAATTGATGGGTGTCCTAGAACAAGGTAGGCCAATAATACTCTACAAGTAGGATCTTGATGGCTATTTGTCTCCTAGCATAATGACCCCCACAAGGTTCCTCATGAGTGTCTTGGAGAACTCTTACTTGATCTTTGTTGGGAACACACCATCGAACCAAGTCATCTGGACATACTTTGTAAAGTTGTCCATTGATCTCCATAAAGTACTTGGCTTTATGAAGAAACTGTTGTTTCTTCTTAAGGTCTAACTCTCGTGATGTTTATTAGGTAAGGAGATAGGTAAGAATGCTACTGTACTAGTTTGTCTCTGTGGGTGATTGGTTATTCACTACACTAGCAAAGAGGAATTCATTAGGGAAATGATCGAAGATTGGGTACTCATCCTTCTTGTTGTCCCAGCGCAATCGAGATAAATGATCAGTAACTATATTCTCAGTGCCCTTATGGTCGATCATTGTTAAATCAAACTCTTGTAGGATTACTAGCCATTGTATAATACGGGGGTTTACCATTGGCTTATTCATGAGGAATTGGATTTCACTATGATCTGTGTGTATGAATACTTTATATCCTAATACATAGTGTCTAAACTTTTCTAGTGCAAACACTATAGCCATTAATTCTTTTTCTGTAGTAGTGTAGTTAAGTTGTGCACCGGTGATACTTTTACTTGTACAGTGGATGTAATAAGGACATTTCTGGTCATCTAACTATGTAAGCATGGCTCCTAAGGCATAGTTGGATGCGTCAGTCATGACATGGAGCAGTTTGGACTAGTCAGAAGCTTGTGGAATGGGTGTTTCCACTAGCTTCTGTTTCAAAGTTTGGAAATCTAGTTCACATTCCCTGGTCCACTCGAAGGGTACATCATTTTTTGTTAGTTCTACCAATGGTTTGGCAATCTTTGAAAAGTTCTCTATGAGTCTCCTATAGTAGCTAGTGTGTCCAAGGAATGATCGAATGTCTTTGACAGTCTTTGGTTGACGGGTAATTCCTTGGATGAATTTGATTTTCTCAGGGTCTACCTCTATCCCTGCATGTGAGATTTTATGCCCAAGTACTATGCCTTCTTGGACCATCAAATGGCTTTTTTGCCAGTTGAGCCTTAAATTAGTTTCTACACATCTTTTTAGCACTTGCTTTAACTGGTCCAAGGCTTGATCAAAGCTTGCTCCATAAGTGAAGAAGTCATCCATAAAGACTTCCATCCCATTTCCTATCTACTACTAGAATATGCTTAGAACTAAGTGTTGAAATGTTGTAGGGGCATTGCACAAGCCAAATGACATTTTTTTGTATGCAAATGTTCCCCAAGGACTGGTGAATGTAGTTTTGGCTTGGTCTTTTGGGATAATTTTTATTTGGTTGTATCTGCTATATCCATCCAAAAAACTATAATAGCAATGCCCTACGATTGTGTCTAAGACTTGGTCAACAAATGGCAATGGAAAGTGATCTTTGAATGTTGCCATGTTTAGTAGCCTAAAATCTATGCACACCCTCCATTTGCCTCCCTTTTTAGGCATGATTACTAAGGGGCTAACCCACTCGCTATCAGCAATGGGGTATATGAACCCAGCCTTTAGAAGTTGTTTGATTTCTTATTTTACTACTTGCTTCAACTTTGGGCTCAATCACCTCTATGGTTTTTTTTTGAGGCTTCATGAAGGAGTTAGTGTAAATCCTATGCTGGCATATCCTAGGATCTATTCCAGTTAATTCTAAATATGACCAGGTGAAGGCTTTTGACCACTTGTTTATTACATTTAGCAAACTCTCTTTTTGTTGCAGATCAAGTTTTGTGTTGATGATTACCGGTTTTTCATTCTTAAGGAACGTGTATTCCATATTGGTGGGTAATCATTTTAGCTCTAGGGGCTCTTGTTTAAATTTCTTAGGAATTTCCAACTTCCTCCAATTGATGTTTTCGAGATTAGGATTTGGAAGTTGGTGGTGGACTTGCTCTAATGTGTCTATGCTATCTATGTAAGTGTAAGTCAAATCCTCAGTTAGTTCCATGCATATAAGTGAGTTGCTTTCTTGCTCAGCTACAGCCACTGGGTGTCTTCTTGTCATGTGGCTACTACATATGGGCACCTTTGTATATTGATCGTTTGTGCACACTGGTTGCATGTAGGCAATGTTAAACTTTGCACAACCCATGATTTTTGCACGCAATTACACCCTATGTCACTGTACGCGATGCATGGGACTTTCTTCTTCTCGATCTTTCCAAAAGTATTTTCCTTAGATATTTCTAGTGAAAGATCATGAATTCCTAGGCACACATCGATAGTGCTTAGCCATGCCCTTCCCATTATAATTGGGAAGTCCCCCTTACTGTTGTTTACTTGAATCACTAGGAAGTCAGCTGGGTATGACCATCCACAAACAGTGGTAACAATGTCCTCCACTAATCCCAAGGGAACAGTGATGGACTGGTCAGCCAACTCTAAACGGATGTTGCTCTTTTTCAATGGGGGCAGGTTCTAGGCCTTGTACATTTCTTGGGATATTAGGTTGACATTGGAACCTGAATCGAAAAGAGCTTTGCATGGCTCATTCCCAGCAATTTGTAGATATATCAAGGGACTCCTAGGATCAGAGAATTTCCTGGGAAGGTGGCTAGCTTTGATCCAATCAGTAATGGCATGTGTTAACATGACTGTATGCATTGAATGTGGTGTTAGGCTTGAAGGGGGCTTTGAAGCTCTATTTGATATAGAGACGTCTAAAGACTCAGCCACTTGAGGTTGCAAAGTCTTGGTTGGATTGTTGGTTCTGAAGAAAGGTTTGTTCTTCATACGGTTGCTAGGACCAATAGTAGGTTGAGGATTAATAGCCCTTGTAGCATTGCGTTGCTATGGCTGAGTAGGGAGTTCACCTTGCATTGTTGGAGCAGGTGGTAATGGAGCTATTGTTGGGAGAGATGCGACTAGATTTGAAGGATGCTACACTTGTGGAATATTACCCCTAGAAGAGGAGGTCCTATAGTACTTGCAGGCTTGGTAGTGATGTTGAAGGGTAATGTGACCAACAGAGTCACGTGGAGAGATTGGATGTTGCACGTAATATCCATATGGGTCAAGTTGCCGGTACGGATATTGTTGCCTTGGTGGTGGCATTCCCCATGATTGTGGGTGTTGCCACTATTAATGTTGCTCAATTGGTTGTGGTGGAGTTCCACTTGGATAATACGTTAAAGGTTGGTGGAACTGCCTTGGGTTACCTTGGGGATAAGGTAACTGTCGGGATGTTCGCTGTTTGTTTAAACATGGATTAAGTGCATACACCCCAGACTCCTGCAGATGTGAGATCACAGGGCAACATCCCTTAGGATGGTCGTATTGACATATCTTGCATCCACTATCATCATATGTATCTGAGTCCACAACCTCTTCAATAATAGCAACTTTACCCTTACCCTTGTTACGTGCATTTTCCGCTTTTCTCTTTTTTCTTTTGTCGTGATCACTACTTCACTCTCTAGACTTCTCTACTACTTTGAGAATAGTTTGAAACCTACTATCTATGGAGTCCCACATTTGGTCTACCTTTGCCGACACTTCTGATGCTAACTTTTGGATAGGCAAGGTTTTCTTATTCACCATCTCTTCGAGTGGTGACTCTTCCTCATCCTCACAAAAGCTTACTCTCTTCTTTCAAAGGGAAGGATCTTGGTTATATTCTTCTGCACTCTCTCTCTTTCATAGCTCACCTTCTTCCTTAGCAACTTGCTCCAGTAATCTGTGAATTTGATGAGACCTAAGCTTAGATAATCTTTCTTGGGCATAAGTCCCAAGGGTTCTTCTTGTCTCATGCCTAAGCCCATCCACGAGATGGCGTAGCTGATCTTGTTGGGAATAACCATGGCCTAGACAATGATGTAATAGTGCATAATAGCGGCTCATGGCGGCATCCAAGGGTTCATGACTTCCTTGTTTCCATCCTTGGATTTTCTTTCACAGGTTAGACACCCGAGAGTACGTTTGGTACTTATCATTGAACAATTCTAACATAGTACTCCACTTGCAAATGGATTTCGATTCTAAGAACTAGTACCAGCTTTTAGCTTCTTTTACTAATGTCCGTGAGAACAACTTAAGTTTTTGCCACTCGTTTTCTATGTTTTACAAGGCACATGCATCATGAAATGCTTGTAAGTGATTTTGAGGATCAGCGTTATATCCCCCTTTGAATCGTGGGATGTTGTTCATATCTAACCTCTTGATCCTATAATCTTTTTGGTGCCTTGTTGGAACTGTCACAACCTTAGTTATGTCTAGCATGCTTCAAGTAGCGAGTAGGGGTTCATCATGATCATCTCGTTCGTAGCATCTATGATGCCTACGCTGTTCCCTACTCTCCCTTCTTCTATGTCGTGATTCCCCAGAGTGCCCTTGCCCTCTATCTTGGTTGTTTCGTCTGTGGCTTCCACTTTGCTTGCCCTTATCCTCATGATCTTTTTCTCTATGGTTGCATCTGGACACTGAAGGAGAGGGTGGAGGAGAAGATGAAGGTAAAGAAGAAGGAGAATCGCCACCATGACAATGTTTACTACCTTCTCTTCGATGGCCTTTGTCTTGATTGTGATTGCTATTAGAATGCCCACCTTCATTATGTGTCCTTGTTCCTTTTTTGGACACTTTGTATTTGTTGGTATTAACACTTGGGTTATGAATAGTAGAATGAAGGTTCTGACACACAACCCCTTGGCCAAAGTTAAGGGGAGGAACATCATTATGTGGGTGACTACCTGAGGTAGGTTCATCACATTCAATTTCGCTTAAAACGTGGGGGGCATCCTTGGACCAGTTTCCCTTCAAAGACTTATGGTGTCTCTCCTGTTGCAAATCCCTTTGACGTTGCACCTCTATGGGACGATAGTCTCTCAAATCATAGTCTTGCGCAACGTATTCTGCATGTAAGTGTTGCATGCCTATTTGTGTGAGAGCACGAAGAAGCATACTTGGGACTAAATGGTCGAGAGGTAACACTATGTTACCTTCCAAGTCATGCCAATGCAATTGTTCTTCTTAATGGAAAATAAAGGTGAAGTCAGGGACATATTCATCGGGGTGAGTATATACCACACGAAACTGTTGAGGATTGGTAGATCAACATCATGTGTATCCTGCCGCCGATTGCTTCTTGTGTTAGTCTTAGGTGGTGAAGTGCTTTTGTGTAAAGAAGAAGACATCTTGTCTTGTTCAATGTGCAATGTACTATTATCTTTTCCTTAATCAACCCTAAGGGTTCATTCCAACGATGTGAATAATTTCCTATGTTCTACTTAGCACACAAACAACTAAGTCCCCAACAATGGTGCCAATGATGAGCAGCGAGGTACCCCTATGCTCAACCATACGAATACGAGCATTTCACGCATGATCTGGTCAAATTCCAAGGACTAAGTGCCTATGCGCCTTTGTGGAAGATAACGGGTTGGTTAATCGTTGTCTTCTCAAACTTACTTGTATGTCATGGTTGTATGGTTAAGTAAGCTTGAGGAATATGATTTTTATAGTTTTTATGTGTTTTATATCTTGCGCTAGTAAGGAGGGGGAGAGAGATAACTAAGTAACTAATCTAAATTAAGTATTCATTAACCAAGTTCTTATTACTCCTAACACCAGTATCCATTCCCACTTGCTGTACACATCCTGAACTAGTGCAACGCTACTGAGATTACCAAACGCTAATTATCACTGGGTTACCAAGCGCTACATGCATGCTCGAAGCGATCGTACTGAGTGTATTTAACTAAGGGAGTTGTAGGGTGAAAGAAATCATTAATCAACTAGGAAAGCATTAAATAATAATTAATGCTAATTAATCTATTTTAAATGCAGCAAGGTTTATCATAAAGTTCGTCTTTATTGCCATACACACAGTGTGCTCAGGTACACAATGCTTGAATAAAGATCCGTTCACTCTATGACTCCTACTGTGGGCACACAAAAATAATTCTAACTCTGGAGGAAAAAAATGGCAAGAGTTCGGCTAAGGGTCTAACTATCTAATGTCAAAACCAAGGGTGCCACCTCTTATTTATAGGCAAGGAGATAGGCCCCAGTATCAGGTATCTGACATTGCATGGTTGGATCCGATATCGTGTACACGATATCGCGGTTCATCACATAATCATCTCCTTAGGTAAGATATCTCTCTTGTTGATATTAAAGATGCAACTTTTGGTTTGATAAAGCTTTAGTTTTTGATGGAATTTCTTAAAGGTTTTAAAAATCATTGGGATGTTGTTAGTATAGACTTTTTTATATTTTTATTAAGGACATTAAACAATATTTAGTTGGTCAAGAGTTGAATAGTGAAGTCATCAACTTATTCTTAAAAGGGAGATCTCTCTTAGATTGGTAATTAGTATTTTATTACTCATTTGAATTTTGTTTATAAAATATTAACTAGATGTCTTGGTTGAAGATGAAAACCAATTATTCCTTAATTAATTATTCTAGTGCAAATTAGCTTTGTTCAAAGTACATATATTTTGAATAATACTATTACTACTTGGGAGGATATGCAATGGGTTGAGGATTCTAATCAATATAATGCATTTTTGAAGCTTGATTATGCTAAAACCTATAATATGATTGAATATGGTTTAAAGATAAATTTATTGTAATGGTTGAAATTATTTTTGCTAAAGCTAATGTGCTAGTGTATACAAATGTTAGCATTACTAATATTTTTAAACTTAAGCACTTAGTCACACAAGGTTTTCCTCTTGCACCCTATCTTTTTATCCTTGTTGCAACTTTTTTATATTATGCTACTCAGAAGGATTAAAAATTTAATTTGCTACAAGATATCTTTATTAAAAATAATGTTTCTACATTATTAAATATGTATTTTACAAATAACCCTTTTTTAATGATAAGAAATAGCAAAGTTAATCTTTTTTATTGTGTGTATTAATATTATAGATTTTTAGGCTCTTTGATTAATTAGTCAAAATTTTCATTTTTTGTAATAAGGGGTTTCAAGATGGTCTTTTTTTAAATCTTAGCATTTTCTAGAAAAATTGAATATCTTTTGCTTTTTAAACTTTTCTATTTTCTTTATTGGATCCTCAAAAACTTTATGGGATGTTGAAGTCGATAAGATAAAAAAAACTTAGCACATATCATCCAAGCAACTTGTGTACTATTTTTCATATTGGGCTCATAGTGTTGTTGCATATCATCAAATTGAATAACTTGGGAATTTTTTTTGGACTATTAGCCACTATAGAATAGGCTTTTGTCATAAGAGGATGGTGGCTTAGGCTTTGGTGAATTAATATAGGGTGTTAGAACCTAAAATAATTGAAACATAGGTACATCCCAAGATTTATAGAAGTTTATAACTTGGTGCTATCTAGTAGAATCAAACTTGTGACTTGGGGTTACTAAGTTAGGATCCATACCACTAGACTAACATCTCATTGTTTTTGGTGAATTACTATAAATAGGGTATGTATTATCTTATGTGCTAAGTGAATGATAAAGTGCTTAATTGGTATTGAGCCTTAGAAGTTTTTTTTCCACAAGCACATCTAGATGGGTAAGCCTAAAGTTAGTCAAACATGCTCATTTTTTAAATTTAGTTTTTTTCCTTAAATTTATAGCTATTTCAAGTTCTTGAAAGGATCATTAGGGGGTGTTTGAACCTAAAATAATTGAAACAATGGCACATCCTAAGATATTTATAATTTGGAGCTTTCAAATTAAGAGTCTTACCACTAGGATAACACCTCATTGTTTATAAAAAAGATCATCACCTAGAGGTTCAATGCTCATTCTACCAAGGTAGGGTCCTAAGAGGATTGGTGAATGAACAAAAGTTTAACCTCTTTTGAATGCTTGTGCCCTAGCTCTAACTTAGGTCTTATGACTTGAAAAGCTTTATTGCCATAAAATACATTTAGAAGACTTAGAGATTTATTAGTAATATTTGGAACTTGAACAATTTCATAGCTCCTACTTTAATGCTTAATAAGTTATCTCCTTAGTGGCTTCCTATTAATAATGAACCATGGGTTATTAAGCATAATGCCTTTATTGCGTATAGTGTAAACTTGGCCTTACCTTTCTTTCATCCTTTTGTATGTGCAAATGATTAATTACTTAGTTTGAGTGCCATATTCTCTATGACATTAATGGCTCTAAATAGTTTAATTTTTTTGGGATTTTTTTGCATATATTAGAAAAAATTTTAATTATTAATGGATCAATGATCA
Organism: Gnetum montanum; assembly: GCA_015680685.1. Lineage (NCBI taxonomy): Eukaryota > Viridiplantae > Streptophyta > Gnetopsida > Gnetales > Gnetaceae > Gnetum > Gnetum montanum. The sequence continues at coordinate 581,966 of MNCI01028057.1, forward strand.
CTCAATTTTTTCAATTCAACCAAAGTTTTCTTGTACTATTATTAGTTTTAATGCTAGCATTTGACCAAGGATCATCACCTAGAACCTCAATGCTCATGTCACCAAGGTGGAGTCTTGGGAGGGGTTAGGATTATTATGATTTGGCAAAGATTCAATTATCTATGGAATGTTAGCTATAACATGCAATTATGGAAGCACTTGATTTAAAAGATATAGAATGTTTCCACTCCTTCAAAAATTAAATATTTTTAATAGTATTTAATTTAGTAAGGTTTGCCTATTGGTATTTACTGCTCTCATTTAGTTGTTCATGATCCAATATGTGCTCTTTGCAATGCTTTGCAATATGGAAGATTGATTCATCTATTACTTTTTTACTTATCTCCTTGCTCAAAGTTCTTGGTCTTTGTGTAGCTTATATTTACATAGTTTTAAGCCAAGGTTGTAGGCAAATTTATTTAGTGATAGTCCTTAACTTCAAGAATTTTTACTTCACTTTTGGAGTTGTTCATTTTTTTTGAGGGAAAGTCTAGTCATTTATATAAGAAGAGGGATGAACCCTCAAATTAACAATTACAATAGCAATATCATCATGGAGGGTAGAAGATCCTCTAGCAAAACAAATGAGCACTTAAACTAATTAAAAAGCCATAGGCATTCCTATAGGGCATTGTAACTAAGAACCAAAAAATAATCATGTGTTACATAATAAAGTTCATTTAAAACAAAGGGTATTCATATTCGGAAAATCAAAAGAACACATAGTTTATGAGTGCCATATTAGCTCATCTCACAAGAAGTCACAAGCATTAAACATTGTCATTGTGCATTCATGGATGTTTTTCCATAAGTGAATGTTGGCAAATGCTTTCGAGATACATTTATAGGGAGATTTTACATACTTTGCATGAAAAGTGTTAACATTCCACTTGATCCAAATCTCCTAGGCAACCTCCACCCATAATGAAATCTCATGTAAGTGGCTTTGAATGATGGGCCCTTCTATAATCATTGCCTAACATTGATCCCATAGGATCCTAGTCCACATGCACACAAATCAACCTACAACCTTTGTAAATAGACATTTTGTGAAAATGTGTTTTGCAGTTTCAATCTCCTTATAGCAAAGGATACACTAGGAGGCCATGGAAAAACCCCATTACTAGATTTTTTTCTGAGTGAGCATTCCATGATGAGCCAACAACCAAGCAAAAAACCTCATCTTTGGTCAACAATGCAACCTTCAAATAAGGTCCCATTCCCTTACTTTGGCAAAGGATTGCATATAAAGATGTGAGTCTCATTGTCTCTGGTTTGTCAAAGTAAAATGCAAGGTATCTTCATGGGCTAAATTAGAGGGGCTATGTCTTTTAAGGATATTTAGAATTTGGTGAATTGGCCATGTCTATTATCATTGTGAAAGATTGATGGAGTTCTTCACCACCCTCTACTGAACCAATCCTTCACCTGTGCTCTTGGACCTTTGTACAATAGGATGACTACTTTAGAAAAAACTTGCCCAATCATTTTGTGATAAGCTTGTTCTATCAGAAGACCTTCCACCAGAATGTCTCCTTCCCCAAATTCCTAATGCCTAAGTGACTTGAAAGAAAGTCCATCCTTTCTTAATGGCTTTCTATATCTTCAAGGCTCTAGCTAGGTAAGTTCACAAATTAGGATAGCACATCTGAAGACAATTGACCCAAGGCTTGTTTGCTTGAGACCAAACCTCCCAATCTAGCTTAGCAGCTAGAATACAAGCCTACCTCCTAAAATCTCGAAGCCCACAACCACTTGCATGAACTGGGATAGCCACCTTATCCCAAGCAATCAAATGAAATCAACGATGCTCCTCCCCACTTGACCAAAGGAAATTCCTCATAATCTAATTGACTTGTGATACAAATTGGGCTAGGGAACTAAAAATGAGTGCACTATAAATGAGAGTGTTTGAGAGGATAGATTTAGCCAAAGTTAGCTTATTTGTAGAAGATAGAAACATACCTCTCCAAGAGGCCAACTTCTTTTGCATCTGTCCTAACACTCCCTACCAAGTGTTAGTTGATTTCTATCCATAGAATAGAGGTTGCCCCAGATAGGTAGTTGGAGTTGTTTTTGTTTCCTTGTTTTTATACCATTTGGAAATTTCAATGTAATGTGGCTCACTAAAAATTCTCTAATTAATGTTTTCCCTTTGTGTGCTCTAGTTAACATGATGCTTCATTTTTTGCCTTGACTATATCCCTCCATTTTTTTCTTAAAAAGCTAAGAGGGTAGGTAATGTCTTATTATTTTCCTATCTTAGAAGGGAGCTTTTTCAAGATTGGTTGTAAGATGAATACCTAAAAGGGTATTCCTAAAATTAGTGAAGCATTCCTTTTATGTTATGTTGGAATTTCACCTCTTTGGTGCTCCTCTACTATTATACTTTGAAATTTTTTTAAGTATATTTACATCTTTGTCTCCAATGTAAAATTGCCTATGCCTAGTTTTGAAATTTTAGTATCTATATCATTAGATATAGGATCATTACAAGGTTGATTAGCCGGCCAAATAATATTTAACGTTACAAGATTGAGTCCTTGGTTATTACGGATGATTAGCTCCACCTAAATAAATTACACTTAGGGTGTAAATAAACTTCTTGGAATCTCTGGACCAAACCACAGCATGCATATTATGACTACGCTCTGTAAAGTTACGGTTACATACGACATTCGAATTAACCTCGGCCTTACCAAATCCTCTTATTGATTCGCATCCTGTTGCCATATCGGAGGTTTTATATTCTACGAACGTACAAAGCGTGCTTAAGAAAGGCGTGCAGTAGACGTGTGAACGCTCGCCCTTGTTAGAGAGCAGCACAGCACAGCATAAAGATTTCCTTAACCGATAAAGTTTTATCATGTGCGTGGAGAAAGCCACAAAGCAAATACATATTCCAAAGACGCAAGGAATAACAAGGCCGCTGGCGCTGCCCATGACAGAATGGATGCTGATGCCGCAGCAGGAGAAGAAGGAGAAGAAAGATGGGGGCGCCCATGGTCCTTGATTCCATGCCGGCCAAGGAGCGCTGCTGCTGCTGCTCCTCAGAATGGAAGCTTCGCTAACGCCAATCATTTCATTTTTCGCTTTCAAAGTTTTATGCAACCGAAACGTGCCACCGCTGCCGGTAGGGCTAGAGCTAGAGCTAGAGGTAGAGGTAGAGTCAGTGCTAGTGCTTCCTGCGCTAACACAAACACTGGAATTTAAAAAAACATAAGACGCCCAAAAAGTCTCAACAGAAGCGCAAAAGTATCACACGCATACACAAAACATATTAATTATGTAATCCCCCAACATTCACGTTTCCTTTTTGCTTATGCGTGTGCCTACCCTACCACGACAGCGCAGTATTCTCCTTCTTCCACACCGGGTGACCCCGCTGCCTCCCTGTGCCACGCCACCGGCGCTCCCCAATAATTAACATTCCACGTTGGGTTTCATGAGTCATGCTTCTTCCCATCATCAATCAATTGGCACGCACAATACATATGGCAGTGCCCATATGAGGTTTTCTGGAAAAAGCAAAAAACATTCCAAGCACACGTTGACCCAAATTTCAGAGATGATGGTGTGAGACGAAACCAGGAGGATAATAACACTTTTGTTACAGTATAGCTATATTCAGACTTAGGCTTACTCGGCTTTACACTCAGAAAAAAAGGCAAGGCAAACGCAAGGCTAAGGTTAAGGCTACGGCTAAGTCTAAGGCTAAGGCTAAGGCGAAGGCGAAGGCTGAGTCTGAGGCTACGGTCCGGCGGAGGACGCTGACGACGCAGGTGCTGCGCGAGCACAAGATTTCTGGAACCAGTGCGCCCAGAAGAGGAAATGGAGGAGATTCAGGATGCTGAGCACGGCCAGAAGCCAGTAGAAGCGGTCGAGGTGGTCGTCGTTGAGATCGTTGCTGGCGAGCCATCCGCGACGGCCGTGGGCCGACGTGACGGCGTTCACGGCGTTGACGAGGACGGAGCTCAGGAAGAAGCCGAGCGAGTAGGAGACGTACGTGAACGCCGTGAGCAGGCTCTGCATGCCGGCGGGAGCTCGCCTGTAGAAGAACTCGATGAGGCCCACCGCCGTGAACATCTCCGAGGCGCCGAAGACCACGAACTGCGGAGCCAGCCACGCTATCGAAAGCCGTCGGGAGCCGTGGCGGAGCCTGCGCTGCTCCACCAGAGCAGCGGCCAACATTGAGAAGGCCGACAGCAGCAGACCCACGCCGATGCGCTGCAGTTCGGTGATGCCGGACTGGGTTCCGGTGACTCGGCGCGCTGCCGGCACCAGCGCTGCCTCGTACAGCGGCACCGCGAAGACGAGCATGGCGTACGGGATGGCCTGCATCGACGCCGGTGGAATGCTGAAGCCCTTTGCTCCTCCCATGCTGTTGTCCATGGCGGCCCCCTGCTGCACCGAGAACGTCTGCAGTTGCGCCAGCACGCAGTTCACTATGATTGTGCATGCGAATATGGGTAACACCCTCACCACCGCCTTCAGCTGCTCCACCTGCTCCACGCTGCACCTCCTCCACCCCGACTGCTTCTCCCCCTCCTCTCCTTCCCGTGCCATGGCCGCCTTGTCCAGGAATCTGCACGCACACGCAATAGTTCACTGCATTCATCGTACTTGGTTTGGAAACAAGGTAAAAAACTGGACGGAATTCAGGTTCTGTTCAGCGCTTCTGTAGACGCATACCCAGAAGCGTGACATAGATGCAAATCACAGGAAATGAGCAACACTGCGGAATTTAGCCTGTTTTAGTCTCTAATTCTCTGTTCTTTGACGTTGCGAGAAGAAATAAGTTAGGATACATGGATGGGATTGGAAATGGGCAACCGACATAGACGAATTTGATACCTGAATTGGTCGCTGTGGGCGCGGTGGGCGAGCTTGGAGCAATCGGGCGGCGAGGGTGGATGGAGGTTTCGGTTGCGGAAGGCGGCGACGAAGACCTGGGCCAGGCGGGTGAAGACGCTGCCGCCGGGGACGCGGTTGCGGTAGAAGCGGAGGCCGGAGACGAGGGAGAGGAGGCCCGCCAGCATGATGCCGGCCGATATGGCGAAGCCGATATCGACGCCGGCGCGGGTCTGCACCCAGATGAGCAGCGTGAGCGACAGAAGCTCCCCGATGCAGAAACTCAGGTATGCGAAGTTGAAATATGTGGACATGCGTCTGTCGCCCTGGAACTGGTCGGCTCCGTAGGCGATCATGTTGGGCTTGAGGCAGCCGCTCCCCAGAGCGACCAGGTACAGTCCGCCGTAGAAACACAGCGCCTGCACACCGTTCGGTGTCCGGCAATTCTGCTGGTTCAGCATGTGACAGGGCGCCGGCTTCAGCGCCGACACATGTGCCTGTGCCGCCATTACTATGTACCCCTGCACAGAGCCACGAATTCAGGATTTGATTTTCAGAACATAAGAGAGTTTAGGTGTGGCTTGCTAGTTCAGAATTTACAGTGGCTTAGCTTACGCAGAGCTCAATTAGGCCGAAGACGATCATGGTGAGGAGGCTGCCCAGATAGGAGTCGGCCAGATATCCTCCCAGCAGCGACAGCAGAAATATGGTGCCCACAAAGTTGGTGACGATATTTGCGGCCTTGGCCAGAGGGTAATGCAGGTCGTTGAAGACGTAAGTGATGAGGTTGTTGCCCACCGCCGCTATCGCCATTATCTCCGACGCCTGCAAACCTGTGCCCATATCCGCAGCTCAGCTCAGAAGCCACAACAAAGCAAGACACACGCAGACAGAGACAGAGATAGAGACATGGACACAGAAATCAAAGCAGGAAATATGGAAACATGGCAGTTGTTGCAATTGTAAACGGACTGAGACGGACCCATCACGAAGACGGCGGCTTTCATTCCGCCGTGTTTTTGGGGGTTGCAAGTGCGGCCCTTCCAGTCCACGAGCGCGCCGGCCTCCATGCATTTCTGCGCCGCGGCGGCCTCTTCGGAGCAGGCTGAGGCTGCTGCTGTAGGCTGCACCTGCGGCCGCTGCTGCTGCGATGCCATTTGGCTATCCATGATTCCGAAGCGATTGGTGTGTAGGAGATATGGATAGATCGCAGAAACGGAGGGAGGGCGAGCGCTGTTAAATAGCGCAGGAAGGGCGACCGAAAACACACACATTCATTCATAAATGAATGATGGGCGAGCGATAGAAATGGAATAGTATCAGGCGTCGCTGTCCACAGTGAACATCTCCGCACAAAAGCATGAACATCGTAGCCCAGACGTCAAAAAGCCACCGTCTCGTCTCGTCTAGTCTAGTCTAGTCGAAGGAAGACGGGGGAGAGAGGATCAATGGACTAAAGTCTGGATTACGATTTACGGTGCATGAGCAGCAGTAGCAGTAATAATGACAGATTTAGCAGTAGAGTAGCATATCACATAACATAGCACATAGATAGATACAGAGATAGTCATAGCAGCATCGCCGCCCTTCAATTCTTCGACGGTGTTTTTGGGTCGTCGTCTTCTACGGCGCCCACCAGTCGTACTCGCACATGCACTACATTTTCTGCTCTTAGCTTATGTAGGATTTATTTGCCTACTTTGCGTGTTTTTCCGTAATCTTTCGTATCAACAACAAAAACCTGCGTCGCTCTCGCTGCTGCTATTCAAACAAAAAATTAATAAGGGATGGATCACAGTAAGAAAATAAACAAAAGCTTCCCCCGTACGTCGGAGGTGCCGACAAGAATGTCTTAGTACGCGCAAAGCTTCATCACTGTCCTCCGTAATCGGCTTCCTATTGAAGATCCACCAAAGGAGATTCATACCACTAAAGGTTTCCCCGTCGAGTCTACTACATTTTTACTGATCATAGGTGGATTGGCCTTTTGTGATCGCCCTTAATCACTTGACAACGGACACGCGTGATCGGGGATATGCTTTGGCTGTTTTCTGTGGAGGTGTAGCGACCGCCCTGGTAGCCTCTGTGTTGGTGTATCCAGCCATTCTTTCAGGAGGTTTAGATTGAGGAATGATGAATTTGGATTAAAAGTTACATACATGTCTCACAAGCGTACCATTTAGCGCCGAACTAACGTACTGTTTGCCATCAATCATACTGTATAAAGTGTTCTTTAATTACGTACAAGATCTTATGGGTTAAGTTTTAAAAGGTGATTTCTATGCCGAGACTTCCAATGTCTTATCACTGGAGCAACATTATACTGGTCACCGATTTGAGACGGAGAAAATCACATTTATTCTTTCTTCATTGTTTGAATTCCAGTCCAAGTTGGACAAAAGTAATGGACATTAAATACTACTTTTATATACAAAAATTGTTTTATATACAAAAATTGTGAATCAATAAATATAGTTGATGATAATGCAATTGCATCATGTTTTTTTTTATTAAAACTTAGAGATGATAAGGTACTTGTTTGTTTTTTAAGTAGTAAAATTTAGCTTCAAGCTTAGGCATAGCTACTTAAAAAAAGGTTAAACTCTACAAGGAAGCTCTTCTTTTTAATTCTGGTTGTCTACTTCATTTGATTCTTTCTTCATTCTAGTTGTACTAGTAATTATAGTTGGTTTTTGATCAAAAGTGAATTCTTGAAATTGTACTTTTTTCTATTATTGACCTAATTTTAAAGATGAAATCTTGAGTAGGCATCTCCAAATTTGTTGAGTCTTTCCTTGTTATTTCTATCCATTGTATTAGATGCTACTTGTGTATTTTTTACCCTTTCTATGTGGTTTGTTAGATGCTTCATGTGTATTTGATGATCCATTTTAATTAATAAATTTTTTTTCAAGGGTATAACAACCCCCAAAAAGAGGTTAAACTTCTATTTATTTACTAGCCTTTTGAAATCCATGAGGTGGGTTGAGGATTAACTCTTTCTATCACAATGAAGTAGTAAAAGATTTTCATCTCCTGATCATTGAAAGGGAGGAAAGGTAGTGATGATGATTGGTCATTATTGTTATTTGATTATGTGCATAAACAAATTGATTAACACTCATCATTCCTCATAAAATCAACTACTGATCAATTATCCATCTAGCTCATGAGCCTCCTTACTTAACATAGAGTGAGATAATGAGAATGCACCTATTGATGATTTTCCATCTTTAAAGATAAATGAGGAAAAATCCTCAAATAAGACAAGAAGATAATATGATCAATGTAGAGTTATGGAACAACTGGTTGAACTTGAACTTTATCTTACTTTTGATGGTTAACCTACCTTCTTTGAAGTAGTCCAATACACCTATTGGAAGAAAGACATGGAATGAGAATACCAAGCTTTACTTGATAATAGTATGTGGGAGCTAGTAGATTTGTCATTTACTTGATATAAGTTAGGGAAATGAACCCTTCAACAAATGCATGATAGATATAATGCACCGAAACCTTAATATGCTTGGTTCTTTCATGAAACACTAGTTTTTTTTATTAATTTAGTTACACTCCGATTATCATGTTAGATGGATATTAGTAAGTGAATTGTTTTCTTAAGTTATTCATATAATTGACACAACCACTTTAGTTTAGTAATAAGATTGACTACAACTTTATATTTTGACTTTGTAGAAGATAATGAAACTAAAAATTTTACTTATGTCTATTCAGAATTCCTTTGATGGATTTTTTTTTTAAAATTATAATTAAATGTTACCTAGTTGAATTGAACATGTGACCTAGGGTTACTAGGCTAAGGCCTTAACCACTAGGCTAACACCTCATATTATCACTAAGATACATAAGGTTGTAGTTATTTTTAACTTTAGGAGAGCTCACCATAGACTTTGCATTTGTTCATGACTCACAATGTAATGTGTATTCTAAAATATTTTGTCAAATACCACATGACATAATTTAATAATTTTGTGTTTTTTGATATTCCAAATTTGATAGCTTTGAGATCTATTGAATAATTGAGTAGCAACTCCACCATGACCTTGAGGTCCAACTCATCATAGTGTCCTTATGGTATATGGATGTAACATGTCTTCACAAAGGAATAAAGATGAGATATTAACACATTATCTTTGTTGGGTCATTTCTTAATTCATGGAGTGTCTTATAAAATTGCAGTTATAATTAATAGTATGAAATGTATAATAAGTTACTTCAATCAAAAAACAATTTGGCACCTAAGTATCATGCATGATACATCATACCATTTTTATTACCATTCTATTCTTTCTTACTATAATACCATTTGGCTATAGAGAATAAGGTACTGTGAATTTTTGTTTTATCTAGTGTGCCTTATAATCGGATCTAAATTCATTTAAAGTAAGTTCTCCTTCACTATTTGATCTCAACACTTTTAACTTGGAATTCTTTTCATTTTTAGGTCTTGTTTTAAAATGAACAAACTTCTTAAATACTTGTGGCTTATGTACTAACACATAAAGGTGTCTTATTTGATTGAAATTATCAATAAAAATAATAAAATATCTTTCATTTCTTAATTCCTATAGTGAGAAACATCCACACACATCAAAGTAAACTAATTTGAGTAGTTGATGCATTTTCCCAATTCTACAATCGTCACATTCAATATCGTGGTTCATATTAAATTTGAAAATTTCTTGATAGAATTGACGTAATTTTCTTAAATATTTAACATTTACATGCTCTTAGGTGAAATGCCATCTTAACATTTCATCTTGATTAATGGACAAGTACAATCTTTCAACACAATGATTAATCAATTTTAGGATTCTAGTACATGGTACATCATAGGTTAAAACTTCACTGCCATGGTTTACAATGCACTAAGGATGTCCATTGTAATTTCCATTAAAATGAATATTTAAACCATCATCAATAAGTTGGTAGATAGAAATGAAAGTCATGGCAAACTCTACACTATAACATACATTTTTCAAATGTAGATCATAAATGTTCATGTCCTTACACTTGGTAATCATGATTAAATATTGATTCCCAATCCTTATATAATAAGGATTTATTTTATTTTTGCCCTTAAAAAACAAGGATAAATCACTCATAAAATGACATGATACATTGGATTCAATATACATGGATTTTCAAACATTTTATTAGTCATAGTGAAGGTATTAAAATCAAGAACAAAAGGTTTAGTATGAGTTTTCTCCTCTACAACATTTGCAAACCTTGGCTTTGAATTCAGTTATGTTTTGTTATTCTTCTTATTAAGTTTCTTAATTTGTTCATTACCTTTTCTTGAAAATATTTTTTAATAATATTTTCCCTGAAGACATATAGTCAAATTAGAATTTTATAACTCAATATTGTCTACCAAAATTAAACCTATAACTTGAAGTTTCCAAATCAAGAGTCTTACCACTAGGCTAACACCTCATTATATTGTATTATAAAGTTATAGCACCTCATTATACTATATTATAAAGTTATAAAATTCTAATTTGAGGGAAAAAATATTTTTGGTCTTAACACTTCCTCTATTATTGGTTTGTCGCGGGGAGTCGGGGTGGGTGGGGTGTGGTGTGGGTGGGGGGTGTGTGGGCAAAGGGAAGTGGGGTTGTGGTGAAGGCTGGTGTGGTGGGATGTTAGGTACACCCCAAGATATATAGTTCAATTAGAACTTTATATAACTAAGCATTGCCCATTGGAATCAAACCCATGACCTAGAGCTTCCAAATTAAGTACCTTACCATGAGGGTAAAACCTCATTGTTAACATCCCCTTTATTATGGCTGTTAGAACCTGAAATAAGTGAAATATAGGTATACCCTAAGATATATAGTCCAATTAGAACTTTATATAACTCAATGTTGCCCACCGAAATCAAACCCATGACCTAAAGCTTCCAAATCAAGTATCTTACCACTAGGTTGACACCTCATTATTGATATATAAATTGTTTAGATAATTGTAGTAACATGTTTACCATCCTTTAATTTCAAGAAGTTTGGTTGATTTTGGAGAGACACAACCTTTAAATTATTCATTACTTCAAATATCTCATGAAACTTTTTCTACATTCTTAGGTTGAATCTTAATTCTCAACAAGTTGAAAAAATTCTCTAAGCATACTCAAGATAATCACCATATTTACTATTTTATTATTGCTTTCCACTATAGCAAATTTAGCCAATGTGTCTTCAAGGCCATTTCCATGTAGTAGGAACCTCATGTAAAGTTTCCATAAATGCTAATTTAAGTCATTTAGCACTTGACTTTATAATAGTGATTCACATATTTAAATCTTTATCATTGTTGATGAGTCACCAAATAAGTGACCTGATATTAGACCCCCAATATCAGATACAAGATATCGGATTGGCCAAGCAACATCAGATCCCTGACATCGGACACACGATGTCAAAGCCTGTCTCGCTGTCTATAAATAAGAGATAGGGGTGCTTGGTTTGGCATAGTATGTTTTTTGTCCTTTAGCTGAACTCTTGCAATTTTTCTCTTCCAAAGTTAGAATTATTTCTAAGTGCCCACAGTAGGAGTCATAAAGTGAATGGATCTTTATTCGAGCATTGTGTACCTGAGCACACCTTATGTCTGAAAATAAAGACAAACTTTGTGATAAACCTTGTAACATTTAGAATAGATTAACTATTGCATTTAATGTTATTTATTGTTATTTGATGCTCTCATTAGTTAACCAATGTTATTTCTATAAGAACTATTAATTATTAACGAATTAGCACACTTAGCACGACCACTTCGAGCATATGTGGAACACTTGGTAATCCAGTAATGACTAGTGTTTGGTAATCCTAGTAGTGTTACACTGGTTCAAGATGTGTCCGGAGAGTGGGAATGGATGCTGGTGTTAGGATTTGATCAACATTAGAGTTACAAAAACACATTAGTTAACTAAATCTTTTCATTTCACACACTTAGGAGACCAAGATAGAAAATATAAAAAACATTAAAAAAATCATATACATCGAGTTTACTTAACCATACAATTGTGCCTTACAAATAAGCTTGGGAGGACAATGACTGCATAACCAATCCTTGTTCTATGTAGGTGCATAAGAACTTAATCCTCGAAGTTTGACTGGATTGTGCGTGAACGCTCATATTCATATGGTTGGGCGTAGGGGTACCTTGCTGCTCATCATTAACGCCGTTGTCGGGGATTTTGTTGTTTGTGCGCTAATTAGAACTTAGGAAATCCTTCCATTGTTGGAACAAATCCTTAAGGTTAACTATCCTATAATCACTGGAAAAGAGTACTACACATTGAGTAATCAATCATGTCTCCTTCTTCTTATAAGAGTGCTTCACTGACTAGGTCCAATACCATGAATAATTAGAGGCGGGGTGCACAAGATGATCTGCCAGTGCCCTAATAGTTTCGCATGGTATACGCTCATCCTGATGAGTATGTACTAGATTTTACCTTTATCCTCCACTAGGATGAACAACTATGATGGCGTGATTTAGAAGGTAACATAGTATTACCTCTTGATCGCTCAATCCTGGGCATGCTTCTTCGTGCTTTCACACAAATTAGTATACAACACTTACAGTTAGAGTATATTGTGCATGAATAAGATTCAAGAGATTATCGACCCACAAAGGCACAATGCCAGAGGGATCTACAACAAGAGAGACATTACGAATTAGTGAAGGTGAAGTGGTCTCAGGATGTCCTGTATGTCCTAAGTAAAAAAACAACGATGGTGAACTTATCTCGAGAGGTTTTCCACAAAATGATGTTCCTCTCTTTGAATTTGGTCTAGAGTTGGGTATCAGAATCTTCACTCAACTATTCATAACCTAGGTTTTGGTACCAATGGACACAAAGGGTTCAAAAAAGAAACATGAATACATGACAATGATGAACATTACGATCGTAACCGCAACCGAGGCCACAACCACCGAAGAGAAGGTGGTAGGTGCTGACATGGTGCTAGTCCTCCTTCCTCTTCACCTTCATCATCTTCTTTCTCCTCTCCTTCGGGATTTGAATGTAGTCGCAGAGGGCGAGACCATGAAGAAAATGGTAGGCGAAATAGAAATCACCAATAAAATAGTAGAGAAAGGGGATGAGGGCATTCCAGAGAGACACATCATGAAAGAAGGAAGAGTAGGGAACAACATAGGGATCACAGACACCATAGGAAGCATGATCACGATGAACCCCTACTTGCCACCCAAAGTATGTTAAATATAGTAGAGGCTGTTAGGATTCCAACAAGGCACCAAAAAGATAATAGGATCAAAAGACTAGACATGAATAACATCCCACGATTTGAAGGGGGATACAATGTTGATCCTCAAAACCATTTACAAGCATTCCACGATGCATGTGCCTTGTAGAATATAGAAAACAAGTGAAAAATGCTAAAGTTGTTTCCATGAACATTGATCAAGGAAGTAGAAAGCTGGTACCGGTCCTTAGAACCGGAATCCATTCGTTGATGGAGTACCATGTTGGAGCTATTCAATGATAAGTATCAAACATACTCTCGAGTGTCTAACTTGCATAAGCAAATCCAAGGATGGAAATAAGGAGGACATGAACCCCTGGATGCTACCATTGGCCGATATTATTCATTATTACATTGTTGCCCTGGCCATGGTTACTCAAAAAAGGAACAACTACGCCATCTTGTAGATGGGCTTAGGTACGGAACATAAAGAACCCTAGGACTTATGCCCAAGGAAGGCTATATGAGCTCAGAGCCCATCAAATACAAAGATTGTTGGAGTGAGTTGCCAAGGAGGAAGATGAGTTGAGGAAAAGAGAAAGTGGGAAGGAGTACAATAGAGATCCTTTCCTCTGAAAGAAGGAAGTTAGATTTGTGAAGATGAAGAAGAGTCACCACTTTTAGAGATGGTGAATAGAAATACTTTGCCCATTCAAAAAGTATTGACAAAGGTGGATCAAATGTGGAACTCCCTAGATGAAAAATTTCAAACTATCCTAAAAATAGTAGAGGAGTCTAGAGAACAAAATAGTGATCGAGAGAGAATGAAAAAGAAAGAAGCTGAGTATGCACGTAACAAGGGTAAGAGCAAGGTTGCCTTCATTGAAGAGGTTGTGAATTTGGACACAGAAAATAATGGCAGATGTGAGATTTGCCAATATGACCATCCTAAGGGATGTTGCCCAGTAGTGTCACATCTATGAGAGTTTGGGGTGTATGCACTAAACCCATGATTAAACAGATGACAAACACCCAAAAGGTTACCTTATCCTCAAGGTAACCCAAGGTAGTTCCACCAACCCTTTACATATTATCTCAGTGGAGCTCCACCACAACCGAATGAATAATATCAATAGTGGCAACACCCACAATCATGGGAAATGCCACTACCACATCAACAGTACCCTTATCGTCAACCTGATCCATACGGGTATTACGTTCAGCAACGGATCTCTCCACTTGACTCTACTAGTCACGTCGTGCTTTAGCCTCACTACCAGACCCCCGAATACTATACAAATTCTTCTTCTTCTAGGGGTGATGCTCCACATACATACTACCCTTCTCATTTGTTTGCATCTCTTCCACCCTTAGCTCCATTACCATCTTCTCCAACTATGCAGGGTGAGCTTCCTGCCTAGTCGTAGCAACGTAATGGGACAAGGGCTGTCAATCTTCAACCTACTATTGGTTTAGACAACCGATTAAAGAAGAGACCTTTCTTTAGAACCAATAGTCCAACCAAGTCCTTACAACCACAAGTGGCTAATTATCCAAATGCCTCATCATCATTTGAATCTTCGGAACTTTCTTCAAACCAAAAACCACACTTAATGCACACTGTCATGTTAACTCATGCCATCACTGATTGGATTAAATTTGGCCATCTTCCTAGGAAATTCTTTGATCCTGGAAGTCCTCTTATTTATTTGGAAATTGCTGGAAATGAGCCTTGTGAAGCTCTTTTGGATTTAGTTTCTAGTGTTAATTTGATCTCCCAGGAAATGTATAAATTCTGGAAGCTACCTCCACTAAAGAAGAGTAACATTTGTTTAGAGTTGGATGACTAGTCCATCACTGGTCCATTAGGACTAGTGTAGGACCTTATTACCACTATTTGTGAGTGGTCATATCCAATTGATTTCCTAGTGATCCAAGTTGACAACTGTAAATGGGACTTCCCAATCATAATGAGAAGAGCATGGCTAAGTATGATTGATTGATACCTAGGAATACGTGATATTTCCCTAGAGATATCAAAAGAAAGTGCAATTGGAAAGATCGAGAAGAAGAAATTTTCATGCATTACATATAGTGACATAGGGTGCAACTGCATGCAGAAGTCCTGGTTTGTACAATGCTCAATATTACCTACATGCAACTAGTGTGCACAAGTATATAACATACAAAAATGCATGTATGCAGCAGCCACAAGATAGGAAGGCACCCAGTGGTTGATAGCTGACCTAGGGAGCAATTCAACTTTATACATGGAACCAACTGAGAACTGGACTTGTGCCTATATCGATAGCATAGATGCATTAGAGCAAGTCCATTGCCAACTTCCAAGTATTGACACCAAAGTTATCAATTGGGGGAAGTTGGAAATCCTTGATGAGTTTAAGTAAGAGCCCCTTGAATTAAAATTGTTTCCCATCAGTATGAAGTATGCATTTCTCAAGAATGGAAAATCGGTAATCATTAATACTAAGCTCACTCCTCAATAAAAAGAAAAACTGCTAAAGATGGTAAAAAAATGGTCAAAAGTCTTTACTTGGTCATATTCCAAATTAATCGGAATAGATCCTAGGATATGCCAACATAGAATTTACACTAATCCCTCTATGAAGCCTTAATGACAACTGTAAAGATAATTGAACCTAAAGCTTAAGCAAGTAGTTAAGGAAGAAATTAACAATTTCTGGAGGCTGGGTTCATATACCTCATTACTGACAATAAATGGGTTAGTCCATTAGTCATTGTGCCTAAAAAAGGTGGTAAATGGAGGGTGTGTATAGACTTTAGGCTATTAAACATGGCAACATTTAAAGATCATTTCCCATTTCCATTCATTGACCATGTCTTAGATACCATTGCAGGGCATTGTTATTATAGTTTTTTGGATGGTTACAGTGGGTATAATCAAATCCAAATAGCACCAGAAGACCAAGCCAAAACTACATTCATGAGTCCCTGGGGGACATTTGCATATAGGTAGATGCTGTTTGGCTTGTGCAATGCTCCAGCAACATTTCAACGTTTGGTTCTTAGTATATTTCAATAGTAAATAGGGAATGGTGTGGAGGTTTTTATGGGCAATTTCTCCACCTACAGAGTGGACTTTGAATAAGCATTGGACCGATTAGAGCAAGTGTTGAAACGATGTGTTGAAACCAACCTAAGGCTCAATTGGTAGAAGAGCCACTTAATGGTCTAAGAGGGCATTGTATTAGGGCATAAAATTTCACAAACAGGGATAGAGGTAGATCCTAAAAAAATTAAAGTCATCTAAGGAATCAGTTATCAACCTGAAACTATAAAAGATGTCTGATCATTCCTTGGACATACTAGCTATTATAGATGTTTCATCGAGAACTTTTCGAAGATTGCAAAACTGTTGGTAGTATTAACGAAAAAGGATGTACCCTTTGAATGGACCAATGAATTGAGTTAGCTTTCCAAACCTTGAAGCAGAGGCTTGTAGAAACACCCATTCTACAAGCTCCTAACTAGTCTAGATCGTTCCATATAATAACTGACATGTCCAATTTTGCTTTAGGAGCTGTACTTACATAGGTAGATGACCAAAAACACCCTTATTACATTCACTGTGCAAATCAAAGCATTGTTAGTGCACAACTCAACTATACCACAATAGAAAAAGAGTTAATGTCCATGGTATTTGCACTAGAGAAATTTAGGCACTATGTATTAGGCTATAAGGTATTTTTACACACAGATCATAGTGCGACTCGATTCCTTATGAATAAACCAATGGTGAGCCCTCGCATCATATGATGGCTTGTGATCTTGCAAGAGTTCGATATCATAATGGTAGATCATAAAGGCACCGAAAATGTTGTTACTGATCATTTATCTTGGTTGCGATGGGACAACAAAGAGGACGAATACCTAATTTTTGATCGCTTCCCTGATGAACTCCTCTTTGCAGGTGTAATAAACAATCAATCACCCATAGATACAAATTGGTATAGTTGCATTCTCACTTATCTTCTCACACAAGAAACACCACAAGGGCTAGACATTAGAAAGAAACAACAGTTTCTCCACTGAGTAAAACATTTCATGGAAATCAAAAAACACCTTTACAAGGTGTGTTCCGATGGCTTGGTTCAATGGTATGTTCCTGATATAGATCAATTTCGAGTTCTCCAAGATGCTAGGAGAGAAACAACCATTAAAATCTTGCTTGTAGGATATTATTGGCCTACATTATTTCAGGATGCCCANTGATATAGATCAATTTCGAGTTCTCCAAGATGCTAGGAGAGAAACAGCCATTAAAATCTTGCTTGTAGGATATTATTGGCCTACATTATTTCAGGATGCCCATCATTTTGTCCAATCTTGTGAGCCCTGCTAACGTGATGGGGGAATGACTGCTAGAATGGAGGGTCCACAATAATGTATTCAACCCTTAGAACCCATCAACATATGGGGTATTGATTTTATGGGGCTATTACACCAATGTCTAATGAAAAAGCATACATTGTTATTGCTATTGATTACTTTACAAAATGGGTAGAAGTAGCCATCGTTATTGACTATACATCATCTATCATTGTATGATTTGTTTAACAACAAATCGTAAATAGGTTTGGCCTGCCTCGTGCACTTATTTCTGATAATGGTACACATTTTATAGGTGCAACTTTTTGAAAGTTGATGCAATGCTTAGGAGTTGAGCATAAACTGACTACACCATATCATCCTCAAGCGAATGGTTAAGCTAAATTCACAATAGGGAAATCACAAAAATTTTGACATGAACCATTAGCAAATATAGGCGAGATTGGAGTACCAAACTGAATGGTGCTCTTTGGGCCTACTACTCCACATGGAAACTCCATATAGGCTATTCTCCCTATGAGTTAGTGTATGGTAAACTTCCAACACTTCCTATCCAAGTTGAGCTCCATACACTATCTATAGCATGTGACCTTAACCTTGACCTTAGTCTAGCATAGAAAAAATGGTTAATGAATCTTAACTTGCTAAATGAAAATTGATTAGCCACCCTGTCATCCAATGAACTGCACAAGGCCTTCAACAAACAACGTCTTGACCTAAGAATTAGAAAAGTCAAATACCAACTAGGAGATAGGGTTCTTTATTGGAATCCCGCACATGTGCCACAATGAACTAAATTTTAAACATTGTGGAAAGGACCTTATATCATTTATGAAACTTTTCCTTCAAGGGCCATGATGATCTATAAACCTAGAAGCCTGGATATGAAATTATTGGTCAACATCTAGCAAACCAAACCTTTCCATGAGCCCAAAATGGCTAGTACTAACACTACCTCTATTGATGTACAACCTTGCTCATTGTTTCGGATCTCCTCCTTCCAACTCAGTCATGGGGCAGATGGCCACCAATGCTAATTATTCTAAGACCTTAGTTTCTTTTGTTTTGTTTTTTGTTTAACAAATTTTTTTACACATTTTTTATTTTTACTTATTTTTATTTTACACCATTGTTAAAATTTTTACTATTTCTTTTTCTGTTACCTTTTGTTTGATTTATTCTCACTCATCACATAATAAGTGCTTATGATGGTGGGTTGCATTATAATGGTGTGAATTGCTAATGTTTGGTTTTTACCTTTGACTTTTAATGTTGATGCTAGATATGGGTTCTTTTGATAAAATGAGCAACGAGTCCATGTCATCCATTCATCCATTCAACTCTATGGTCTCCCTTTGTTTTGGAAATGTACTATCCCTTTTTCTAATCAAACCTATTAATGAATTTGTGGCTTGGTATTCTTTAAACCAAGGAAAGATTCAAATGGATTGAAAAGGGTGTGACTTTAAGGGGATTTGATGCATTTGTTCTGGCTATTCTCTTAAGTACTTGGATCTTTTTCATAGGTTTTTTGCCATTTCGCTATCGACTAATATCAAGAAGTTGAATGAATCAAATAAATCTTTGCATGGTGTGGTTCCCACTTATTAAAAAAAAAACCAGTGGGAATTCAAAGCACACTCCTTAGACATAATAAAGGAACATGGGCTACAAGCATTGGTTATGACACTGGAAAGACATGTTACCCATGCCTGAAGGTTCCCTCTAACTAAGGCCCTTTCTCACTTCCTGCTTCTCTATTCTTCTCTTTTCAGGATGGTGGTTGCTCTGTCGAAGCATTCTTATTGCTTCAGGAGGATGGGTTGGTCAAGTGTGTTGATGCAAGGTTACTGGATGTGGTTAGTTTTAATTTGGATTTGGACTGAATTTTATTAAGTCACCTTAACCACATAATACACAAGGGACTTTACACAACTTTGATTTTGGGATTTCATTCCATTCTCTCTTGTCTTTCTGTATTACTTCTCGTATTCTACCTCATTGCTGATTTTATGATTAGTCTATATCTTGGTCAACACATTGTTATTCTTTGGTAAATTCTTGTGGGTGAATTCTTAACTGTTGTTTCCATATGTCATTCCTATAGCCTATGGACTCTTTGGTTTGTGGGTTTGTTAGGGTATAAAGGGCATGAGCTTGCTTTGGGGAGGATCCACTAACATTCCTTTTTGGCACAATTGTTAAGTTCTTTCCCTTAAACATATCTTGCAATAAACCATTTCTCATTTCACCCCATCTATGACATCCATTTTTGTTTTTCTCTTCCCTTCTTTGCATTTTTATTAGCTTCACCATTGTTATTTCTCTTATCTTCCTTTTTCTTTTTTTTTCCATCCTATTGCTACCAAAGATTTGCTCTTAGTCATGGGGGCCTATTGCAAATTTTTCCATTCCATTACTTATCTCACCCCTACACCTTGGGTAGTTATTAGTTACAGACCTCTAACCCAGTATTTTCCATACCCACAACCTAGCCAATGTGCTTCATATTGAGGCAAGGTATCAACTACATTATATCTTATCTATCCTTGCTAATTCATGATTGTGTTGTGTGTGCAGATGGTGATCACATGAATAATGGACTAGGATAGGAGGGAGCACTCAGGATGGACTGAAGCAAGAGCATTTATTCAAGGAACAAGCTTAGTCATGTAGCCATGGACGGACAACAATGTGCACATTTTTGACATTGACAGCAACGTGCCTCATTTTCTTTTCTTTCTCTCTTTTCAAGTTGTCAAATGAGGGTCTAGGTGTCATCTATGTACAGTGTTTACCATAATGGTTATGAATACTAATGCTGTGATCTGTTTGTTGATCCGTTCATTGGGCACTTTGAGTTTATCATTCCATGTCACCGTCAGTTGTTGTTCAGGTAATAATCCCATAACTTTCCAATATTTTGTAAGGAACTTGAGGACGAGTTTTCATTCCATTGTGGGGGTATGATGAGTTACAAGCATACCTTGTGTCTGAAAATAAAGACGAACTTTGTGAAACCTTGCAACATTCAGAATAGCTTAACTATAGCATTTAATGTTATTTACTATTATTTGATGCTCTAATTAGTTAACCAATGTTATTTCTATAAGAACTATTAATTATCAATGAATTAGCACACTCAACAAAACCACTTCGAGCATATGTGGAACACTTGGTAACCTAGGAATGACTAGCGTTTGATAATCCCAGTAGTGTTACACTGGTTTAGGATGTGTCCAGAGAGTGGGAACGGATGCTGGTGTTAGGATTCGATCAACCTTAGAGTTACAAAAACCCATTAGTTAACTAAATATTTTCATTTCACACACTTAGGAGACCAAGATAGAAAATATAAAAAGCATTAAGAAAATCATACACCTTGAGTTTACTTAACTATACAATTGTGCCTTACAAGTAAGCTTGGGAAGACAATGATTGCATAACTCATCCTTGTTCTACGTAGGTGCATAAGCACTTAATCCTTAGAGTTTGACCGGATTGTGTGTGAATGCTCGCATTCATATAGTTGGGCGTAGGGGTACCTTGCCACTCATTAATTGCTATGTAAAATTCTCTTTGATAACTTTAGGAGCTATGGTTCTCTACATAAATTAATCATTGCAATGCTCCAATACCATGTAAAGTTTTTAAAATCTTAGTGATGTGAAGATTTTTTGATACAAAAGAAGGAGGAACACTACCACCATTATCTTGTTTTAACTTGAAAGGTGAAGTTATTATTAATAATTCTAATTAGGTTGAAGAGCATTATTTAAGTGATGTAAAATGTTACAATTGAAGTGAAATGATATGTAACCATAGAAAATTAACTAGTCAAGACTGTTAATGATGAGACGCGATATCACATCGACCGCGATATCGCATCCCCTGCAATATCGTGTCTTCCCTTGCGATATCGCGTATGCGATATCGCATCGTGCTGCCAAATCTATAAATAAGAGGAGACTCTTCCTTGTTTCTCAATCTAGATATAGATCCTTAGCGAAACTTTGGTAGTTTTACCTTTCCAGAGATAAAATAATTTCCATGTGCCCGCAGTAGGAGCTCCAACGTGAACGGATCTTTATTCAAGCAATTTTGTACTTGAACGCATAATTGTGTACGACAATAAAGATGAATTGTTGGATAAACCTTGTAGTGCATGGAATAGCTAAATAGGACTTTAATTATTGTTATTTATTGTTCATCATTTAAGTTCTTTATTAGTTAATTAAATCTCTCTCAACCCTTCTCTCATCGTTAAGTGCATTCAGTACGACCGCTTCGAGCATGTGCGTTACGCTTGGTAATCCCAGTAACGAATAGCATTTGGTAATCCCAAAAGGTTGCATTTGTTTAGGGTGTGAACGGCAAGTGGGAACAGATACTAATGCTAGGAATTAGAACTTAGTTAGTTAAAGTTAGTTACTTAGTGTCTTCACCNACAAGTGGGAACAGATACTAATGCTAGGAATGAGAACTTAGTTAGTTAAAGTTAGTTACTTAGTGTCTTCACCCTTTACCTCATTAGCATAGGAGATAAAAGCATAAAAGATATAAAAATCACATACCTCAGACTTACTTAACCATACAACCGTGACAAATACAAGTAAGTCTGGGAAGACAACGAATGATTAACCTTAAGTGTTCCATAAGGCGTATAGGCACTTAGTCTGCGGAGTTCGACCGGATTGTGCATGTAACACTTGTATTTGTATGGTTGAATGTAGGTGTACCTCGCCACTCATCATTGGCACCGTTGTCGAGGACTAAGTTGTTTGTGCGCTAAGTAGAACATAGGAAATCATCCACATCGTTGGGAAGCTTAATGAACCCTTAGGGTTAATTAGAAGAAAATCTAAACAACGGTCAATAGCACACCGATAAGATAACAATGTCTTCTTCTTCTCATAAAAGCACTTCACCACCTAGGGATCACATAAGAGATAGTCGGCGGTCTAACACACGTAACCCAGATCTACCAGTTCCTCAAGAGTATCGAGTAGTGTATACTCATCACGATGAGTATATACTTGATTTTACCTTTATTCTCCATCAGGATGAACAACTGCGTTGGTGAGACTTGCAAGGTAACATAGTGTTACCCCCAGATGGTGTAGTCCCCAACATGCTCCTTCGTGCTCTTGCATAGATAGGCATGACACAACTATACACTGAATACATTGCAGAAGATTATGACACAAGGGATTACCATCCCACAGCAGCGCAACATTTAAGGAACTTGCAGCAGGAGAGCTACCATACATCGTTGAAGGGCAAAGGGGTCTTGCACGTCCTAAGAGAAATTGGGGATGGTGAACTAGTTATAACA
This sequence comes from Gnetum montanum, assembly GCA_015680685.1. Taxonomy (NCBI): domain Eukaryota; kingdom Viridiplantae; phylum Streptophyta; class Gnetopsida; order Gnetales; family Gnetaceae; genus Gnetum; species Gnetum montanum. Next base: position 604,802 of record MNCI01028057.1, read on the forward strand.
GGTTCTCCATCAAATGATGTTCCCCCTCCTAACGATGGTGAGGAGGTGGGGCATCAGAACCTACACTCCACGATTCACAATCCTGGTTCTGATCCCCATGAACACCAAGTGTTCATTAAGGAAACCAAAACCACATGATAAGGACAGGCATTCAGATCGTCATCACGATCAAGGCCGTAGTCACCAAAGAGAAGGTAAGAAACATCGTCATGATGATGGTTCCCCTTCTTCTTCTCCTTCATCACACCATTCACCCTCTCCTTCCACATTAGGACGCATTCACAAAGAGCACAATGGTGAGGATAAGGGTAAGAAAAATAAGAACCCTCGATGAGAGAGTTGAGAGCGAGGATGAGGGCATTCTAGAGAGTTAAGGCATGAAAGAAGGGAAAGTAGGGAACCACGTAGGCATCATAGACGTCATGAGAGAGATGATCATGATGAACCCCTACTAGCAACCCAGAGTATGTTAGACATTATGGAGGCTATGAGAATACCTACAAGGCACCAGAAAGATAGTCGGATCAAGAGACTAGACATGAATAATATTCCACGGTTTGAGGGGGGATACAATGTTGATCTGTAGAACCACTTATAGGCATTCCACGATGCTTGTGCCTTGTAGAATATTGAAAACAAGTGGCAGAGGTTAAAGTTGTTCCCTAGGTCACTCATAAAAGAAGCAAAAAGTTGGTACCGGTCTTTAGGGCCGGAAACTATTAGACGGTGGAGTACGATGCTAGAATTGTTTAACGATAAATACCAAACATACTCCAGAGTGTCCAACTTGCATAAGAAGATCCAAGGATGGAAGCAGGGTAATCAAGAACCCTTGGATGTTGCCATGGGCCAATATTATGCATTGCTACATTGTTGCCCAGGTCATGGTTATGCACAACAGGATCAACTACACCACCTCGTAGATGGGCTAAGACATGAAACTAGGAGAACCCTTGGGACATATGCCCAAGGGAGATTATCTAAACTTAGATCCCATGAAGTTCATAGATTGTTGAAGCAAGTAGCTAAAAAAGAAGGGGAGCTATGGAAAAGAGAAAGCGTAGAAGAGTACAACCGCGATCCTTCCCTTCGAAAGAGGGGAGTGAGATTCTGTGAGGAAGAGGATGAGTCACGACTCAAAGAGTTGGTGAATAGAAAATCCTTGCCACTTTAGAAATTAATAACGGAAGTGTCGGCTAAGGTAGATCAAATATGGAGCTCCTTAGATAGTAAAATTGAAACTATCTTGAAAATCGTAGAGGATTCTAAGGAGGAACGAAGTAGTGATCATGATAAGAAAAAGCAGAGAGATTTAGGCCATGCATGTGACAAGGGTAAGGGAAAAATGACTATCATTGATGAGGTTGTGGATTTGGATACAGAAAATGACGGTGGATGTCAGATCTTCCAATATGACTATCCTAAGGGATGTTGCCCAATAATCTCACATCTATAAGAGTCTGGGATGTATGCACTCAACCCAAGACTTAACCGAAGGCAGGCACCCCGAAGGTTACCTTATCCCCAAGGTAACCTGAGGCAGTTCCACCAACCATTAACATATTATCCAANCATGTTGCCTGATAGGTTGTGGCAGAGTTCCACTTGGATAANACACCCACAGTCATGGGGGATGCCATCGCCTAGACAACAATACCCTTACTGGCAACTAGACTTGTATGGCTACTATGTGCAGCAGCCGGTTTCTCCAAGTGACTCTATGGGTCATGCATCCCCACAACTTCACTACCATGTTTGGGAGTATTTTAGGATTCATTCACCTCCGGGAGACACACTACATGCGTACCATCCTCTGAATCCATCTGCCACTCATACGCCGATAGTTCCACTACCACCCACTCCAATAATGCAAGGGGAACTATCCACTCAACTGTAGCGATGTAATGCTACAAGAGCTGTAAACCTTCAACCCGTTGCTGGTTCTGACAACCGCACGAAGAGAAGACCTTTCTTCAGAACCAAAAGCCCAAATAAGCTCTCACAATGATAAACAGTTGAGTCTATGCACACTCCTCCAATAAATAAGGCTTCGGAGCTCCCTTCAAACCAACAACATGGCTCAATGCATACGGTTATGTTAACACATATTGTTACTGATTGGATAAAGGTGGGCCACATTTCCAGGAAACTCTCTGATCCTGGAAGTCCCTTAATCCACCTCCAAGTCACTGGGAACAAACCACGTAAGGCTCTTCTTAACTCAAGTTCCGGATTCAACTTAATATCACGAGAGATGTATAAAGCCTAGAACCTGCCTCGACTCAAGAAGAGCAATATTCAACTAGAGCTGGTTGACCAGTCCATCACCATTCCCTTAGGATTGGTGGAGGACATCGTTACCATTGCGTGTGGTTGGTCATACCCAGCTGATTTCTTGGTGATAGAAGTCAATAGTAACAAGGGGGACTTCCCAATTATAATGGGGAGGGCATGGCTCAGCACCATCAACGTGTGCCTAGGAATCCACGATCTTTCCTTGGAAATATCTAAGGAAAATATTTATGGAAAGATCAAGAAGAAGAAAGTTCCATGCATCACATACAGTGACTCAGAGGGTGATGACACGGAGGAATGCTCAGCATCTTCTGCATGCAACTGGTATGCCTAAGAAACTCAGATACAAAGGTGCCTGTATGTAGGAGCCACACAACAAGAGAACACCCAGTGGTTGACAAGTAATCAAGAGATCAGCCCACCAACATGCATGGAATGAATTGGGGGAACAACTTGCACCCATAATGAAAGCATAGATACATTGGAATATGAGTGTCGCCAACTTCCAACCCTTAACTTAAAAACATCAATTGGGAGAAGTTGGACACTTTTAAGAAATTCAAATAAATGCTCATTATTTTGGATCTCTCCCTTTCAATTCAGTCATGGGGGAGATGGCCACCTTTGCTAATCATTTGAGACCCTCAGTTCTTTTAAGTTTTTGTTTTACACATTTTTGTTTTGCACATTTTTGTTTTACAGATTTCTTTAAATTTTCTTTTTTTTTGTTTTATGAAATCGTTCATAATTTTTCTTTTATTTGTGTGTATATGTGTGTCTTATCCATTTTGTTAAGTTCATCACCCAATAAGTGCTATTAAATAATGGTATGTACTATTTTCTACTGGTTGCTAATGTTTGGCTTTTACCCTTAAGCTTATGATGTTGATACTAAGGTATGGTTCTTTTGATATGACAAGCAATGAGTCCACTTCATCCATACATCCAAAAATTCCTATGGTCTCTCTTGGCTTGGAACTGTAAAGTCATTTCCTTCAAAATAACAAGAACTATCAACGAATCAGTGACTGGGCATTTCTCAAACTAAGGAAGGACTCAAGGATTGAAAAGGGTGTGACTTCAAGGGAACTTGATGCATTTGTGCTGGCCATTCTCTTGGGTGCTTGGATGTTTTCTTCTTAAGTTTTCCTTCCCATTCTGACATTTCTCCATTATCGGGAAGCTGAGCTAATAAAAATAACAAAGTCTTTGCATGGTGTGATTCTCATGCATAAACACATAAAAAAAACAATGAGAATTCAAAGCACACCCCTTAGACAAAATAATCATTTGGGCTACAAGCACTAGTTATGGAACTAAAATAAACATGTTCCCTCTAACTAAGGCCCTTCTCGTTTCCCATTCTCTCCTCCTTCATTTCATTGGAATGGTGGTGGCTCTTTGGGGGATGCATTCTTGTTACTTCAAGTGGATGGATTGGCCAAATGCATTAATGCGAAGTCACTGGAAGTGGTTTGTTTGAGGCTAAACTTGGAATGGGATCTACTAAGTCACATTAATCATTAGAATACATAAGGGGCTGTACATCACCTTGTTCTTGAGATTCCATTCCATTCTCTTGTTTCCATCATTCTTCCTCCATTGTTCACCTCATTGCCAGTTGTATCATTAGTGTATAGTTTAGTTGATGCATTGTTTTCTTTTTGGTAAATTCTTGTGGTTAAGACTTTAACTCTTGTTCCGAATGAAATTCCTAGAGCCTACAGACTCTTTGAATGTGGTTTTGTCAGGGCATTAAGGGCATGAGCCTACTTTGGGGAGGACCCACTGGCCTTCCTATTTGGTGCACCAGTTAAATTCTTTCCCTTAACATTTTTGCAATCCACTCTATTTTATTCATTTCCATCTTGACATCCATTTCATCGATGTTATAGTTTATTTTTCTCCCTCTTTCTTGTTCTTTTTCTTTCTCCGTTCTATCACTACCGGAGGTTCACTCTTAGTCATGGGGCTCCTAACCCAATTTTTTTGTTTTCTTCGATTTTCTCATAGCCCCTACACCCTTGGTAGTTACCACTATTATATCTCTAGACCTGTATCAGCCATACCACAACTCAGCCAATGGACCTTTCACCGAAGCAAGGTATCAACTACATTGTGATTCATTTACCCTTGCTAATATAAAGACTGTGTTGTGTGTGTGCAGATGGCAATCATGCAACAATGGATTGGATCTGGAGGGAACACTTGGAATGGATTGGTGCTGAAGCAGCTATGCAAGGAACATGATGGATGGTGCGCTTATGGATAGATAATGGAAGGCGCAATCTTGGTGTTGGTAGCAGCAGACTTCTTCTCTCTCAGCTACCAAATATGACCTGATGTCAAATGTATAAGGTGTTCACTTTTGTTGTCATGAAAACCAGTTTTATCATGTTTTGTAATGATGATCCATTCACATGTCATCCTTCACCATTAGTTCCATTCAAGTTAATAATCCCATACCTTCCCAATATTTTGTTAGGAACTTGAGGATGAGTTTTTATTCAGTCATGGATGTATGATGGGACATGATATTGCATGGGCCGTGATATCGTGTACGCGATATCGCAGCGCACCATCAAATCTATAAATAAGAGGCAGCTCTCCCTTGTTTTTCAATCTAGATCTAGACCCTTAGCAAAACTCTGGCAGTTTTACCTCTCCAGAGATAGAATAATTTTCATGTGTCCACAGTAGGAGCTCCAAAGTAAAAGGATCTTTATTCGAGCAATTTTGTACCTGAATGCATAATTGTGTACAGCAATAAAGATGAACTGTTGGATAAACCTTGCAGTGCATGGAATAGGCTAAATAGGACTTTAATTATTGTTATTTATTGTTCATCGTTTAATTTCTTTATTAGTTAATTAAATCTCTCTCAACCCTTCTCTCATCGTTAAGTGCATTCAGTATGACCGCTTCGAGCATGTGCGTTACGCTTGGTAATCCCAGTAACGAATAGCATTTGTTAATCCCAAAAGGTTGCATTGGTTTAGGGTGTGAACGGCAAGTGGGAACGGATACTGATGCTAGGCATTAGAACTTAGTTAGTTAAAGTTAGTTACTTAGTGTCTTCACCCTTTATCTCATTAGCATAGGAGATAAAAACATAAAAGATATAAAAATCACATACCTCAGACTTACTTAACCATACAACTGTGACAAATACAAGTAAGTCTGGGAAGACAACGAACGATTAACCCTAAGTGTTCCATAAAGCGTGTAGGCACTTAGTGTACGGAGTTCGACTGGATCATGCGTGTAACGCTTGTATTCGTATGGTTGAGTGTAGGGGTACCTTGCCACTCATTAGTTAACAATTAAGAAAGAGATTAATTAACATTCACCATAAATTTATATTATACATTCTAAGAATCAATTGTACCATGATAGTGAAAAAACTAAAGGACAATGACAAAAAAATAACACGTGGTTAAAGTAATAAAATGAAATAAAGAATTTTTCTTTTTTCTTTAACAAAAAACTATAGGTTTTACTTGCTTTTGAAATATGAAAAGTTTGTAAAGAACAACATTGAAGCATTATCGTTTCTTAAAAATGCAAGGGTTAGTAAAAATGACTATATTGACTCTTTTTAGTAAAGAGTTGAAATTTATTTTCTATGTATCTTTTTCCTAGCTCATTTTTTAAAGGGTAAGGTGACTTGATATACTTGGAACAATGCCTTGAGGCTATTACTAACTCTTTCTTATAGAAGAGGCATAATAGTTTTCAAGGCAATGTTGATATAGCTAATTCCTTTTGAATAAGATTTGGGAAGTTATTTTCTTAGCTCTTTTACTTTAGAGAGTTGGTATATAGTGGTTGATGTGGCCACTAATGTAATGATATTAAAAATAATAGCTTTTTCAATTTTAAGAGATCATTTTTTTCATTTTAATGAAAGTAAAAAACTAAATAATTTGATTTGTTAATACAAATTTTCATAGCTTTTCATAAGCTTGAATCATAATGTAAAATTTAAATCAATTATGAATAAGTATTCTCAACATATCACATGCACATGTTGGTTTGATGATTAACTTTTAATAGCTTTTAATATTTTCTTCGCTAGTAACTTCGAACATCCAAGCATCTTATAACTTCTATTAGGATAATAATTCATCCTACGTCTTTCTACTTTTGTAAAAGTAGAAATTATTATTTACATTCACATGTTGTGTAATTACATTTGCAATCAAGTGATATGTTGAATTGTAAATTGTTATGTTAGTTCAGAAAGCATACAATCCATGAAATCAAGATTCTTTTAGGTGTAACCATAAAGATCAAGACAAAAGGTTGGGGGAATTAGAACCTAAAATAATTAAAACATAGGTACACCCCAAGATTTATAGAAGTTTATAACTTAGTGCTACATAGTAGAATCAAACCCGTGACCTAGACTTACCAAGCTAAGACCCGTATGACCAGGTTAATACCTCAAGACAAAAGGAAGAGAGACTAGTAAATAGACAAGGAAAGAAGAAGAAGGAAAACCCATGAATATAATATTTAGACATCAAGTTTGTAAATACTATAGTTTTTATTCTTATTTTAGATTAAATATTTTATAAATTTAATATAAGATATTTTGACTTTTATTTTTGTAAGATCTTGGTACATTAGAATTTCCTAAATCCCAACATGGAATCAAAGCATGATGAGAATAGAAAAAGAATAATGATCAAAGGATTTTAGAATAATCAATCAAGAATGTACCCTTCAATGACAGTGGTAAAAATTATCTAAGATTCTTAGCAAGCAAGATGATGATGATATAAAGCTAGAAACTAACTATGAGGAACTATTACAATTGATCATAAAGAATGGACACTATCTTTAAAGCAAACATATTATGGTAGTACGTGTATATCTTAGCCTTTTTCTCAATTATAAATTGAAAATAGAATGATTGTGTTAACCTAGATATGTTATACTTGATTGATGGTTCAATGCTAAGCATCCACAAACATCATTGATGAGTGGCGAGGTACCCCTACATTCAACCATACGAGACGAGCATAGCACGTGCGATTGAGTCGAACTCCGTAGACTAAGTGCCTACACGCCCCATGGAACACTTGGGGTTAATCATTCGTTGTCTTCCCAGACTTACTTGTGGTTGTCACGGTGTATGGTTAAGTAAGTTCAAGGTATATGATTTTTATATCTTTTTATCTTTTTCTCCTATCCTATTGAGTTGAGGGTTGAGAAACTAAGTACTAATTCTAACTAATGACTAAGTCTAAATTACCTAGCGTCAGCATCTGTTCCCACTTACCGTACACACCCTGAATTGATGTAACCATGGCTACCAAATGCTAATCGTTGCTGGGATCACCACGCGTAACGCATGTGCTCGAAGTGGTCATACTGAGGCACCTAAGTATGAGGAAAGTGTTGAGAGAACCTATCTAGCCTAAGTGCGATGAGCAGCCGATTCCTTGACTAATCGTACACATTTGGGACTATCACTAGGATTACCAAGCGCAGATCCTGAATATGCCACTGGGTTACCAAGTAGTCACACGAGATGCTCGTAATCAAGTCATACTCATACCGCATGCGATGAGCAGCCGATTCCTTGACTATCTGTACACATCCTTAGATGATCGTAATCAAGTCGTACTCATTTTGCATTCTAGGAGTTTAAGGGTGAGAGAGAAAATAATAAATAAAATCCTATTCCATGCACTGCAAGGTTTATCTAAGAAGCTCGTCTTTATTTCCATACACAAGTTGTGTTCAGGTACAATGTTGCTCGAATAAAGATCTGTTCACTTTTAGGACTCCTACTACGGGAACATGGAAAATATTCTATCTCTGGAGTGATCAAACTGCTAGAGTTTCCCTACTTCTAACTTAGGATGGTGAAACAAGGGAGAGCTCCCTCTTATTTATAGATATGGTGGCAGACTATGATATCACGTACGTGACATCGCAGGGGATGACATGATATCGCATACGCGATATTGTAGGGGATGCGATATCGCGACTACCGTGATATTGCGTACGCGATATCGTGACTCATGCGAATCGTATCTCATCATACCCCCATGACTAAATGAAAACTCATCCTTGAGTTCCTTACAATAATATCGGGAAGGTATGGAATTATTGAGGGGAATGGAACTAATGGGATGACATGTGAATGGATCATCATTACAAGACTTGANAAAATCAAAAAATTCAGGGCTAGGAGAAAATAAAAAAAAAATCAAGCCCCCTACCCCCATGACTAATCGCGAACCTTTGGTAGTGTTAGAATGGAGAAAGGAAAGGAGTAAGAAAGATAGATAAAAAGGGACAACTATGGAATCGATGAAATAGATGTCAAGATGGAAATGAACAAAATAAAATTAATTGAAAAATGTTAAGGGGAAGAATTTAACTAATGCTCCAAATAGGAATGTCAGTGGGTCCTCCCCAAAGTAGGCTCATGCCCTTAATGCCATGACAAACCCACATTCAAAGAGTCCATAGGCTCCGGGAATGTTATTTGGAACAAGAGTTAAAGTATTAACCACAAGAAGTTACCAAAAAGAAAATAATGCATCAACCAAAATATACACTAATGATACAACCGGCAATGAGGTGAACAATGGAGAGAAGGATGGAGAGAGAGGATGGAATGGAATTTCAGGAACAAGGTGGTGTATAACCCCTTGTGTGTTTTATGATTAATGTGACTTGAAAAATCTCATTCCAAGTCCGGCCTCAAACCAACCACATCTAGTGACTTCACATGAATGCATTTGGCTAAACCATCCACTTGGATAACAAGAATGCCTTCCCCAAGAGTCACCACCATTCTGACGAAACAAAGGAGAGAATGAGAAGTGAGAAGGACCTTAGTTAGAGGGAACAATTTTGGTTCCATAGCCAGTGCTTGTAGCCCAAGTTTATTGCGTCTAAGGGGTGTGCTTTGAATTCTCTTTTTTTTTTTGTGTTTATATGCGTGAGAACCACACCATGCAAAGACTGTTTATTTTTATTGTCTCAGCTTCCG
>MNCI01028057.1:614944-675408 GCA_015680685.1 Gnetum montanum
GCTCATATTCCAATGTATATATGCTTTTGTTATGGGCTTGGGTTTCCTCAGTCCGTTCCATGCATATTTGGTTGCTCCTTCGAGTAGCTGTCAACCATAGGGTGTCTACTACTGGTTGTGTGGTTGCTACATATAGGCATCTTTGTTTCAAAGTTTCAAGAGCACACCTATTACATGGAGGCATTTCCTCCATCTCATCACCCAATGAATCACTGTATGTGATGCATGGAACTTTCCTCTTCTCGATCTTTCCATAAATATTTATCTTAGAAATTTCCAAGGAAATATCGCAGATCCTAAGGCATGTAACTACTGTACTAAGCCATGCCCTTCCCATTATAATTGGGAAGTCCCCTTTTTTGTTGTTGACATTAATCACCAAGAAATCAACTGGGTAAGACCAACCACACATAGTGGTAATGATGTCATCCACCAATTCCAAGGGAATGGTGATGGACTGGTCTGCTAGCTCTAGTTGAATGTTGCTCTTCTTAAGTTGGGGTAGGTTCCAGGCGTGATACATTTCTCATGATATTAAATTGACTCCGGAACTTGAGTCAAGAAGAGCCCTATGTGGTTCGTTCCTGACAATTTGTAAATAAATTAAGAGACTCCTAGGGTCAGTTAGTTTCCTGGGAAGGTGTCCTACCTTGATCCAGTCAGTTTCAGTATGTGTTAACATAACTGTATGCGTTAAGCTCTGTTGGACTAGAGGGTGCTTCGAAGTGTTAGATAGTGGAGGAGTGTACATGGGCCCAACCGCTTATTGTTGCAAGAGTTTGTTTGGGCTTTTGGTTCTAAAGAAAGGTCTTCTCTTTTTACAGTTGTCAGAACTAGCAACAGGTTGGATATTTACAGCTCTTGTAGCGTGATGTTGCTGCGGTTGGGTAGGAAGTTCCCCTTGCATTGTTGGAGTAGGAGGTGTTATGGGAACTACTTGTGGAAGAGGTGCGGATGGATTTAGAGGATGGTGTGGGTATGGAGTATCTCTCGGAGGAGAAGGAGTCATCTTGAAGTACTCCTGAACTTGGCAATGATGGTGGGGAGTTGTGTGACTCATAGAGTCACTTGGAGAAATCGGCTGTTGCACATAATATCCATAAGGGTCAGGATGCTGGTAAGGGTACTGATGTTTCGGCGATGGCATCCCCCATGACTGTGGGTATTGCCACTATTGATGTTGTCTGATGGGTTGTGGGGGAGTTCCACTTGGATAATATGTTAATGGTTGGTGGAACTTCCTTGGGTTACCTTGGGGATAAGGTAATCTACTGGGTGTTTACCATTGATTAAGTCTTGGATTAAGTGCATACACCCCAGACTCCTGTAGATGTGAGATGATGGGGCGACATCCCTTAGGATGGTCATAGTGGCAGATCTCACATCCACCGTCATCATCTGTGTCTAATTCCACAACCCCATCGGAGTTAGTGATTTTCCCCTTACCCTTGTTATGTGCAGGGCCTAAATCTCTCCACTTTGTCTTACCTTTGTCACTACTTATTTCTACCTTAGACTCTTCTACAATTTTTAAGACAGTTTCAATTTTAGAGTCTAAGGAACTCCATACATCATCTACCTTAGCCGCTATTTCTGTTGTGAGCTTTGAATTGGCAAGGTTTTTTTGTCCACCAACTCTTCGATTGGTGACTCATTCTCTTCATCACAAAATTTCACTTCCTTCTTTCGAAGATAGGGGTCACGGTTGTATTCTTCCGCACTTTCCCTTTTTCATAGCTCACCTTCTTCTTTTGCTACTTGCTCCAACAGGCGATGTACCTCATGGGCTCTAAGTTGTTAAAGTCTCCCTTGGGCATATGTCCCAAGGGTTCTTCTCATTTCATGCCTTAGCCCATCCATGATGTGGCGAAGTTGATCCCGTTGAGCGTACCCATGGCCCGGGCAACGATGTAACAATGTGTAGTAGCGGGCCATGGTAGCATCCAAGGGTTCATGAGTACCTTACTTCTAGCCTTGGATCTGCTTATGCAAATTGGACACTCTGGAGTACGTCTGATACTTATCGTTGAAAAGTTCTAGCATCGTACTCCACCTCCTAATGGTTTCTGGTTCTAAGGATTGGTATGAACTCTCTGCTTCCTTGGTGAGTGTCCTTTGGAACAACTTAAGTTTTTTCCACTCATTTTCTATATTCTGCAAGGCACAAGCATTGTGGAATGCCTATAAATGATTTTGTGGATCTGAATTGTATCCCCCTTCAAATCATGAGATATTGTTCATGTCTAAATGTTTGATTCGACTATCTTTTAAATGCCTTGTGGGAATCCTAACTACCTCTGTTATATTAAGCATACTTTGGGTTGCGAGTAGGGGCTCGTCATGATCATCTCTTTCATGACTCTTGTGATGTCTGCGTTGTTCCCTACCCTCCCTACGTCCTTGCCCTTGTCCTCTCTCTTGACTTTCCCATCGAGGTCTCTCATTTTGTCTACCTTTATCCTCTTCGTTGTGTTCATGATTGCTATGCCTAGATGTGGAAGGAGAGGGTGAGTGATGTGAAGAAGGGGAAGAAGAAGGGGAACCGTCGCCATGACGATGTTTCCTATCTCCTCTTCTACTGCTCCAACCTCGATCATGATGACGATCTAAGTGCCCGTCCTTAGCATGAGTGGTTGTTCCCTCTGTGAACAGTTGGTGTTCATGGGCATCAAAACCATGGTTATGTATTGTTGATTGTAGGTTCTGATACCCTACCTCCTCACCATCGTTAGGAGGGGGAACATCATTTGCTAAAGAACCCGTTATAAGGGGTTCCTCATCTCATATTTCGCTAAGGATGTGTGAGCCCTTGTCCTTCAACAGTGTATGTTGACTCTCCTGCCTAGTGTCCCTCATACGTTGTGCTTTTGTGGGATGATAATCCCTCATATCAAACTCTTCCACAACGTATTCAGCATATAATTCGGTCATGCCTATCTGTGCCAAGCCACGGAAAAGCATGTGAGAGAATGATCGATCTGGGGGTAACACGATGTTACCTTAGAAATCTCTTCATCACAACTATTCGTCTTGATGGAGGATAAAGGTAAAGTTTGGAATATACTCATCAGGATGAGTATAAACTATCTTGTATTGTTTAGGACTTGGCTGATTTCGGCTATGTGTTTTATATTGCCGACTGTCTCGTGTATGGTCCTTAGGTGGTGAGTTGGTCTTATGAGAAGAAGACATTGTTATCGGTGTGCTAATTTTACCATTATAAATTTTTTTTATCTTGATTAACTCGAAGGTTCGTTTAGGCTCCCAATGATCTGAGTGATATCCTTTATGTTCTATTCGGTGCACAAACACTTAGTCCCCGACAATGGCGCTAATGATGAGTGGCGAGGTACCCCTACACTCAACCATACGAAATGAGCGTAGCATGCGCGATTCAGTCGAACTTCGTAGGCTAAGTGCCTACACACCCCATGGAACACTTGGGGTTAATCATTCATTATCTTCCCAGACTTACTTGTGGTTGTCACGGTGTATGGTTAAGTAAGTCCGAGGTATATGATTTTTATATCTTTTTATCTTTTTCTCCTATGCTATTGAGTTGAGGGTTGAGAAACTAAGTACTAATTCTAACTAATGACTAAGTCTAAATTACCTAGCGTCAGCATCTGTTCCCACTTACCGTACACACCCTGAATTGATGTAACCATGGCTACCAAATGCTAATCGTTGCTGGGATCACCACGCGTAACGCATGTACACATCCTTAGATGATCATAGTCAAGTCGTACTCATTCCGCATTTTAGGAGTTTAAGGGTGAGAGAGAAAACAATAAATAAAATCCTATTCCATGCATTGCAAGGTTTATCCAAGAAGCTCGTCTTTATTTCTGTACACAACTTGTGTTTAGGTATAATGTTGCTCGAATAAAGATTTTTTCACTTTTAGGACTCCTACTGTGGGCACATGGAAAATATTCTATCTCTAGAGTGATCAAACTGCGAGAGTTTCCCTACTTCTAACTTAGGATGGAAAAACAAGGGAGAGCCGCCTCTTATTTATAGAAATGGCAGCGGACTGCGATATCATGTACGCGACATCGTAGGGGACGACGCGATATTGTGTACGCGATATCGTAGGGGATGCAACGAACATATTAAGGAATGGAAATAATAAAAGTAAAGGATAAAAAATCGTGAAAGGAAAATTAAGGTAATTTAGTTGAAGATGATGTAGTATTCATCATTAGAGATATTTCAAGAAAGGAAGTAATGAGTATGATGGAACACCAATAATGATACCATCATTTATTATGTTCAAAACATGTTATAGGAAATCATTAATTATTCAACAGATTTCATACTATAAGTTTTGGAGAAACCATGATAATAATAGGAGCTATATATGTAAATACAAAGGATTGAGTTGGTGATATTGGCATGAAAGTTTGTATTAAGTTAGTGGCAATTAAGGATGTATTTTATACACTAGAACTTAAAGACATAATCTAATATTAGTACAAAAATTAATAAAAAAAAATAATTATGTTCAAATAGTGTAATGATATGAAAATTAAATATGAGCTCGTGAATAATGAAGAAAATGATAAGTTGGCAAAAAGTACAAAAACTAATGAAGTGTTCAAATTGGATGTTGTTTGTAAGGTAATATGTGAAGCTATTCATAATTCATAATGAACTTATCTAAACAATGACATGTTGGCTTAGTAGTATCTTGGCTTGGTAACCCTAGTTCATAGGTTTGATTCTACTAGGTAGGATTGAGTTATAAACTTCTATAAATCTTAAGGTGTACCTATGTTTCAATTATTTTGGGTTCTAATACCCATCTTCACCCCTCACTGCTCCACCACCCCCAAAATAATTAAATTATCTATAAACAAGGAGGTATTAGCCTAAGGATAAGATACTTAATTTGGAGGCTTTAGTTCATGTGTTTGATTCTAGTGGACAATGTTGAGTTATAAAAAGTCCTAACTAGACTATATATCTTGGAGTGTACCTATGTTTCACTTATTTTATGTTCCATCTCCCCCATAATCAAATTATCTACAACATTCATAATTTGTACATATGAATTCAAGCTATTTGTAGAAGTTATATAAAATTGTGAAACCATTACCGCATGTGAATTTTAAATTAAACACCTTTTGTAAGCCATATGTATTTGGTACGCATGTAAGAATAAAATTCCTAAGAAATCATGAAGAAAAAATAGAAGCAAGAGATTATTCATTCCAATATTGGTTCTTATGGCATCATGAAATCAATAGGTGGATTAAAATCATCTCAAGTCATGATGCTTTTGTACTAATTATTTTAGGTGGATATTTTATATTCAAATTTACAATTACAAAAATTAATAACAAAGGCATATGCCATTATTTAATTGATATATTCATGGTCATAGTAATAATTGTAATGATGGTATGATTTATAATAAAAAATATTTTGGATAGAAATGGTAAGGTTTTGATAATTTGTTCAATCATGAGATGGATTAGTTTGGGATTTGTTGATGAATTTTGATGATCAGTAGTTGGTGTCCCATTAATAGTGTTGATTTTTTGCATTGATGATGATATTTTTGATCATATATGTTATCTAAAAATGCTAGAAAATGTCATGTATTGTAAACATGTCTTGAATGGACATTATGAGGAATAAACATGTGATGACATTGTTAGGGAATATTGATATTTCGAGATTAAGATAGTGAAATCATGTTAAGGTTTAGATCTATAGCCAAGATGGTAAAAAGGTATTTAGGAATTGGTTAATATTAAATGAGAAGATGAGAATGGGTTTTAATATTGTTGGGATGAAATAGAAGATAGGTTTTCATAACTTTTCAATCACTAGTAACATGATCCTTTATTGTTAATGTTTATTGTGATTATATTTTATGTTATGTGATATGTTGAATTACTTTGTGAAATGGATATAATGATGTGTGCCTTGTGAAGAGTTGAGATTATGTAAAAAAAATATTAATATTTAAAGCTTAAGATGTTGAAAAGATACTAAGGTATGGAATCATGGCTAAAATGGTGCAAAAGTTCTAAGGGATAAAAATTGAGATGAAATTGAGAAAGATGATTTATGTTGCCAAAAGTCCTAAGGTACTAAGGCCAAAATTGTTGAGAAGCTAGAGTCTAAAATTCTTGAGGCTCAATAGCCAAGAATGAAATTGTGATGATGATTTGATTTAAATAGGAATGACTTATATGGGTTTGTGTGGACTTGGTGGTGGTGGAATGAGGGAGATTTTTTTATTTGAATACATAATGATTTGATTATGTGTTACATGGTATTTATTATGATTGCTTAGATTGTATTTTGATTGTTGTACAAGATAATTATTGTAGTGTGAAAACTCTAACTCTATGATCTTGTCTCTAAGTCATGCATGAAAGTGCTTATAATTTGTTCTTACTTAATCATGTAGATCAATATTTTCTATTTATAGATGGAGCTAGAGAATTTGGAGCACTACCCTTGGAGAAGCCATGAAAGAGCATTAGGCTTGCATATGATTGTATTAAACTTGTAAATTATTTTGCTATTAGATCATGTTGTAGATTGAAATTTATTTATTGAGCTGCTAAACTAGACTAGAATTATATTGTGAAAATTATCGTATTATTTCCTTGAAATATATGATAGGTATATATATGATAATCATGTGATAACTATTGGTATTTTTTTAGTAGAAAGTCATGTGTTTGGATGCTTATGGTTATTATTTTTAGAATGCTTTTCTATAGGCACTAAGCTTTATTATTATGCATGCTTTGTATAGAGGATAGATCTATAGACTTGAAGTTCAGGGCTTTTGACAATGGTAAACTTATGTCCTATTTCTATGCCCCTTGAGCTTATGATGGTATTTTTGATTATGACCTTTGATCATATGTCCTTATAAACTTAACTACATAAGTTAAGGTTGACCTTATGATGGTATTTTTTGTTATGGAGGATGTTAAAACTTGAAATAAGTGAAACATAGGTACACCCTATGATATATAGTCCAATTAGAGCTTTATATAACTAAGCATTGCCCACTTGAATTGAACCCATGACTTGGAGCTTCCAAACCAAATATCTTACCACTGGGCTAATATCTCATTGTTGGTATTTTTGGTTGTGGGGTGCTGGAATCCAAAATAATTGAAACATAGGTAGACCCCAAGATTTATAAAAGTTTATAACTCAGTGCTACCACATAGAGTCAAACCTGTAACCTAGGGTTACTAGGCCAAGACTGATACCACTAGGCTAACACCTCATTAGTATTTTGGTTATGACCTTTGATCATATGTCTTTATTATCTTAAAGTCATAAGTTAAGGTTGTTTTATTTGTACATAATATCTTGCTAGGCCCATGTAGATTAGTGGGTATAAATACAATGTTAGTAATGTCACACCATTTATAATTTGACATTTATCAAAGTAAAATTTCTCCTTTAATATATTTGAGTTCATATTTTGTATGTCACATTGTTAGTTTTTTATAACAACGTGTAATCTACTCATTTTAAAAACCTTTATTTTCTTTACTAAAAATTAATTTTATATCTCTAATCCTATTATTGGTGTTTTGAATCAAGGTTGTAATGCACTTTATGTTTGGTTCTTTTGGTCATGAACCAACATATCATTGATGTGGATGTATTGTTATTATGTTATGTTTGGTTTTTGGACGTCTATCATAACAATCTTCCCCTCACTAATATCCATGGTCACAATGCATTTAAAAATAGAATATACAAATAGAAAAACATGGTTTAATAAATATCATTTTCTATTTCATCATTGGCTTTATCATATATCTCTCACTTTAAATAGTAATATTATATTATAGTTCAATGTTTAGATGTGGTAGNACATTCATAAAGCATTAGTAAAGGAACTTAGTAGGGACCTTGGTAATATA
This sequence comes from Gnetum montanum, assembly GCA_015680685.1. Classification (NCBI taxonomy): domain Eukaryota; kingdom Viridiplantae; phylum Streptophyta; class Gnetopsida; order Gnetales; family Gnetaceae; genus Gnetum; species Gnetum montanum. Next base: position 622,861 of record MNCI01028057.1, read on the forward strand.
AGTATTGAGCGTCTAGGTAATGATCATTTACCAAGTTCTTTATAGTCATTTTCAAACATGGAGAATTTATTTATATTTTATATAGTACTTAAACATTTCTACATATCATTCATGTAGAGATACAAGTAGGCATTACTTAACTAGCTTCAAGCTTGTCTATAGAACTTCTTAAGTGGGTAAAGATCTTAATAAAAATGCACAAGGGTATTCGTAAAACCATTGGGTCTTTCCTTTTTGTTATTATCCTTGAATCTTCTTTGTCATTAAAGGGATATGTTGTATTTTTTAATGATGTACTCTATTTTTTATTCTTAATATAATTGTATTTTTGGGATTTGACATACTCCATTAAATAGATAAAGACCTTGCTTTATAAAAAGGTATAAAAATTGATAAGATCTTCTACAACTAGCTCAATTATGTTGCTAGGTCATCATCTTATCTATGACTCATTTGAAGGTCACATTCTTGGAGGTAAGTTTAAGAAACTATTCAAGTACTAATAAATAATGGTGAACTCAAGAGTTTATTGCTTCTTCCCTTAACATTCCAACTCCTCCCTTGATCAATATTTTTCATCTATCGATTGCTGGTATATTTGAAGAACATCCTTACTTTCTAACTTAATGTAAAACCACACAAAGAATACCAACTTCACTTTTATTGACAATAGAAATATACTTCTACAAACTTGATAACCTTAACTCATACAGAGATAATGAGAGAAGGTTTATGCATAGATGAGATTTCTTAAGTAACTCTAATGTTGAGAGAGGATTCCTAACTTTGGTTATACAAATGAAATAGGAACAAAAATACAAAGATATAAAGAGAAATGAGAGAATTGATTAGTTACCTAAAGAAAGATTAGTAATTAGGTAGCACTAAAACATGGATCTCATACTATCCTCCTCAAGTATTAAGGAGATGAAGGCTCAACACCTCTATTTGTGAAAATATAGGATACATTTAGTGGAAGAAAAGTGGCCAATAATGGGCCTAAAAAGTATTCATTTTCTAGAACATGTGACCTATATGTCTTCATATTCTAGATAAGGTAGTATTCAACTCTTGATTCTTCTAAAAAAATACTTCAAAGTCTCTTTTATTTAGAAGGATGCATTTAAGATCTTCATTGTTGGAATGCTGAAAGTCAAAATAAGTGAAACATAGGTACACCCCATGATATATAGTCCAATTAAAACTTTATATAACTTAGCATTGCCCATCGAAATTGGACCAATGTTATTGAAATTATTTTAAATCATGTGTTTTACCACTAGGCTAACACCTCATTATTGAAATTATTCTCCAAATGTTTTGTGGTGATGATAGGTGTTGACCTTTTTTGAGGATTGTTGAACTTAGAAGGAGGAGAAGGATGAATAACTTCCCCATATCAAAATTTACAGTCACAAAAACCACAATCAAATGTAATGTGGTTCTCCAACTTAGGTAGTCCACACTCAAGAGGGTAGTTTATTTGCACACCTCTAGACTTTGTTTATTTGAAATGTTTTTTGAAGGGCACCACACCTTTACAAGATCTAAGCTCCACTCTAGAGTGATTTTTTACAGTGAATCCACTCAACTTTGTAAGGTTTTGACAAGCTTATAATGTGGTTTCCAAGATTGTACAACCTTTACAACTTGAGCTCTGCTTTAGAGTGTTGTGTCATAACACCAACGCTCAATCCTGTAGGATCTGGAAAAGCTTGAGTAAGATACCTTCACGCAAGAAGCACATCAACCTCATAAGGAAACAAAAGACAACAAAAATTACAAGGAAAGAATGCAACTAAGTTTTTTGATCCTTGTACTTTTAGGTACAGCTCACTTGAGCAATTACAATAGATAAAAGATTGTACAATGAGGAACAACAATGATTGCTTGATGAATACAATTGATAGTACACAATGCTTGCACATTTCCGAATGAGAATGAGATCTTCTTATAGCCAATATGTTTTTGAAATCACCTCAAAATTTGTGCAATAGCTAACTAATGATCATTGGAGACATCTTGTCTGAGATTGCGACATCATTCTATATTAGACCTTCGTTCGAGAGAGACATCTTTTCTTTAGGCAATACATCTTTGCAGAGACATCTTTAGGAAGTCTTCTTTCTCACCATAAAGACATCTACTATTTTTTAGAGATGTATTTATCTATTCAGTATTCTACTCAGCCAAGATTTCTTTATCATTAGGGAGATGTCTTTCTTTAGTAGTAGATGTTTGTTGTTTCTTGAAGACGTCTTTTCTAAAACTCCTTCTTCTCAGCCAAGATGTCTACTATTTCTTGGAGATGTCTTTCTTGACTTTGAAATTCTTGGTCCTTATCCTTGATCATCAGAGTTGCATTTTGAAATCTTTGTTTATGGTCCATTCTTCTTGAACTCCCACATAAATTCCTAAGACTTTGATGATTTCTTTCTTGTTGGAGCTCTCATCTTTTCTAAACTAGTTTGTTCCTTGTCATCAATGTAGGCTTCATCTTGGTCTCTTGAAATATTCATCAATGTACTTTGTCCTACAAGCACAATAATCACAAACATTCTTGTACTTGATGTTTCTTAACATTTTGACATACCAAAGGGTCAACAATCTTCCCCTTTTTGGTGATGTTCAAAATTTAAGAAAATGAATTAGTTGACATGTAAATATCTAAATACTCTCCCTATTTTTGAAAAACATTAAAAAGGATAAAGCAAATAAAGAGATATCATAAAAGAACAACATCATATAGTATGCATGACCAATACAAGAACAATTTGGCCCTTTGTTGGATAGCAACAGAAAGGATAGTGCACAAAAATGAAGACATATAAATTTCAATATTGTTCATGATATTAGTTTAAATATATCCACCAGATCCCAATGGTGATCAATCATAGCCATTAAAACCTATATCTCATGATTCTATGCTCATCCAATATTCTCTTACTTGTAAAACATCAATAAAAGGATAAGGAATAATAATTTAATGGTAGGTAAGTAAAAACATGCATATTCAACTTTTAAGACAAAGCAATGCATCAAACACAACCAATCATCTTTTTATCTAAAAACAAAATTCATAAACGAATATATGATAATCATGTTGATAGAAAAATATATTTATATACCTCATTTCTTACCAAAAGAAATCATGAACACCAAACCATCATTGAATACTTTAGTATCCTCCTAAATGAATAATCCTTTTGTTGCTTATTTTCAACAGTGGATGTTGGAGTGGGAGTGTCTTTTGGTCAAAGTCTCAAAAGACTCCCCCTACATTAGTGGCTTCTTTGATTAGGTACAAGCTTCCCTTGCATATGTGCAGATCCAAATGCTTCCTTTGGATCCTTTTGGATCAACTTGTTCTTTTCTCATCAAAGTACTATCCCTGCAAATTAATGTTAAGATCAAGTGTGGAGACTAATGTATCCTATTAATAGTACTTCATAATGATTCCTTTTGCAATGATACTTTTCTCAGAAAATTCATGAATTCCATCGAAGATACTAAATCAAGTTTTTCAAGTATCGTACAACAAAAATCTTCTAAAAGAAATTTTACTTTATGATTTTAGAATAAACCCATATCTCAAGGAAAAATACTTATCAGTTCATGAAATTTATGCAAGGATTTTAAATCACTTGAAATTAATATATTAAAGGATGATTTTTCAATAAAAACTTTTAAAAGTTTACAAGGACCACAAATTTTCATTCAATTATAAGATTAATCACATCATGCTTATATATTCACAAGAGATACCATAATCAACTATTCTAATAGTACCAAATATCTTCTCTTGAATGTGCTTATCTTAACATTTAGAGAATACTGAAGCTAACATCCCATAGTTTGAGATGAAGTAAGCACACATCAACACAATTTAGTATTTCCAAATTAAAAACTTACATGATATTTAGAAAGTAAGGAAATAGAAACTTACTTTGACTTACCTTACTTGTAATTGAAAATTAAGGTGCCTACAGTACTAGAGAATGAGATTCCTCTTTTGAGGTTTCTCTTCTTGCATAGAATTTTAACATTTTCAAGGATTGGCTTCCTTTCAAAAATTGGTTGGATAGTGTCTTCTAATTCTCAGGTTGCTTCTTCTTGATTCTCCAAAATTTTCAAACTCCCTCATTCTTTTGAGTTGTCCAATCTTTCTTGACTCTTCTTTGCTTCATTTGGCTATCCTTTTTACCCTACAAAAATCCTTTCTAGGCACATTTGGATAAGACCAAGGAGTTCTATGATATGATCAAGTGCTCATGTGATAATATTTTAAATTGCACTCCCATTGATTATGTCCAAATTTACGACAATAATAACATTACTATCCTATAGTAGTTAAAGTGAGCATACTTAGGAGTTGCTCTTGTTTGAGATGTAGTGCTTGTTGATTCTTCACTCTTAGGATTAGCCTTAAGTTAAGATGGAGATGGTGTAGGTGCTTCTTCTTGTGTACAACATCCAAGTCCACTCTTATCATGTGGACTTCTTCCTTGTCCTAGAACCATCCTAAGGGACTTCTTTCCTTTAACCAACCTCTCATTTACTAGTTTAGCATCTGCTAGTTATTTTTGAACCTACTTATTAAAATTGGTAAGTTTTTCATTCTTAGCTCTAAGGTTTGAGATTTCTTTTTGAGGTTTGATATCTTTAAATTTAATGAAGAGATGTCTTGATCCTTTCCTTCTTATTATTTGTTCAAAAGACTTTGATACCAACATTGAAAACTTTCATCTTCATCATCTAAAGTGCCAACATCATCATTTTTGAGAGCCATATAGATTAGATGTGAATTCTTCACATCGTCCTTTTGCTCTGCGTCATCCCAACGACTGTAGAAGTTGGTCTTTTTTATCTCTTCATCACTTCTATTCTTTCACCTTAACTTGCCGCTACTAGGACATTTGAAGGTGATATGGCCTCTTCCTCCACATATCCATCATTCTATAAAAGAAAGATCACAACTAGAATTTGAAATATTTTTACTTTTTTCTCTACCTTTGAATTGATTGGATCGATTTTTGATAAACCGTGATATCGCGTACACGATATCACATCCACCATGTGATATCGCATCCTACCTCATCTTTTATAAATAGAAGGTGATGCCCTTGGTTCATAGACAATTATATTTAAACCCTTAACCAGATTCTTACAGTTTTGTCATTCTAGAGTTAGAATTATTTCTGTGTGCCCGCAGTAGGACTCATAGAGTGAATGGATCTTTATTTGAGCAATTTGTACCTAAGCACAATTTTGTGTATGACAATAAAGAGGAACTTTATGATAAACCTTGCAGCATACAGATTAAGCTAATTAGTAATTAATTATTGTTTAATGCTTTCCAAGTTAATTAATATCTCTCTCAACTTTCAACTCCCTTAGTTAAATACACTTAGTACGACCACTTCGAGCATGCGTGTAGCGCTTGGTAACCTAGTAATGATTAGCATTTGGTAATCCTAGCACCATTGCATTGGTTTAGGATGTGTACAACAAGTGGGAACAAATACTGGTGTTAAGAACATTTAGAAACTAGTTAATGAATAGTTAATGTAAGTTAGCCACTTAGTTCTCTCTCCCTCTCCTTTATTAGCAGAAGACATAAAAAATACAAAAGCTATAAAAATCATATACCTCAAGCTTACTTAACCATACAATCGTGACAATCGAAGTAAGTTTGGGAAGACAATGATTGATTAACCTTGAGTGTTCCATTAAGGTGCATATGCACTTGGTCCTTGGAGTTCGACTGGATTGTGCGTGAAACACTCGTATTCGTATGGTTGAGTGTAGGGGTACCTCGCCACTCATCATTGGTGCCGTTGTCGGGGACTTAGTTGTTCATGTGTTGCGTAGAACATAGGAAATAATTCATATCATTGTAACATTAGAATAAACCCTTAGGGTTAATGAAAGAAAGATGGGACAACAGTACATTGCACACCAAACAAGACAAGATGTCTTCTTCTTCGCATAAGAGCACTTCATTGCCTAGGACTAACGCAAGAGGCAGTCGGCAGCATAATACACATAACTAGGATCTGCGAGTTCCTCAATAGTTTCGTGTGGTAGATACTCATCCTGATGAGTATGTGCCTGATTTCACCTTTATTATCTACCAAGACAAACAATTGTGTTGGATAGAATTGAAGGATAACATAGTGTTGCCTCCAGACTGATCAGTTTCCAACATTCTCCTTCATGCTTTCACACGAATAGGCATGCCACTTTTATACATAGAATACGTTGCACGTGATCATGACTCAAGAGACTATCATCCCACAGAAGCGCAACATCAAAGGGACTTGCAACAGGAGAGATACCATACATCTTTGAAGGGTTAATGGCCCCATGACCCTTCGCACGTTTTGAGCGAAATTGAGGATGGTGAACCTGACTCAATAGGTTCCCCATGAAATGATGTTCTTCCTCCTAACATTGGTTAGGGGGTGGTGTATCAAAACCTCCACTCCACTATTCACAACCCTAGTTCTGATACCCATGAACACGAAGTGTTCAATGAAGGAATACGAACACACAATAATGGTAGACGTTCTGATCATGATCATGATCATGATCGAGGCCAAAACCACTGAAGAGAAGGTAGAAAACACTGTCATGGAGATGGTTCTCCTTCTTCTTCACCTTCATCATCATCTTCAACCTCTCCTTCAGTTTTCGGATGCAGTCATAGGGAAACCAATTGTGAGGATAAGGGAAAACGAAGTGAAAGTCATCAATGAGATAGTCGAGGATGAGGATGAGGGCACTCTAAAGAATCAAGGCATAGAAGAAGGGAGAGTAGGGAACCGTGTAGACACCATAGATGCTATGAATGAGACAATCATGAAGAACCCCTACTCATAACTAAAAGCATGCTAGATATAATGGAGGGTGTAAGAGTTCCAACAAGGCACAAAAAGGATAGTATGATCAAGAGGTTAGACATGAACAACATCCCACAATTTGAAGGGGGATACAATGCTGATCCTCAAAATCATTTACAAGAATTCCACGATGCATGTGCCTTGCAAAACATAGAAAATGAATGGCAAAAACTGAAGTTGTTCCCAAGGACACTAGTGAAAGAAGTTGAAAGTTGGTATTGATCCCTAGAATCGGAATCCATTCAGAGGTGGAGTACAATGTTAGAATTATTCAATGATAAGTACCAAACATACTCTTGAGTGTCTAACCTACAGAAGAAAATCCAAGGATGGAAGCAAGGAAATCATGAACCCTTGGATGCTACCATGGGCTACTATTATGCACTGTTACATTGTTGCCCTAGCCATGGTTATTCGCAGTGGGATCAACTATGCCAGATCGTGAATGGACTTAGGCATGAAACAAGAAGAACCCTTGGGATGTATGCCCAAGGAAGGTTATCAAAGCTTAGGTCTCATCAAATTCATAGACTGCTAGAGCAAGTTGCCAAAGAAGAAGGTGACCTACGAAAGAGAGAAAGTGTGGAAGAATACAACCGAGATCCTTTCCTCTGAAAATGGGAAGTGAGATTTTGTGAGCAGGATGAAGAGTCACCACTCGAAGAGATGGTGAATAGGAAAACTTTGCCTCTCCAAAAGTTAACAATAGAAGTATTGACAAAGGTAGACCAAATGTGGGACTCCCTGGATAGTAGGTTTGAAACTGTTCTTAAAATTGTAGAGGAGTCTAGGGAGTGAGGTAGTGACTTCGACAAAAAGAAAAAGAGAGAAGTGGAAAATGCACGTATCAGGGGTAAGGGAAAAATGGTCATCACAGAAGAGGTTGTGGATTCAGACATAGACAATGATAGTGGATGTGAGATATGCCAATACGACCATCCTAAGGGATGTTGCCTAGTGATCTCACATCTACAAGAGTCTGGGGTGTATGCACTCAACCCACGACTAACTAAATGACAAACACCCCGACGGTTACCTTATCCCCAAGGTAACCCAAGGCAGTTTCACCAACCTTCAACATATTATCCAAGTGGAACTCTACCAAAACCCATTGAGCAACATCAATAGTGGCAATACCCAGAGTCAAGGGGGATGCCACCACCAAGGCAACAATACCCATACCGGCAACCTGAACCATATGGCTACTATGTGTAGCATCCAATCTCTCCACATGACTCTATTGGTCACATTACATCACAACATCACTACCAAGACTGTGAGTATTATAGAAATCCTTCTCCTAGGAGAGATAACCCACAAATATACCATCCTTCAAATCCATTCGTAGCTCTTACACCAATAGCTCCATTAGCACTCACTCCAGCAAGTCAAGGGGAATTCCCTACTCAACCATAGCAATGCAATGCCACAAGGGCTGTAAATCCTCAACCCACTATTGGTTCTGACAATCGTATGAAGAAAAGACCTTTCTTCAGAAACAACAGTCCAATTAAGCCCTTACAACCACAAGCGGGTTGAACCTATTAATGCCTCCCCATCAAATAGAGCTTCAGAGCTCCCTTCAAACCAAACACCAAGCTCAAAGCATATTGTTATGTTAACACATGCTATTATTGACTGGATCAATGCTAGCCACCTTCCCAAGAAAGTCTCTAATCCTGGAAGCCCTCTAATCTATCTCCAAATTGCTGGGAATGAGCCATGCAAAGCTCTTATGGATTCAGGTTTTGGAGTCAACTTAATATCGCAAGAAATGTACAAAGCTCAGAACCTGCCTCCATTGAAGAAGAGCAATATTTGCCTAGAGCTGGCCGACCAGTGCATCATTTTTTCCTTGGTGAATAATGGTACCTAGCTGATTTCCTAGTGATACAAGTGAATAATGGTAAAGGGGACTTCCCAATCATAATGGGAAGGGCATGGCTAAGTACTATAGATGCATGCCTAGGAATTTACGATCTTTTCCTGAAAATATCTAAGGAGAAAACTTTTGGAAAGATCGAGAAGGAGAAGGTTCCATGCATCACATACAGTGATACAGGGTGCAATTACATGCAGAGATCATGGGTTGTGCAAATTTAGCATTTCCTGCATGCAACTGGTGTGCACAAGACATTAAGATACCAAATTTCCTGTATGCAGCAGCCACACGACAAGAAGACACCTAGCGGCTGATAGCTGATCAAGAGAGCAACTCACTCATGTGCATGGAACTAACTGAGGAAATAACTTGCACTTACATTAAAAGCATAGACATAATAGAGTAAGTCCGCTACCAACTTCTAAGCCTTAACCTTCAAAACATTAACTGGGGGAAGTTGGAAATTCCTAAAAAATTCAAATAAGAGCCCATAGAATTAAAACCATTGCCCATTGGTCTAGAATATATGATCCTTGAAAATGGAAGATCAGTAATCATCAACGTAAGACGTGCTTCCAAACAAAAAGGAAGACTACTGAAGGTAATAAACAAGTGGTCAAAAGGCTTTGCCTAGTCATATCCTGAATTAACTCGAATACATCCTAGGATATGCCGACATAGGATTTACACTGACCCCTCCATGAAACCTCAAAAATAATTGTAGAGGCAATTGAACCCAAAATTGATGCAAGTAGTGAAAGAAGAAATCGAACAACTTCTTAAGGTTGGGTTCATATATCCCATTGCTCATAGTGAATGGGTTAGCCCTTTGGTAATTGTGCCTAAAAAGGGAGGGAAATGGAGGGTGTGCATAGATTTTAGGTTGCTGAACATGGAAAAATTTAAGAATCACTTTCCATTGCCATTAGTTAACCAAGTATTAGACACCATAGTAAGGCATTGCTATTACAGTTTTCTGGATGGCTATAGCAGATACAACCAAATACAGATAGCCCTAGAAGACCAAGCCAAGACAACATTCACCAATCTTTGGGGAACATTTGCGTAGAAAAAAATGCCATTTTGCTTATGTAATGCTCCTGCCACGTTTCAACGCCTGGTTCTAAGCATATTCCAATAGAAAATAGGGAATAGAGTGGAAGTCTTTATGGATGACTTGTCCACCTATGGAACAAGTTTTGACCAAGCCTTGGACTAATTAGAGCAAGTGTTGAAAAGATGCATAGAAACCAATCTAAGGCTCAACTAGCAGAAAATCCATTTAATGGTCCAAGAAGGCATAGTACTTGGGCATAAGGTTTCACATGCAAGAATAGAGGTAGACCTAGATAAAATTAGGGTCATCTAAGGAATCACTCGTCAACTAAAAACTATCAAAGACATTTGGTCATTCGTTGGACACATTGGCTACTATAGGAGATTCATTAAGAACTTCTCGAAGATTGCCAAATTGTTACTAAAGTTAACAAAGAAGGACGTACCTTTTGAGTGGACCAAGAAATGTGAACGAGCATTCCAAACCTTGAAACAAAAGCTAGTAGAAACTCCTATTCTACAAGGTCCTGACTGGTCCAGACCATTCCACATCGTGATTGACACATCCAATTATGCCTTAGGAGCCGTACTTACATAGTTAGATGACCAAAAATGTCCTTACTACATCCACTATGCAAGTAGAAGTATTGCCGATGCACAACTTAAGTACACAACTACAGAGAAAGAGTTAATGGCTATAGTGTTTACACTGGATAAGTTTAGGCACTATGTGTTAGGTTACAAAGTGTTCATGCACATGGATCATAGTGCAATTCGGTTCCTCATGAATAAGCCAATGGTTAGCCCTTGTATTATATGATGGCTGGTAATCCTACAGGAGTTCGATCTAACGATGATCGATTGAAAAGGCACCGAGAATGTAGTTGCAAATCATTTATCTTGGTTGTGCTGGGACAACAAAGAGGATGAATATGTAATGTCTGATCATTTTCCTAATGAAGCCCTCTTTTTCAATGTGGTGAATAACCAAACCATGGAGACGAACTAATATAGTAGCATTCTCACCTATCTCCTTACCCAAAAAACACCATAGGAGTTGGACCTTAGGAAGAAACTATAGTTTCTTCATAGAGCCAAGCACTTCATGGAGATCAATAGAAAAATTTACAAAGTGTGTCTCGACGGCATGGTTCAATGGTGTGTGCCTAAGGTAGACCAATTGAGAGTTCTCCAAGATGCCCATGAGGGCCCTTGTGGGGGTCACTATGCGGGGAGATGAATTGCTATTAAGATCTTGCTTGCATGATATTATTGGCCAACATTATTTTGGGATGCCCATCAATTTGTCTAATCTTGTGAGCACTGCTAACGTGATGGGGGAATGATTGCTAGAATGGAGGGTCTGTAACAATGGATTCAACCTTTAGATCCCTTTGACATTTGGGGAATAGACTTTATGGGGCCCATTACACTAATGTCTAATGGAAAAGCTTACATTGTAGTTGCTGTAGACTATCTAATGAAATGGGTTGAAGTAACTACTATTGTAGAATGCACATCATCTATAGCTACAAGATTTGTGCAACAGAAAATCATAAATAGGTTTGGTATGCCACATGCACTTATTTCGAATAATAGAACACACTTCACAGGTGCAACTTTTCAATAGTTAATGCAATGCTTAGGGGTTGAACACAAATTGACTACACCTTATCACCCCAAGCTAATGGACAAGCTGAGGTCACTAATAGGGAGATCATTGAAATATTGACTAAGACAATTAGAAAGTATAGGTGATTTTGGAGCACTAAACTAAATGATGCTCTTTGGGCAGACCGCTCCACATGGAAACTCCCTATAGGCTACTCTCCTTATGAGTTAGTGTACGGAAAGCTTTCAATGCTTTCGATTCAAACTAAGCTCCATACACTATCAACGACTTGTGACCTCTACCTCGACCTTGATCTAGCACAGAAATAAAGGTTGGAAACTTTAAATGTGCTAGATGAAAATCGATTAGCTGCCTTGTCATCAAATGAGTTGCACAAGGCATATAACAAGCAACGTCATGACTTGAAGATTCTAAGGTTAAGTATCAACTAGGAGATAAGGTTCTCTACTGGAACCCCACACATGTGCCACAATGCACAAAATTTCAAACACCGTGGGAAGGACCTTACATTATTCATGCAACCTTTCCTTCAGGGACCATGACCATATAAAAACCTGAGAGCCCTGATAAGAGATTGTTAGTTAATGTGCAATAGACCAAACCCTTCCATGAATTTAGAACGGCCAGTGCACATAATACCTTTGAGAAGGGATGACCCTACTCACTATTTTAGATCTCCTCTTTCCAACTCAGTCATGGGGGAGATGGCCACCTATGCTAACCATTTGAGGCCCTCAATTCTTTTTAAAATTTTTTTTTTACACATTTTTGTTTTACAAATTTCTTTAATTTTTCTTGTTTTTATTTTGCACCATTATTTATACTTTCTCTTTTCTTTGTGTGATTGTTTTTTTTTTGTTTTATATTTTTTTATGTTTATTTTGTTAGATTCGTCACCTAATAAGTGCTCATGATGGTGGTATGAACTGTATTCTATTAATTGCTAATGTTTGGTTTTTACCTTTGAGTTTTAATATTGATACTAAGGTATGGTTCTTTTGATATAACAGGCAATGAGTCCACGTCGTCCATGCATCCATGAATTTCTATGGTCTCTCTTGGCTTGGAACTGTACAGTCCCCTTCTTGAATAATAAAACTATTAATGAATTGGGGACTAGGCATTTCTGAAACTATGGAAGGACTCAAGAACTGAAAAGAGTGTGACTTCAAAAGGATTTGATACATTTGTGCTGGCTATTCTCTTGGGTGCTTGGATGTTTTCTTCTTGAGTTTTCTTACCATTCCAACATTGCTCCATTATAAGGAAGCTAAGCCAATAAAAATAAGTCTTTGCATGGTGTGGTTCTCACACAAAACTAAAAAATAAAAAAATAGTAAGAATTCAAAGCACACCCCTTAGAAAAAATAATCATTTGGGCTACAAGCACTAGTTATGGAACTACACAAACATGTTCCCTCTAACTAAGGCCCTTTCTTGCTTCCTACTTCTCCCTTTCTCATTTTCCTCGGAATGGTGGTGACTCTTTGGTGGAAGCATTCTTGTTACTTCAAGTGGATGGATTGGCCAAGTGTATTAATGCGAAGTCACTGGATGTGGATTGTTTGAGGTTGGATTTGGAATGAAATCTACTAAGTCACATTAACCATAAGTATGCAAGGGATTGTACACCACCTTGTTCTTAGGACTCCATTCCATTCTCTTCTCCCCATCATTCTTTCTCCATTTTTCACTTCATTATCGGTTGTATCAGTAGTCTATATTGTGGTTGATGCATTGTTTTCTCTTTGGTGAATTCTTGTGGTTAAGTCTTTAGCTCTTTCTCCCAAATGACATTTCCAGAGCCTATGGACTCTTTGAATGTGGGTTTGTCAGGGCATAAATGGCATGAGCCTACTTTGGGGAGGACCCACTGGCATTCCTATTTGGTACATTAGTTAACTTCTTTCCCTTAAACATTTCCGCAATCAACATTTTTTTGTTTCATTCCCATCTCTGACATTCATTTTATCAACATTTTCATTGTTTCTTTTTCTCCATCTTTCTTATTCCTTATCTTTTTCCATTCTATTGCTACTGGAGAATTGCTCTTAGTCATGGGGGCCTTGGTCCAATTTTTTCAATTTTTCCTAACCCCTACACCTTGGGTAGTCACCAGTGTTATATCTCTAGAATCTGTATTGGCCATATCACAACTTAGCCAATGGACCTTACACCGAGGCAAGGTATCAAATGTATTGTGATTTGCTTATCCTTGCTCATATGTGACTGTGTTGTGTGTGTAGATGGCAATCATAGATCAATGGACTGGACCTGGAGGAAACACTTAAGATGGATTGGTGTTGGAACGGTTGTGCAAGAAACAAGATTGATGACACGACTATGGATGGACAATGGAAGGTGCAATCTTGGCATCGACAGCAACACGTCTTCTCCTTTTCTCTCTCTCTCTCTTCTCTTTTAGCTACCAAATAAGGGTGGATGTCAATTGTGTATAGTGTTCACTTTTGTAGTCATGAGCACTAATGTTACCATGTATTATAATGTTGATCCTTTCACATGTCATCCCATTCATCATTAGTTGTCATTCAAGTCAATAATCCCATACCTTCCCAATATTTTGTAAGAAACTCAAGGACGAGTTTTCATTCAGTCATAGGGGTATGATGAATCGCAATATTGCGTATGCGATATCACATCCAACACGCGATATCGTGTTTTGCCTCATCTTTTATAAATAAGAGGTGGTGCCCTTGGTTCCTAGACAATTAGATTTAAACCCTTAGCTAGATTCTTGCAATTTTGTCATTCCAAAGTTAGAATTATTTCTATGTGCCGGCAGTAGGAGTCATAGAGTGAATGGATCTTTATTCGAGAAATTTGTACTTGAGCACAATTTTGTGTACAACAATAAAGATGAACTTTATGATAAACCTTGTAGCATACAGATTAAGCTAATTAGTAATTAATAACTTTTTAATGCTTTCCTAGTTAATTAATATCTCTCTCAACCTTCAACCCCCTTAGTTAAATACACTCAGTACGACAGGTTCGTGCATGCATGTAGCACTTGATAACCCAGTAAGGATTAGCATTTGGTAATCCTAGCAGCGTTGCATTGGTTCAGGATGTGTACGGAAAGTGGGAACGGATACTGGTGTTAGGAACATTTAGAAACTAGTTAATGAATAGTTAATGTAAGTTAGTCACTTAGTTCTCTCTCCCTCTCCTTTATTAGCAGAAGACATAAAAAATACAAAACCTATAAAAATCATATCCCTCAAGCTTACTTAACCATACAACCATGATAATACAAGTAAGTTTGGGAAGACAACAATTGATTAACCCTGAGTGTTCCATTAAGGTGCATAAGCACTTGGTCCTTGGAGTTTGACTGGATCATGCGTGAAACACTCGTATTTGTATGGTTGAGTGTAGGGGTACCTCTCCACTTATCAATTTTCTTTTGCAAAATTTATTAGACATTCATCTTTTTGCTTTTGGTTTTTGGGATTCTCTAAAGAGTTCTTACTCATTTGCTCAATCACATCAGTTAGTTTTGAACCCTAGCCTTAAGGTCTAAGTTTTCTTTCTTGAGATAAGAACATTCATCATTAAGAATTGTAATTTTCATTTCTTTATCATGTAATACATCTTTCATTTTAACACATAAGCTTTGAAAATAAATAACTTCATGGAAAAACATCCCATACCTTTCTTCAAAGGAAATGTCATTATTTGACATTTCCTTGTCATTCACATTGTGATAAGTTTTATCAACCTTATGGGTATAGTCTCCTCTATTTTTGAATGTAAAGAAGGAAATGAGAATGAGAGACATACCTTTGGAATAAATGTGGTATAGGAGTTAAGCACAACAATTGATGAAGCATATTAGTGTCTTTGTCCAAATGTATTTGACGTAGATAGCCCCTTCCATGTTCACTCTTGGAGATTGATGTAGAGCCCAGGAGTACCAGGCATCGATACCACTTGAGGATTATTAAACTTAGAGGGGGTGGGATGTGGGAAGAGGTGGGAATGAATAACTTTTCCAAATCAAAATTTATAGCCTCAAAAACCACAACCAAATTTAACATGATTCCCCAACTTAGGTAGTCCACACTTGGAGGGTAGTTCACTTGCACACCTCCAAACTTTATTTCTCTAAAATGTGGTTTGAAGGACACCATAACTTGTACAAGCTCTAAGCTCTACTCTGGAGTGATTCATCATAATGAATCCTCTCAACCTTGTAAGGTCTTGACTAGCATAGCATGTGGTTTCTAAGATCCCACAATGTTTACTACATGAGCTCCACTTTGGAGTGTTATGATAAAACACCAATGCTTAATCCCGTAGGATCCCAACAAGCTCAAGCAAGATGCCTTTCCACAAGAAGCATATCAACCCCGTAGGGCGATAAAAGAGAAAAATAATCACAAGGAAAGAATGTAATGAAGTTTTTGATCCTTGTAGTTTGAGGTACAACTCACTTGACAAATTACAATAGACAAACGATTGTACAATGAGGAACAACAATGATTATAATGATTACTTGATGAATAAAATTGATAGTACACACATTTCTCAATGAGAATGATGTCTTCTTATAGTCAATATGTTTTTGAAATCACCTTGGAATTCATGCAATAGCTAACTAATGATCATTAGAGACATCTTCTCCAAGATTAAGATGTCTTTCTGCATCAGACCTTCATTTAAGAGAGGCATCTTTTCTTTAGGAAAGACATCTTTGTAGAGATGTCTTGAGGAAGACATCTTTCTCACTAGAAAGATGTTTGCTATTTTTCAGAGATGTTTTTGTCTAGTTAGTCTTCAACTTGGCCAAGAAATCTTTGTCATCAGGGAGACATCTTTCTTTGGTAGTAGATGCCTATTGTTTCTTGAAGATGTCTTTTTTGAAACTTCTTCTTCTCAACCAAGATGTCTACTATTTTTTTGAGACATCTTTCTTCACCTTGAAATTATTGGTCCTTATCCTTGATCATAGGAGTTTCATTTTGAAGTCTTCGTTTATTGTCCATGCTCCTTGAACTTCCATATACATTCTTGAGACTTTGATGATGTCTTTCTTGTTAGAGCTCTCCTTGTCTAAACTAGTTTATTCCTTGTCATCAATGTAGGCTCCATCTTGGTCTCCTAAGATATTCATTTTGATATTGCTTTGTAGGTGTCATCTAATCTTCTTCTTGTGTTTGCAAAGTACTTTTTTGTACAACCACAACAATCACACAAACATTTTTATACTCCATTTTTCTTACAATTTTCACATACCAAAAGGTCAACCTTTTCTTCTTGTGTTATAGATTTTATGGGTAGTATTCACAAACAACTTTGGCTAACCACAACTTTCACATTGAGAATTTGTTTTGTACAAATAAGAGATCAAATGTAGTTAATTCAAATGTTTTGTACATGATGATGTGGTTAAATTTTTCACATGAGGTCATTTAGTTCCTATTTTTGATCCTACAAAATAAAAAATATAGAAATATTATTAAGAAAAATAACATAATATAAATTATGAAAATCAATTAAAATACATTTATTAGTGATTTGATATTAATTATCATGAACATTATTTATTAGTAAATATTACTTATTTAAGGTCTTGATTAGAAACTATTAAATATATGAATAAAATGTAAGATAATTTTAATTCTTCATCTTTATAAATATTTAGGTAGAAGAAGAATTCTCCAAATTTTTTTATGAAAGAAATCTATTTTTTTCTCCACATTAGCTTTGTACAAATTTGCATGTTGAAAAATATGCCTGTGCAAAAATGTGTTACTATTAACATAGGAATTATATGTGGAGAATGTTAAAAGAAGACATATTTATAAAGTGTAAGAAAGTGTTCTAGTTAGTCCTTAGATGATTAGTTTGCATAGAGTTATATTTAGGGATGCTTGTTACTATTATTCCTTTTCACTCATGTCATTATCTTGGAAGTGATTATAGGAAACGTTTAGTCCCCATTATTCTTAAAAAATGTTTAAGGAGGCTTTACCAATGTAGAAAAAAATATAAATCTTATCCCAAATATTTATAAAACTTAATAAGAATATTGATGCAAGTGTTTAACCTCTATAATAATAATAATTTTATAGGTACTCATGATAGTTAAGAACTACTCAAAATCATGAATGGAATATTACATGTTAAATTCTAAGAATTAGGTAAGTAAACTTTATTTTAGCTATTATTTTAGTTGATTTAACTTCTAGTATAGGTTGTGATGGTAATTTATATTTAGCATACCTTGTCATAAGTTGTGATAGATGGAGCTATGCTAAATCATGTATGATGATGAATGCCTAGCATGGTGGTCATGAATGAAGCTAAGCAAAACTCTTTGGGTGATGGAAGCAAAACATATAGCTAACATAATACTTTATAGGAACTTAAGATGAATATTATAGTATCATATTATCTAATATTGAGGTGTTAGCCTAGTGGTATAGGGCTTGGCCTAGTAACCCCAAGTCACAAGTTTAATTCTATTAGGTAGCACTGAGTTATAAATTTTTATAAATCTTAGGGTGTACCTATGTTTTAAGTATTTTGGATTCCAACATCCTAACTTTCATATTATAAACCACATGCTCTAACTAAGTGAGAAATGCCTTACTAACTGTCAAATCTATTTGTGGTGGGGGAGGGGTAGCAGTGGTGAGGGGTGGAGGGGGTTGTGTGATGGGGATGTGTCGGGGGAGGTGGCAGGTGGGGGATATTAGAACTCAAAAGAATGACTATAAGTACATCCCAAGACATATATTTAATGGAGTCTTTAGAAGAATTATAGAGGAATATAATGATACCTTAAGCATGACTCAAACTAGCAACTCCTTGCCTAATAAGGTAAGGAGCTAACCACTCAAGTAACCTATCATGGGCTGTCAAAACTATTTAACTATATGTATCCTAGGAAATATAGCCAACATAGTACTTTGAAAGAGCATTATCATTATCATCATCATCCTAGACTTATTCCAGCATAATGAAATCAACTATAGCACTTTAATAGAATATATACAAAATATAACAATGTCATATTAGCATACTTGAAACAATGAGGTGTTAGCCTAGTAGTATGAGTCTTGGCCTCGAAACCCCAAGTCATGAGTTTGATTCTACTAGGTAGCATTAAGTTATAAACTTCTATAAATCTTGGGATACATCTATGTTTTACTTATTTCAAGTTCTAACACACCCATATTAGCATACCTTTTGGAATTAAATCTATAACTTAGAAACCATGAGCTTCATGGTTTAACCAAGTAAGAAATTCCTCACTAATGTGCTAGGTAATCTATCAATTATAGGGTGATTTGAATCATGAAAATTGATCCAAAATTATATGTATACAAAATATCCAAAGTTATAAAACTAAAATTGAAAATTTTAATGAGGTGTTAACCTAGTAGTATAGATCTTGGCCTAGTAACCCAAGGTCACAAGTTTGATTCTACTAGGTAGCACTGAGTTATAAGCTTCTATAAATCTTGGGGGTGTACCTATGTTTCACTTATTTCGGTTTCAACAACCACCAAACTAAAATTGAAATTTTATGATGTTTGTAGACCTTCGAAATATGTGTTTTAATGTTTTCAAAAATCAAAACATACAATGATTTTTGAAAGCATCAATAATAAATTTAACAAATATTATTGGTAATATTTGGAACAAATTAACCAAATTTGTAACTATAACATCCTACTTAAATTTAATGTGCTTAAATCTAAATGAAGTTAAGAAGGTTCAATAGCTTATGCTACATTTTATGAATTAAAATCTACTTATGGGGATGTTGGAACTTGAAATAAGTGAAAAGTAGGTACACCCCAAGATTTATAGAAGTTTATAACTCAATGTTACCTAGTGGAATCAAACTTGTGACCTAGGGTTACTAGGACCAGATTTGTACGACTAGGCTAATTAGAATCTACTACAAAGATAGGGTAACAAATATCATCATCATTATCCTAGCCTTGTCCCAAAAAATGAGGTTAGATATATGAGATCTCTTTCACCATGTACATCTATAAAGAGTAATCTAGATGAAGTTATGAAGGTTCAATAGGTTATGTTACATTCTGTTAATTCTACTAAGGAGGGTGTTGGAACCCAAAATAAGTAAAACATAGGTACACCCCAAGATTTATAGAAGTTTATAACTTAGTGCTACTTAGTGTAATCAACCTTATGACCTATGGTTACTAGGCCAAGACTTGTACCACTTGGCTAATTAGAATATACTAAGAAGATAGGATAACAAATATTATCATGATTATCCTAGCCTTGTCCCAACAAAATGAGGTTAGCTACATAAGATCTCGTTTATCATTTACATCTATAAAGATAAGATAATAAATATGTATGCATGAATTTATGTTTTATGAATATTTTGAAAATTATTAATAAAATTTAAACCTTTTAAATATGTTTGATGATAATTAAACTTTTAAAAAATATGTTTTGGGAAAAATGGAACTTAGTAAGAAAAGGGAATATTATACCAAGAAATGCTATCTTTGAGTTTTTCTTCTTAAATGTGTTTATGTAAGAAAAATTCATGGTTGATTATTAGTTAAGTACTTAGCCATCCACTTAACTTAAAAAGTAATGCCTTGCTTGTAGAATTTAAATAATATTAATCCTTCATCCTCTTTGTTGGAGATACAAATATTTTAGGATACAAGAATTAAAAAAAAAAAAGAGACATGCAACATAAGAAAATAGTAGAGAAACTATAATCTTATATAAGAAGTGATCACAAGATTTTTTTAAAAATTGAAATTAATGTTCAACATGATCTTAAACAACTTTATAGGAGGCATAGTAAGAAGAATAATAGACATGCATAGCTTTGATAATAAATTTTACCAATTGATATAATCTTCCTTTCTTTCCCTTTATACAATAGTTCTTGAGGATTCATAAGATCACATTTGATATTTTTAAGGAATAAAGTAGTTAAGAAAATGGAATGTCTCTTGGGAATATATGCAGCAAAATCATAAGCATGTTCACTAGCTAGTTAATGTTGTTGTGAAGAGAAACTTAGAAAAAATATTTTATAATAAATAGAAACTATGGCTGGTTTTCGTTTTAGCCATGTTTCTAATTATTATTTGCATTCCCTAATCATAATGACTCATAATAGCCATTGTTAAAAAAAAATTTAGTCCTAGGGTAGTTCGAGTTTTTTCATAATGGGTCCAACTACCCTAGGACTAAATCCAAGGACCCAAGACCCTTTACATAGGACCCAAGACCCTTTACATAGGAATAAGGCTAATGGTTCAATAGTTGGTAGTGGTAAAAATTGAAAAAAATGAAGAAACTGAAATAGTGTTATTCAACACAAATAGTACTATGTTAAAAGAGGAAGACCTTGGTGATCCTAGTATTTGGATTACTTTTCACTTTTCAAGAAGGAGCTCAAACCATCAGTAGTGTATTCCATGACCCTAAAAACTTTCGTTCTTAGTTCTTCATCATTCCTATTGGAAATCATCAATGGAGTGTTAGGTTCATGCACAAGTACATTCAAACTATGCTTATCATCTTGAGGCTTCCATCAGTCAAATGTAAATGACTATGAGGACATTCTATAACAAAGTGATTCCTAATGCAAACATAACATTTAATCCCTAGGCATCCCTAGGGATTTTGAGCAAAGCCTCCAAAACAAGGTTGGTTTGTTAAGAAGTTGGATGTTTTCTATACCCTAGGTAAGAGGATTGAGTACCTAGTATAGGGATAACATGTAGGCCTTGAAAGCCTCTTGAAGTTTTCTATTCATCCTCTTTCTAAGGCTTATTATTATTCTTTTACTCTCAAGTGGTTATTCTATGTCATCCTTTTCTTTCTTTTCCATCTTGAAACTCATCAAGCTACTAATAACTTAGACTGCCTTATGATAATATATGGTTTTTTGAGTTTTGATCTTACGTTGAATACAAGATTTGAGGCCATTGATAAGGAGTTTGTATTTTTTGGTTTCACTAATATTCGAGATTTGTATGATAAGATCTTGATACTTTCCAATATAGTTCTCCAGCTTTCTAATGTGTTGGATTTCCTTCAACTTCATCCAGGGTTTGTTAACAAAAGTTCATAGACGAAAGTTCTCAATTAATGAATTTTTAAATTGGTTCCATGTTCTTATGGGTCTACCTATTTTAGCTTTTCCTCTTAGAAAATGCCAAGTTTTCAAGTCTTTGAAACTTTCCTAAAGAATTAGGTAGTGACATAGGCTTACTTTTCCTTAGCGTATTCGCACATTTTTAGAAACTCTTCGATCTCAAAAAGGAAAGCATCAATAACTATATTATCTTTACCACCCTCATTAAATTTTGGCTCCTTTGCCCAAAACTTGTGAATTAACTAGCTTGGTCTTGATGCCAATGCCCTTGCTTTCATGGCTAGTTGATTTTCAAGTTTTCAATCTCATTTTGCTGGTCCTCAACCAATGCTCATTGGGGATCTACCAATGCTTATTGGTTTTCTACCAATGCTCTTCACTCTTGGTTTTCAATCTAGAGCTCTTAAATAGCAAGTTGAAGATCATCAACAACACCCATTAGATGCTCCACCTAGTTTGTTAGTATGAAGTTTTTGGTTAGAGAAAGTTTGTGTGTGGTATTAGAGCTCAACTCTAGTAAGAAAGGAACTAGCATGGGATTAACTAGGTTTTCAATCATTTGAGCATTTTCATTTTTTGGTAAATGACACATGATTTGTTGGTTTTTGGTGAGAACCAAAATCATTTTGGAAATCAAAAAATCCACAAAGGCCAAAAAGAGGAAAAAAAGAGAAGAAGCTTTATTGATTTCCATCACTTGGTTCAATGCACCAACTAAGATGGACATTTCTACAAATTGGTTTTTCATATATGACATTAATAAATAAGGATCCACATTCCTGTATTTGTGGATCTATTATTCTAAAAATAAATACTACATGTATCACTTTGTACTTTATTTAAACAAATAATTAGGCCATGAATAATAATAGTTTTGGTCATTATTTCCTACAAATCCCCCTTTGATAATAAGTCTTTCATACTTAACCATCATACAAATTCACAACATAATTAGTTGGGACAAGCCTTCAACATAGCTTTAGGAATGCTTTGTATGGAAAAATAAATTTTATAGGAAGTATCCCATACCACTTAGATAAAAACTACTTTTCCTTATGTAGAAAACAATAAAAAATGCTAGCTCTTTATCATTAGAATTTCTTCACCAAAGCATCTCCTCACCAATGATGTGCATGCATGGTCTCATCACTAGAAGTTTCTCATCATCAAGGGTTTTCATTGCCAAGTGGTAGTTTTAGTTTTATATTGCTTGGAAGTATTTGATGTCTCTACAATTTCTTCTTCATCTTCAAAATCTTCAAAAGCCATGAAGGAGTTGAATTTATTAAGCATTCCATTTAGTAAATCTTAGGTTCAAATCTTGTAAGTAATCTAGAAATGACCTAGTTTCTTACAATAGAAATAAGACTTTCCAAATTGTTTTGAATTTGATCCTTTGTGAATGGATACCAAGGCTTGATTTCCAAAAGCTATCCTACCAAGAACATTTTCTTTTTCATCCATTAAGGTAGAAATTAGCTTTTGAAGACTAGAATTTGTACTCGTTAATTTGAAAACTACATTTGCAAGGGGAGTTAACGTACTATTTAAAAAAACTACATTAGGATTATCATCATTTTTTGCATAATAAATTCTAGTTAGTTAAGAACAAATAGAATTAAATTTATTTATATATGCTAGAATATTTTTATCTTCATCCATTTTCATACAAAGAAATTGTTGTTTTAATGATATTAGATTGGAAGGAATTTGTGACCCAAAATGAAAATTCATGGTATCCCATACCTTCTTAGATATAGCATTTTGCTTGACTAATGCAAATAATGATTAGCAAGAGAAAGCCTAATAAATGATACTATCACTCGATCTTTAGAGTTCCATTTAATCCTTTTGTTTACATCTTTTGGCTCTTGAATAGTGTTGGAGACATAACCCCATAAGTCTTTCCTTATTAAAACACATTTTATTTTTGTTTGTTAAGTATTAAAATCTTGAGCTTTAAACTTTTCAACATTGTATTTATTAAAAATATCCTATAGAGGTCACTTTAATAATTGCAGATATCATCATCAAAATGAGTTTCTTAGAAAGGTTGAAATGTTGGTGACAAATTAATTGCTATATTTCCATGTCTTCTATAATAAGATAAAGACAAAGGAGAGATCATTATGTTCACATCACTTCTTTTGAAATGTCTTCCAAAACTTTCTATAGCTTGATATGTGGGCCTATTTGCTACACTATGCAAAGTGTTGAATAATACTATAAATTATTTTTACATGATAAGAAAATTTAAGGTGCAATTTCATTTTTTTTCCTTAGGCAAAAAAAAAATGACTAATTCAAATCTTCTTTAGTAGGCAAATTAACAATAATGTTAGAAAATAAGCCAATGCAACAATTCTACAATATTGCATTACAAATGAACTGGTGAAGATACCTGATGAGTTGCAAGGTACCCCTACACTCGACCATACGAATACAAGCGTTTCACAAGTGATCCAGTTGAACTCCAAGGACTAAGTGCTTACGCACCTTAATGGAACACTCAGGGTTAATGAATCGTTGTCTTCCAAAACTTACTTATATTGTCACGGTTGTATGGTTAAGTAAGCTTGAGGTATATGATTTTTATAGCTTTTATATTTCTTATTTCTTATGCTAATAAAGGAAAGGGAGAGAGAACTAAGTGATTAACTTACATTAACTATTCATTAACTAAGTTATAAATGTTCCTAACACCAGTATCCATTCCCACTTGCCATACACATCTTGAACCAGTGCAATGCTGCTAGGATTACCAAACACTAATTGTTACTGGGCTACCAAGTGCTACATGCATGCTCAAAGCAGTTGTACTAAGTGTACTTAACTAAAAGAGTTGAAGGTTGAGAGAGAGATTAATTAACTAGGAAAGCATTAAACATTCAAGAATAATTAATTACTAAATAGCTTAATCTATATGCTGCAAGGTTTATCATAAAGTTCATCTTTATTTCCATACAAAAATGTGTGCTCAGGTACAAATTGCTCGAATAAAGTTCCGTTCACTCTATGACTCCTACTATGGGCACACAGAAATTATTCTAACTCTAGAATGAATAAATTGTAAGAATCTGGCTAAGGGTCTAAGTCTTACTGCTGAAAAAAAGGGCGCCGCCTCTTATTTATAGAAGATGAGGCAAGACACAATATTGCGTGGCAGATGTGATATCACGTACGCGATATCGCGGCTCATCATACCCCCATGACTAAATGAAAACTCATCCTCAAGTTCCTTATAAAATATTGGGAAGGTATGGGATTATTGACTTGAATGACAACTAATGGTGAATGGGATGACATGTGAAAGGATCAACATTATAATACATGGCAACATTAGTATTCATGACCACGATAGTGAACACCATACACAATTGACATCCAGCCTTATGTGGCAGCTAAGAAAGAAGAGAGAATGAGAAAGGAAGAAGATGTGTTGTTGTCCACACTAGGATTGTGTGTTCCATTGTCCATCCATAACCACGCCATTAGTCTTGCTTCTTGCATAACTATTCCAGCACCGGTCCATCCTAAGTGTTTCCTCCAGGTCTAATCCATTGCTACATGATTGCCATTTGCACACACAACACAGTCACATATTAGCAAGGATGAGTAAATCACAATATGGTTGATACCTTGCCTTGGTGTAAAGTCCATTGGCTGAGTTGTGATATGGCTAATATGGATTCTAGAGATATAACACTAGTGACTACCCAAGGTGTAGGGGTTATGAAAATTGAAAAAATTGGACCAGGACCCCCATGACTAAGAGCAATCCTCCAGTAGCGATCGAATGGAAAAAAGATAAGGAATAAGAAAGATGGGGAAAAAGAAATGACAGAAACACTGATAAAATTGATGTCAGAGATGGGAATGAACAAAAAAAATGTTGATTGTAGAAATGTTTAAGGGAAAGAAGTTAACTGATGCATCAAATAGGAATTCCAGTGGGTCCTCCCCAAAGTAGGCTCATGCCCTTAATGCCCTGACAATCCCACATTCAAAGAGTTTGTAGGCTCTGGAAATGTCATTCAGAAGTAAGAGTTAAAGTCTTAAGCACAAGAATTTCCCAAAAAGAAAATAGTGCATCAACCAAGATATAGAGTACAGATACAACTAACAATGAGGTGGAAAGTGGAGAAAGAATGATGGGAAGAAGAGAATGGAATGGAGTCCTAAGAACAAGGTGGTGTACAACTCCTTGTGTATGTATGGTTAATGTGATTGAGTAGATCCCATTCCAAATCCAACCTCAAATAATCCACTTCTAGTGACTTCACATTAATACACTTGGCCAATCCATCCACTTCAAGTGACAAGAATGCTTCCACCAAAGAGTCACCACCATTCTGAGGAAACAAGAAAGGAAAAAGTAGGAAGCGAGAGAGGGCCTTAGTTAGAGGGAACATGTTTGTTTAGTTCCATAACTAGTGCTTGTAGCCCATATGATTATTTTGTCTAAGGGGTGTGCTTTGAATTCTCACATTTTCTCTTTTTCTTTATTTTTTTTTTGCGTAAGAACCACACCATGCAAAGACTTATTTTTATTTGCTCAGCTTCCCAATAATGGAGCAACGTCGGAATGGTAAGGAAATCTCAAGAAGAAAACATCCAAGTACCCAAGAGAATAGCTAGCACAAATGCATCAAATCCCCTTGAAGTCATGCCCTTTTTAGTCCTTGAGTCCTTGCTTAGTTTGAGAAATGCCCAGTCACGAATTTGGTAATAGTTTTATTATTAAAGAAAGGGACTGTACAGTTCCAAGCCAAGAGAGACCATAGAAATTCATGAATGCACGGATGATGTGGACTGATTACCTGTTATATCAAAAGAACCATACCTTAGTATCAACATTATAACTCCAAGGTAAAAACCAAACATCAGCAATCAATAGAATATAGTTCATACCATCGTCAAGAGCACTTATTAGGTGAAGAACCTAATAAAACAAACAACCACACAAAGAAATGAAAAAGTATAAACGATGTTGCAAAACAAAAATAAGAAAAGTTAAAGAAATTTGTAAAAAAAAAAAGTGTAAAACAAAAACTTAAAAAGGAACTGAGGGCCTCAATTGGTTAGTAGAGGTGGCCATCTCCCCCATGATTGAGTTGGAAGGGGGAGATCTGAAATAATGAGCAGGGTTGTTCCTTATTAGAGGTATTATGTGCACTAACTGTTCTAAATTCATGGAAAGGTTTGGTCTATTACACATTGACTAACAATCTCTTATCAGGGCTCTCAGGTTTGTATATGGTCATGGCCCCTGAAGGAAAGGTTGTATGAATAATGTATGATCCTTCCCACAGTGTTTGAAATTTTGTGCATTATGGCACATGTGTGGGATTCCAATAGAGAACCTTATCTCCTGGTTGATACTTAACCTTTAGAATCTTCAGGTCATGACATTGCTTGTTATATGCCTTGTGCAACTCATTTGATGACAGGGCAGCTAATTAATTTTTTCCTAGCACGTTTAAAGTTGCCAACATTTGTTTTTGTGCTAGATCAAGATCAAGGTGGAGGTCACAAGCCATGGATAGTGTACAAAGCTCGGTTTGAATTAGAAGCATTGGAAGTTTTCCGTACACTAACTCATAGGGAGAGTAGCCTATAGGGAGTTTCTAGGTGGAGCAGTATGCCCAAAGAGCATCATTCAATTTAGTGCTCCAATCTCGCCTATACTTGCTAATTGTCCTTGTCAATATTTTAGTGATCTCCCTATTGGTGACCTTAGCTTGTCCGTTAGCTTGGGGGTGATAAGGTATAGTCAATTTATGTTGAACCCCTAAGTGTTGCATTAATTTTCAAAAAGTTGCACCTGAGAAGTGTGTTCCATTATCTAAAATAAGTGCACACGTCACACCAAATCTATTTACAATTTGTTGTTGCACAAATTGTGTAGCTGTAGATGATGTGCAGTCTGTAATAGCAGCTGCTTCAACCCATTTTGTTAGATAGTCTAACGCAACTACAATGTGAGCTTTTCCATTGGAAATTGGTGTAATGGGCCCCATAAAGTCTATTCCCCAAATGTTAAAGGGTTCTAATGATTGAATCCATTGTTGCAGACCCTCCATTCTAGCAGTCATTCCCCAATCATGTTGGCAGTGCTCACAAGATTAGAAAAATTGATGGACATCCCGAAATAATGTTGGTCAGTAATATCCTACAAGCAAGATCTTAATAGCCATTCATCTCCTCGCATAGTGACCCCCACAAGGGCCCTCATGGGCATCTTGGAGAACTCTCAGTTGGTCTACCTCAGGCACGCACCATCGAACCAAGCCATTAGAACAAACTTTGTAAAGTTTTCCGTTGTTCTTCATGAAGTACTTGGCTCTGTGAAGAAATTGTTGTTTCTTCCTAAAGTCCAGCTCCTATGGTATTTGTTGGGTAAGGAGATAGGTGAGAATGCTATAATACGAGTTCGTCTTTGTGGTTTGGTTATTCACCACACTGGTAAAGAGGGCTTCATTAGGAAAATGATTAGATATTACATATTCATCCTCTTTGCTGTCCCAGCGCAACCAAGATAAATGATCTGCAACTACGTTCTTGGTGCCTTTTCGATCAACCATCGTTAGATCAAACTCTTGTAGGATTACTAGCCATCGTATAATATAAGGGCTAATTGTTGGCTTATTCATGAGGAACTGGATTTCACTATGATCCATATGGATGAACACTTTGTAACCTAACACATAGTGCCTAAACTTATCCAGTGCAAACACTACAACCATTAATTCTTTCTCTGTATTTGTGTAGTTAAGTTGTGCACTTACGATACTTCTACTTGCACAATGAATGTAGTAAGGGAATTTTTGGTCATCTAACTATGTAAGTACGACTCCTAAAGCATAATTGCACACGTCAGTCATTATGTGGAACAGTCTAGACTAGTCAGGAGCTTGTAGAATGGGAGTTTCTACAAGCTTTTTTTCAGAGTTTGGAATGCTCGTTCACATTCCCTGGTCCATTCAAATGGTATTTCCTTCTTTGTTAGTTCTACCAACGGTTTGGCAACCTTGGAGAAGTTCTAAATGAATCTCTTATAGTAGCCATGCCCTTCCCAATATTATTGGGAAGTCCCCTTTACTGTTGTTCACTTGTATCACTAGGAAATTAACTGGGTACGACTACCCACACACAGTGGTAACGATGTCCTCCACCAGTCCCAAGGGAACAGTGATGGACTAGTCAGCCAGCTCTAGGTGAATATTGCTCTTCCTTAATGGAGGTAGGTTTCTGGCTTTGTACATCTCTTGTGATATTAGGTTGACTCTGGAAACTGAGTCCAGAAGAGCTTTGCATGGCTCATTTGCAATGATTTGGAGATAGATTATAGGACTTTTAGGATCAAAGAATTTCCTAGGAAGGTGGCCAAATTTAATCCAGTCAGTAACGACATGTGTTAACATAACCATATGCATTGAGCTCGGTGTTTGGTTTGAAGGGAGCTCTAAAGCCTTATTTGATGGAGAGGCATTCAGAGGTTCAACCGCTTGTGGTTGTGAGGGCTTGGTTGGATTTTTGGCTCTAAAAAAGGTCTTTTCTTCATATGGTTTTTAGAACCAACTATGGGTTGAGGATTTACAACCCTTGTGGCATTGCGTTGCTGCGGTTGAGTAGGGAGTTCCCCTTGCATTGTTGGAGCAGGTGGTAATAGAGCTATTGGTGTGAGAGTTGTAGATGGGTTTGATGGATGGTATGTTTGTGGGTTATCTCCCCTAGGAGAAGGAGTTCTATAATACACTTGAGCTTGGTAGTGATGTTTTGATGTAACATAACTAGTAGAGTCATGTGGAGAGATTGGATGCTGCATGTAGTAGCCATATGGGTCTGGTTGCTGGTAGGGGTATTGTTGCCTTGGTGGTGGCATCCCCCATGATTGTGGGTATTGCCACTGTTGATGTTGCTCAACGGGTTGTGGTGGAGTTTCACTTGGATAATATGTTGAAGGTTTGTGGAATTGCCTTGGGTTACCTTGGGGATAAGGTAACCGTTGGGGTGTTTTTCGTTTATTTAGTCGTGGGTTGAGTGCATACACTCTAGACTCTTGTATATGTGAGATCACTGGGCAACATCCGTTAGGATGGTCATATTGGCATATCTCACATCCACCATCAGTGTCTATGTCTGAATCCATAACCTCTTCTGTGATGGCCTTTTTACCCTTACCCTTGTTACATGCATTTTCCACTTCTCTCTTTTTCCTTTTTTCGTGGTCACTACCTCGCTCCCTAGGCTCCTCTACAATTTTAAGAATAGTTTCAAACCTACTATCTAGGGAGTCCCACATTTGGTCTACCTTTGCTGATACTTTTGTTGTTAACTTTTGGAGAGGCAAAGTTTTCCTATTCACCATCTCTTCGAGTGGTGACTCTTCTTCCTCACAAAATCTCCCTCCCCTTTTTCAGAGGGAAGGATCTCGGTTGCATTCTTTTGCACTTTCTCTCTTTCATAGCTCAAATTCTTCTTTAGCTACTTGCTCTAGAAATCTATGAATTTGATGAGACCTAAGCTACAATAATCTTCCTTGGGCATACATCCCAAGGGTTCTTCTTGTTTCATGCGTAAGTCCATCTATGAGATGGCGTAGTTGATCCTACTACGAATAACCATGGCTAGGGCAACAATGTAACAATGTGTAATAGCTGCCCATGGTAGCATCCAAGGGTTCATGATTTCCTTGCTTCGATCTTTGGATTTGCTTCCATAGGTTAGACACTCGGGAGTACATTTGGTAGTTATCATTGAACAATTCTAACATTGTACTCCACCTCCGATAGATTCTTGTTCTAAGGATTGGTACCAGCTTTCAGCTTCTTTCACTAGTGTCCTTGGGAACAACTTCAATTTTTGCCATTCATTTTCTATGTTTTTCAAGGCACATGCAACATGGAATGCTTGTAAATGATTTTGAGGATCATCGTTGTATGCCCACTAAAACTGTGGGATGTTGTTCATGTCTAACCTCTTGATCCTACTATCCTTTTGGTGCCTTGTTGGAACTCTTATGGCCTCTGTTATTTCTAGCATGCTTCTAGTTGCAAGTAGGGGTTCTTCGTGACCATGTCTTTCATAGTGTCTATGGTGTCTACGTGGTTCCATACTTTCCCTTCTTCTATGCCTTGATTCCTTAGACTGTCCTTGTCCTTGTTCTCGACTGTCTCGTTGATGTTTTTCACTTTGTCATCCCTTAACCTCACGATTGGTTTCCCTATGACTGCATCCAAACACTGAAGGAGAGGGTGAAGGTGATGATGAAGGTGAAGAAGAAGGAGAACCATCACCATGATGGTGTTTTCTACCTTCTCTTCAATGGTCTTGGCCATGATCGTGATCATGATCAGAACGTTTGCCCTTATCTTGCGTTTGTGTTCCCTTGTTGAACACTTTGTGTTCATGGGTATCAGAACCAGGGTTGTGAACAATGGAGTGGAGGTTCTGATACACCACCTCCTAACCATCATTAGGAGGAGGAACATCATTTTGTAGGGAACCTGTTGAAGTAGGTTCACCACCCTCAATTTTGCTCAAAACTTACAGAGCATCATGGGACCATTTACCCTTCAAGCATGTGTGGTATCTCTTTTGTCGCAAGTCCCTTTGTTGTTGTGCTTCTGTGGGATGATAGTCCCTTGTGTCATGATCACATGCAATGTATTCTATGTATAAAAGTAGCATGCCTATTTGTGAGAGAGCACGAAGAAGCATGTTGGGGATTGATAAGTCTGGAGGCAATACTATGTTACCCTCCAAGTCTCTCCAACGCAGTTGTTCATCTTGGTGGAGAATAAAGGTGAAATCGCATACATACTCATCGTGATGAGTATATACCCCATGAAATTGTTGAGAAACTAGTGGATCTTGGTTACGTGTATTATGCCACCGACTATCTCTTGTGTTAGTGCTAGGCGGTGAAGTGCTCTTATGTGAAGAAGATGACATTTTTGTCTTGTTTGGTGTGCGATGTATCATTGTCTATCTTTCTTTGATTAACCCTAAGGGTTCGTTCTAGTGTTCCAATGATATGAATGATTTCCTATGTTTAACCTAGCACACAAACAACTAAGTCCCTAACAACAACACCAATGATGAGTGGCGAGGTACCCCTACACTCAACCATACGAATACGAGCATTTCATGCATGATCTGGTCAAACTTCAAGGACTAAGTGCTTACACGCCTTAATGAAACACTTGGGGTTGATCAATCGTTGTCTTCCCAAACTTACTTGTATTATCACGGTTGTCTAGTTAAGTAAGCTTGAGGTATATGATTTTTATAATTTTATATTTTTTATGTCTTATGCTAATAAAGGAAAGGGAGAGAGAACTAAGTGACTAACTTACATTAACTATTCATTAACTAAGTTCTAAATGTTCCTAACACCAGTATCCATTCCCACTTTCCGTACACATTCTAAACCAGTGCAACGCTGCTGGGATTAAAGCATTAAACATTCAACAATAATTAATTACTAATTAGCTTAATCTGTATGCTGCAAGGTTTATCATAAAGTTCGTCGTTATTATTGTACACAAATGTGTGCTCAAGTAAAAATTGCTTGAATAAAGATCCATTCACTCTATGACTCCTACTGCAAGCACACAGAAATTATTCTAACTCTGGAATGACTAAATTGCAAGAATCTGGCTAAGGGTCTAAGTCTTCTTGCTGAAACAAAGGGCGCCACCTCTTATTTATAGAAGATGAGGCAAGACGCGATATCGCGTGGTGGATGCGATATCGCATACATGATATCGTGGCTCATCAATACCTTTATTAAAGATGAAAAATAGAAAATTTGTTGGACTAGATAACATTTCTATAGAAATTTAGAAATCATTAGAAGATATAGGAGTTTTCTAGCTAACATAATTATTTAACAAAATTTTGAAGGATGGAGAAATGCATAATAAATATGACACTTAGGCATATGGTTTGAGACATAATTTAGTTAACCTGTATCGAAACTCTTATAGTTTAACTTTGTAGCTTAGCAATAGAGTCAATGCTCGCAATGTGGTTTTGAGTAGTTGTCTAGAATCTCTATTCAAGTGAAGTGTACTTGGGCATATTTCATGATGAAAATAAAGATCGAGATTACTTTTCATTATTGCAGCATCCACTTAGTTTTCCTATTTCACTAAGCATAGTTTTTACTATTTTCATAGCTTAATCATTTACATTACCAAGTACTTTACTTTCCTTGTTCATTAGTAAAGCGAAATGTTATGACTAGTCTTGGGCATTAAGTGTAATCATTTGGTATCCTAGTAGTGGTTTCACTTGATTTGGTTAGTAATGAACTTGCTTGTAATCCTAGTAATAGTTACATGAGCCTAAGGCATGTATGGCAAGCCAAGAGAGGATCTCATCGCTCTAGGCTAGAGTAGATTATTTTACTATTTTCCTTAGACTCAGAACTATTTTCACACTTTACCATCATAGCTAGGAGATATGGCCCACCAACATATATCATACACCTCATTGAGAGCTAAACCATACACATAGATTATACTAGCTCCACATGGGAAGACAACAATCCCAAACTTGAAGTAATTACTACCATAATCACATTGCCTCATCCATGGATTACTATTAGGCTATGCATGTACACTTGTATCTTGTATTGTTGGGTGTTGGATTACTCCATTGCTCATCATTGGCACTGTTGCTAGGGACAAGTCAATGTATGCTTGGTAATTGATTTCACAAAGTTCATTGTACTTGGAATACAAAGTCAAACTTCATAATTCTAAGAAAAGAACACCTAAGAAAACATCTTAAAAATACAATATGGATTCAAGCAAGAATACAACAGCACCTGCTAAGGAACTATGGATAAACATTGACAAAATCGAAGAGAAAGAAGACTAGAGTGTGCACATGCAGACAAGGATCTTATATGCTCATAATGATCCATGCTAGCTTGATTTCACATTCATTTTTTTATCAAGATGAGAAACTTAGGTGGAGAGATCTTCAAGGGAATGTTGTTCTACTATGAAATGTTTAGCACCCATTATGCTTCAAAGTTCTCTCAAGGGGATGAAGCTAAGTGAAGCACTTGGAGGGTATCATGAAACCAAATACATGATCTGACCATATGAACCTACTGATGAGAAGTTAAGGGAAGATCATGCCATGGAAATAAGAAATGAACAAGAAAAAGGAAAGAGTCAATTTTATTATTTTCTTGGAGGAACTTGATGGAGATGTGTTCATTGCTAAACAAATCCACCATAATCACAAGTTCCAGTCACGAACACCTATCATTTAACTAGATGAACTTGTTAGAAGTAAATCACACTTTGAATTAGTAAAGATACTTAGGTAGGAGGCAAAGGACTTGATGAATAAGCTAGACTTAAGGTCAAGAGTTCCTACTAGGTCTCATAGAGATGAACATCAAAGTCATCACAAGAGGACAAGGAAACATCATTCTCCTACTACCCCATTTGCATCCGCATGATCATTAGAAGACTCTAATAGAAGGAGGCAAAAGTACAAGGACCATGACTAAGAAGAGAGGAGAACTCATGATTGCCATGAGTATCATGACCATTACTAAGGACATTTTGATTTTGAAGATGAAGAGTATGAGTAACACAGATGTACGGATCAAAAAAATCATGAAAGGGATGAGCACAGAAGGAGGCACTACTACAAAAAAGCACATGAACCTGATCGAGATGATGAACCCTTGATCGAAACTCATAGCATGATTAACATTTAGGAAGCTATTTACATCTAAACCAAGCATGTAATGAATAGTTGAATTAAATGGCTTGACATGAACAACATGCCAAGATTTGGACATGCCTATAATGCTAAACCACAACATTACCTTCAAGCTTTTCACTATTCTTGCATCCTAAAAAATATTGAAAGTGATTGGAAAAAGTTAAAGATATTTCCTAGAACACTTGTGAAGGAGGTAGAGTGCTAGTACAGGTTACTAGAACCTAAATCAATTAGATGCATGAGTGCCATGCTTGAACTCTTCAATGATAAATATCAAACTTATTTGCAAGTGTCCAACTTAAGAAAATAGATCTAGGGATGGAAGCAAGGGACTCATGAGACCCTTGATGCATTAATGAGTAGATACTATTCACTATTGCATAGATGCCCAGGCCATGAATTCTCACCAAGGGAATAGATCAGGCACATTGTAGATGGGTTGTGGAGTAAAACCAAAGAGATTGTTGGGGTTTACACCCAAGGTAGGTTATAAGAAATGACTGCACATCACATCCAAAGAATAATTGATCAAGTAGTAAAGGAGGAAGGAAAACTCAAGAAGAGAGAGTCAGCCAATGATTATATCAGAGATCCATCAATTAGAAAGAGAGGTGTGTGAATGTGTGACAAGTAAGAGGATGAAACCTTAGAAGATGTTATTCAAAAAAAGACTCTACCTGTTCAAAGATCAGTTAATGATATAGCGGCTAAGGAAGAGAAAGTCTGAGATTTAGTGGATGAAAAGTTTGCTACAACCCTAAAGATCATGAAAGAAAATGCTAAACAAGCACTTAACAAGGGTAAGGAAAGGAAGAAGAAAAGAGCTAATGGATGAGAAAGTTATAAGCACAAAGGAAATGTTGCTGCCATTGAAGGATATACTGACTCTAGTTTAGAGGAAGAGGAAGGATGCAATGTGTGCCAGTATGAACATCCTAAGGGATGTTATCTTATTATGTCCCGTTTGCAAGAATCTGGGGTATATGCACTTAATCCAAGGTTCATGAAAAGTAGATGCCTAGAAAATTACCTTATCCTCAAGGTAATATCAAGCAAGCTTTCTAGCTAACATATTACCCAAGCAGAGCCTACCCTCAACCACAGGAGCAATATTAACAATAGTGGCAGCAACCGTAAACATGGGTAATGCCATTTCCAAGGTAATAATATCCATACAAGCAACTAGGCCCTTATGGATGTTATGTTTAGCGTCCAATATCTCTAGGAAACAAATATGTTCAAACTTCTTCTCCTTATTGTTCACCAAAATACTATAGACCTACTACTCCAAGCATGGATTATAGTCCTTATGCACATTTTCCAATAGTTGGCCCATCAAATTTTTCTTCCAATCCTTTGCCACTAAGGCCACTAGCCGCTATGCATGGGGAATTACCATTACAATTAAAGGAAAGAAAAGCTATAAGGGTAGTGAACATACAAGTGGAGGATCTTACTAGTAACACTAAGGGCTAGACAAGGAAACATCCTTTCTTTAAGACAAGTTTTGAAAAGGTTGGTAAAGTCAAAACATCATTGAGACCAACTTCTTCTACAATAGATCCTCTTATCAACAACAATCTTTCAACTTCATTAAACACAAACATGCAAACTGTCATGCTAATAGAAATCATCATCAATTGGATTAAGGGAGGGCCACTCACTAAGAAGAGAATGGATGGAGTTGCTTTGATTTATCTATGTGTACCTACAAATCTACCATGGAAAGCTCTATTAGACTCAGGTTCTGAGGTAAATTTGATCTCTTACAAAACATATCAAGCATGGAACCTACCACCATTTAAGGAGTGCAACATTAGGTTGGAGCTTGCAGATCAGTTTGTCACCATTCCTTTGTGATAGATAGATGGTATAGTGACCACTTTCAATGGGTGGTCTTATCCAGCAGACTTTCTGGTAATTGATGTGAAATATTTTGATAAGGAATTTCTAGTTATTATGCAGAGGGCATGGCTTAGCACAATTGATGCTAAGTTAAACATGAGAGATTTATTTGTTGAAATCTCTAAGGGAGATAAGCAAAGAGCCATATACACACAATGGATTCCATGTATTACCATTGAAAGAAAAGGGTGCAATTGTGAACCAACCTTCTAGAATGTCAACACAGTTAGTACAAAAGTTCACAACAACAGTGAAAAGCAACCATGTGCAAAATAAAGAGTAGGGGATACTAAATCAAAAGACATCCTATGTCCAATAGCTAAGAACCTTCAGTTACCCAAAATATGCCTGGAATAATTTGATTCACTTGTTAATTCCCATTCTAAGAAAATAACTTTAACTAAGATCCTAAAATGAAATTAATAAATCATAATAATACACCAATAGGAAAAGAAAATATGGGCTTAAACGATCAAAACTCAACTATCATCTGGATCACATGGGATAATATTTGAAAAGTTAAGTCACTAAAGATGTTAAGTGAACCACCTAAAGTGTATGATCCATGAGATCTAGGGAGAATTTTTCAAACACTTGTCCATGAGTTCAGTTGTGGGGGAGATACTATATCTTAAGTAAGAAATTAATAAGTGCTTTTCAATTTTTTGTTTTACAATTCTTTTCACTTTTCCTATTTCTTAAAAAATTTTTTTGCATTCTTTTATACTTTTCACCTTTTTTGGTGTTTTCATTTCTTAAATATTTGATATTCTTTGACATCTTTTTCAATTATTTAACATTTCTCATTCTTTTATAATTTTTCATTCTTTACACCTTTTTCCAATTTTTACTATTTTTTTCATATTTTGTTTTCATTTTCCTTGTAACTATGTTTGATTGTTAATAAAACATACCAAGAATAAGGCAAGATGTAGTCCAATAAAGTAAATATTTCTCTATGTTATCAAGTCATAAGGGATTGATTATTCAAATAGTGAGCCCACACCATTCATCCATCCATTCCATTAATAAGAGTTTCATACCATGACCATAATGATATTCTTTTCCATCATACAACTAAGAATAAACCTATGATCATTATGCCTAGATCAAAAAGTGAAGAACCAAGTTGGAATGTAAAGGGTGTGACATCAAGGGGAGTTGTGGATTCTTTTGGCTTAATGTTGTGAGCTCTATCATGTTTTTTTAAGGTTGTATTATATCCTTGTAGATCTAACAAAAAATGAAAGTAAGAGTAAAATAAGTGCTACCTTACCATATCACTAGAAAGACATGTTACCCATGCCTGAAGGTAGTTCTTTGGTAAGGTTGACACAGATAAGAATAAAAGAGCATAGAATACATTTTTAAGGGTCCAACTAGAAAGACATGTTATCCATGCCAAAAGGTAGGTGGCTTCTTAGAAATCTAAAAAATAAAAAAATGCCATGAATAAACTCCTCTCTTGGACAATACACCAAGTGACAATACTCCTTGCAACAGTGGTAGTATTACAGTTGTGACTCCAAGTGATGAAACAATGTGATGTCACCAGTATGTGATCTAGACTTGGTTTGAATCTTGGATAGAAAGGATAATGATTACTTTAACCACTAATAAAACACAAGAATTCATTATGCCTATGGTAAGATACCTCATGTTTCAATTTCTACAATCCCTTCTAAGGCCATCTCATCTCATTGTTTGAATATTCATAACTTGTGGTTTTGTGTAACATAGCATAATTTTCCTCATTTGGTGATACTAACATGTGTGTTTTTCTAAACAAGTATGCATTACATTAAACTCCTTAAGTACCTAAGGACACTTTAGGCGTGGTTATACAAGGGCATTAAGGGTTGGAGCTTGGTTTGGGAAGGATCTACTTATATAATTATTGTATCTTATACTTGCAAAGTGATTCCACATCATCTTAAGCCTTCCAGCATCAACAAACATCAATAAAACCTCCCATATCATTCAAACTATCTATTCTAACAACATGGACTCATTACCCTTTTTATCCATCTTATCAACGGTCCATGAATTTTCGTAGTTGGAATTCCTTCTTTATGAACTTACAATGATAAATTCTTGACCAATGTGCATCTATCCATAACCTAGACCATTTTAATATGCTTTAAACCTTCCAAAAATTCAAACAAAATAG
Organism: Gnetum montanum; assembly: GCA_015680685.1. Lineage (NCBI taxonomy): Eukaryota > Viridiplantae > Streptophyta > Gnetopsida > Gnetales > Gnetaceae > Gnetum > Gnetum montanum. The sequence continues at coordinate 661,306 of MNCI01028057.1, forward strand.
TAATCCTCAAAACTTCATGTAAAGTGAAAATTTTTGGCTTCCCCGATATGGAAGCAGTCCCAATATCGAATCCTTGATATTGGATCCATTAAAAAGTATAAATAGGCAAAAACTTAGCCAAATTTTTCATTATTCTTCATTTGAGCTAAGGGATATTTTTCCATTTTTCTTTGACACTTTGAGCTCTGATCTCCTAGCTTTCCCAAGCCATATCTTGCATGTTATCACTTCGATTTTCATAATTTTTGAATCTATCTAATCCCAAAGTGTTCATCTTAGTCATGGGGGTGCTAGTGAGGAAAATATGAGCCATTTTTTCAAAAATTTCTATCACTTGGAAGGTATTTTAAGGGTCAGTATAAAGGGAAACTTGAAATTTTTAGTGAAAAATCAATCATATTAATGCCAGAACACTTAAATAATGCTCTTAAGGAATCATAACCATCATTACAAGCCATGAATATGAAAAAAATAGACAATTGTGAAGGATTTTAAGAAAACTAATACTTATGGTGTAACTTTTTGAAAATTCACTAACTCTACAATCATAATGAACTATGAACTTAATGTAACTAAGGATATGGGTAATTTATAGAACCATTAAGAAGATACAAGAATACCTTAGTAATTTCAAACCCTTGGTTGATTGCAAATGGTTCCAAAGAGAGGAGCACAAGGCGAACCCTTACAAGATGTAAGCAAACAAACAAGAGGCCAAGGTAGAGGCCAAATTGGAGGACAAGAACCATAACATATGGAGCAAGAAGCCCAATCCTTCAATATTCATCAGGAAACTCCTATCATTGGATAGTTGGCCCAAGGAGAGGTTGCAAAACCAAGTGTAAGGACAACATCTCACATTGTCACAAGAAAGTCTCTAAGCTATTCAAGAGAAGTCAATTCTAACTATAGTAATTATGGGATGAACTTTGGCCCATTCATGGAATTTGTTTTGGAAGCAACAAAGATGCAAATTCAAGCATCAATGCTATGGAAATTTTTTTCAGATAGTGGTGAGTGGTAGCTTAGGAGAACTTACTAGTTTAGGTACAATAAGGAATTGGGCACCATAGTCAACATTGGAGGAGTCTCAGTCTCATTATTAATTAAGGCAATAGCTAAAGCTCTCAACATGTCCAATGAAGGGGCAAAGGTAGCACACTTGTCCACTAGCTTAGATGCTAAAACTAGGAAACTATGGCTAAAATGGACATATGGTAAAGAGGATAATGAATACAATGAATTAATTCTAAAGGAAAGAATCTATTTTAAAATTGACACATACCACTTGTTTCCAACAAAAGGACTAAGTAGACTATCCAATTATGTAGCTAGAAGAAGTGTGGTCTTAATGGGAAAATACAACACTAATATTGCACAACTCTACTTCATGGAGATCTAGAGGCAATTTGAAGAAATGAAGGTAGGAAAGCCAATGCTTACATTTCCTTGCCTTATTAGGAAGTTGTGCAAGTGAGTCAGAATCTTGGGGTACATTAATGACATACCTAGGAAGGCCCAAAATGCTTCATATGTTGAACTGCTCAAACTAGCATGACCCAGGAAAGACTAGGGTGAGGAACAAATTGGCATTGGAGAAACCACACAAACTAAACAACAATAGTAAGCAAAACCCAATGGCTAGTAATAAAAATAACAAGAAAAACAACAACAGTAAGTCCCATCACCATCATTGCAAGATTATAGATTGTTAATGAGTCATCTACAATAGATTGTAGAGACCATTAGCTATGGAACAAGGGAGGAAGCCAACCTCTATAGAGTTATAGATAATGCCATATAACCCATAGTTTCTACTAACCATGTGAGTGGATATATGTCACTATAGTTAGAAGGAGGGGACTAGTGGTCACAAAAGATCTTTGGAAACACTACATCATTCCAAGTGGTGCTAGAGATAGGAGAAGGAGCCATTGTTATGGTAATGCAACACTAGGATGCAGCAAGAGTAGTAGAGGTTATCACAAATCACATTAAAGAATACTTGAAAGTACTTGTTGTGTCACTGGTAGATCTAACTAGATTTAGGGATGCTCAGGTGTTGGCCAAAACCTCAATGACTCATGTTGACCATGAAAATGTGCTTGATTGACTACTACAAACTGGATAAGTGATGACAATAGTTTTCGACATCCCAAGTGATGTCACTATAGTGTAGTTAGAACTAATTACTACCAAAGGTAAACTGGTCATGGCAAAGACCAAGGTGGAGCATCAAGAAGCTAAAATTCTCAAATTGCAAGAAGAGATTGTGATCTTGAGGGATAAATGTAGAGACCCAACTTAATTCATTGCACTCGACTAGATGGAGCAATGTAGGATAGAGCAGATAAATTGCCTAATTGAATAGAATAAATAGATGGAGAACAAGAAGGAGAAAGTGGTGTGGAATGCGTTAGTAGCAAAAGCTCAAATTCATAAACATGCTAAGGCACTCACCGCAACCCAAGAAGAAAACAAATAGCTTGTTATAGACAATATGTGGTTGTCCACAATGAAAAAGTAGAAGAATATCCTAGAAGAAAGCATACACTAGTTAAGAGAACAATTGGTGAGGGTCAATCAAGAAATGAGCCACCTCACACGAGAAAATAGAATCCTCTTTATGGAGGAGGTACGCATCATCCGCTAGAAATTAGCACATGGTAGAACGTGGCAAAGAAACATGAGAGGCTTAAAAAACACTTATGTGATCAGGTGGGCATGTACAAGTAGGTCAATGAAAAGGAGATCTAGATGGCCAAAGCTAGAATAAGTTCCACATTAGTACAAAATCTTGACTAGTAGCTCATCTTGGATAGCTATGTCCATGCTCACGAGGTGGAAGTAAAGAAAAAAGACTTGTAGATTAAGGATTTGAAAGAGTACATGGGATTTGCTAACCTTTGTTATGCTAACTTGGCCATGTTAACAATAGGTAGACCTAGAAATGAACTGGAACAACAAGTAGCAGCCACATATGCCTTGTGGAAGAAAGAGTTTGTAGATCGTAAAGATGGTTTATAGAAACTTTAGGTGGAAAACTCTGAACTAGAAGTAGTAAAGGTTGGCTAATAGGGGCAAAAAGATGTAGTAGCAAACCTGGCTAGAAGATTGTCAGATTATCATGAATTAAGAGAAAAGGCCAAAGCTTTGGAGGAAGAAAGAAGACAATTTGTCGCATGGTATGTTAAAGCTAATCAAATGTTTTTGTAGTTGCCATGCCCATGGGATGTACTTGCTTCATCACACATTGCACAATAAGCATGGATGGTACATGATCCAAGAATGAAGGAAGAAAAGCTTCAAGCACTCCTAAATATATATAAATTCTAGAAGCCTGAAAACAAGGGGAAGCAACCGATGGAGGAGCCACCATCATCAGGAACTACCTAGGCTACATCAAGCTTCATCCAAATGTTCTTTTTTTGTTAAAAGTTTTCATGTCATATCTTGTGTCATTTTTGTAAAACACCACTATGACATTCAAGAGTCATGTATATAGTAGTTAGTGTCATGTAAATATACCTCCTAATTTTGTAAGGAACTATATCCTCATTTTTTTTAACTTAATGACAAGTTTTTAGTTAGTTGTGGGGGTATGATAAATCACATTTTACAATGGCTACGATATTGGACATTCAATATTGGAGCCACGATGTTGCATATCCAATATCGTGGAACATGTGCTTGCCTATAAATGCAACACTTAGTCACATGGTCTGAGACATAATTCAATCAACCTGTACCAAAACTCTTGCAATTTGATTTTGTAGCTTAGCGATAGAGTGAATGCCCATAGTGTGGTGTTGAGCGGTTGTCTAGAATCCCTATTTGAGTGAAGTGTACTTGGGCACATTTCATGACAAAAATAAAGATCAAGATTGCTTGCCATCATTGTAGCATCCACTTAGTTTTACTATTTCACTTAGCATAGTTTTACTATTTTCTTAGCTTAATCATTTTCATTATTAAGTACTTTACTTTTCTTGTTCATTAGTAAAGTGGAATGAGTATGACTAGTTTTGAGCATTAAGTGTAATCATTTGGTAACCTAGTAGTGGTTTCACTTGATTCACTCAGTAGTGAACTCACTTGGTAATCCTAGTAACGGTTACATGTGCTCGAGGTGTGTATGGCAAGCTAGGAAAAAATACTCATTGCTCTAGGCTATAGTAGATTATTTTACTATTTTCCTTAGACTTAGAACTACTTTCACACTTGCCATCATAGCTAGGAGATATGGCCTATCAACATCAATATATCATACACCTCATTGAGAACTAAACCATACAAATAGATTATACTAGCTTCAGGTGGGAAGACAACTATCCTGAATGTGAACCAATTACTGGCATAATCACATTGCCTCATCCACAAATTATGATCGTGCTACACATGAACACTCGTTTCTTGTATGGTTGGGTGGTTTTGTACTCCACCGCTCATTAATAACTTTGCACTTTATTTAAACAAATAATTAGACCATGAATAATAATATTTTTGATCACTATTTTGAGATGAATATGTTGTCTACTTGCAATAATTTCCTCCATAATTTTTGTATCTTTTCAATTGACTCATCTATCTCATTTTCCTCTAATTCCTCTTCCATGATTGGATCTTCAGTAGGATGGGGATCATGATCAACTTTCTTTTCCACATAGTGGCTTATCACAAGGGTTTGAATATGTCTTCCACTTGAACCAAAACCTTGGCTCTAATACTAAGTGTAACAACACTGCTTTGGAGAAGTATTGCTTAGCATGATCCTTGAGTTCTAAAATGGCCAAGTGTTCTAGAGTGGAATCAAGATGGACTATACCTTAACAATCCTAGCTCTTGTGAGCATACATAAGTGTACAACAGTTAATCTAGAGGATCGTAGCGTAGCAAGTATGCCTCAAGTAATTATAAAAGCAATAGGACCAACAAGATGTGCATACATGTACAATTGTAGAAAGAGTGATATCATACAACTAAGACACATTATTCCTTAAGAAAGGTAAGACACATTCCTACTCTAACACATCTAGCTCTAAACCCTACTTCATAGAGAATGGTGATGGCTTAAGCATTAGAGCCAAAGCTCCTCTGCAAACCTACATATCCTTGTAACATAGTAGATAAGGAATTAGGGCCATGTAGTTCTTTAGATGATGGTTAATGATAGGGGTCCCATAGGTTTGACCAATAGGATTATATGATACGAAATGCAGTGCAATCCAGTTGCAAGCTTCAAAGATGATGTTGAGTAGATTACCAAGAACACTTATCTATATCATTGCATTCAAGAAATACAAAAGATATTATAATAAATATGATACAATAAATACATGTGTTACCATTGTGGAAGATAGAGAAAGTATTTATAATTTTATGTTTTATTATTTTTATGGATTTTATAAGTATAATGAACAAGCAACAATAAATACTAACACATCACAATCCCTCATGGGGATAGGTACAATGCTCATGTTGCAATCCCTATTAGGGATAGGTGCAACACCATATATGAAAAATCAATAAATGGCTCTTAGTCACAAATTCGATGGCCCAAAACTATGTTGTACAATTATAACCTTCTTGGGCAAGGACAAATCATCGTAGCTCAATCAAAAAGGAAATTAAATAAATATTTTTATTATTTTTATGTTTAATACATTAATGTTAGAATAAGGTAAAATCATGAACTTTATTCACTGTACAAACATTGGACTCCACATTGATCAAATAGTTTTGGGCTATATAAGCAAGGTATCATTGATATAGAGCCTAGCCATACTTGTAAAAGTGATGACTCAAAATACACATAAACAAGGAAGGAAATCAACTTACCTAATGGAGAAAGAGCTCTTCACATGGACTAGATGCCAAAAACCCAAATGAAATCAAAGTTATTCATTAGATATGTGTAAGAGCTCAACCTAGGTATTTATAGTTTTTGCGTGGAAATGGAGGAGGTTTGTCAATGCTTGTACCTAAACGGAGATACGTCAATGCATCCCTTGCCAATTTGAATACACTTTCGACACTTTGTCCCAAACTTGAGCAATTAGGGGGATGCATTGATGTAAGGTAGTCAACACACCACATACCACCTACACACCTCAACCCCACCTCCACCTCTTCCCTCCCTGCTCTCTTGCTTCCCCCTTCCAGTTGCAAATTAGAATTTGCATAATGGATCCCAAGTGAAAGTTGGGACTTGAGGAAGCATGTTGGAGGGACCATAGGAGATCTGAATGAAGCTAGGATCATCCTAAGGAGCTTGGAATGATGCACACAACCTCAAAGTGTGACATATGACATATGGGCCTAGGGTGCATCTCAGAAGACCAAGAACCTCCACCAGGCACACTATACTATAAACATAGGACACATGAAACACTACCCAAATCTAGCACTTACAATAGACATACAAAATGGCACTGGATGCCTTATTAGTTAAGATAACATGAACCCATAAGGATCTCCACACTCTTGTTTTGAAAGGGAAGTAACTTGAACTACCACAAAGCATACTCTCTACGCATAATAAAATTGCATATCTTTGTTTACTAAAAAACATTGTCATTTACATATTAATTGAAAATAAACTTAAAAAAATTAAGAAGATGCATTCCTTCTATATATAGAGGTTTATTACTTAATATGTCCAAAGGTTCAATTCACCACATTGCTCTTAAGTTTATCCTCTTTACCCACATAACAGCCTGGTCGTTGACTTGCAATGATGTCTTTACCTAAAATTTGTAATGCTGTTCGTTGAGGTTGCAATGATGGTTTAGCCAAATTAGTGATTTGGCTTTTCAAGTGGATTGCTTTGAGTGCCTTACGTTGAATTTGTACCGGTCACCAACTCCGTAAACTAAGGTATTCTGTGTCCTGGTAACTGTAAAGATCCTCGAGAGTTTTCGGCAGGCGCCTTGAAGTCAACGCTCGTGGGTATATTTTGACTTTGCAGCAGCAAAGATTCAAGTAAAGTCAAAAGGCATGAGCATGAATGTTTGAAAGTTAGGCAAGCATTGACTAGGATGGCAACAATTTAATCACCTCCACAGTCGATAGCACAGACCAGCGAGAATGATGATGGGGAGGCATATCCGAACCATATCTTCCACAACCGTGTCACCCTTTTTAGCTTTACACGAAAAGAGCGGGCGTTTCACTGTTACGGGTACTCATTTTTCCCGACGCTCATGCCACGACAAAAGTTAGTGACGCATTATTTTAAAGCAGCGTCGTCGTCATATGACATCGGCGACGTAATTGCATGGGAAGGGAAGGGGGGGTTCACGTTGGTACTAAAGAGAGAGGGCCTGCTACAATGCCACGATTACTGCTGACCCCGAGCCATCCACGCAGTTGTTCGATTCGCTAATGTAAAAATAATCGAGAGAGCATGATAAGGTGCTGCTGTGCATGATTTCTGAACAAAAGCAGCTTTACGGGTGCCCTGCGTTTCCAAGCAGAATCATTACTCTACTTTGCCCAACTTAATAATAAGAATAAACCCCGGCCAACACTAATGTCATTCACGCAAAAGCCAGAGTTGAGACTCTAGCTGGGTCGTATCTGAAACCAACCCACTCGCCATTTTGTCTGTTCATTTGGTGTGGAGGATGCAGGATGTGCCAATATCGGCAAGATTGACCAAACTTTTGGGGCGTGGGGTAGAGTAGTGGATGCTGGGACACGGCCAGATTCATAGCCCGGGGGAAGCACGCAGCACAAGAAGAGCAAATGAATTTTTCCATCATAATGGAAGGGAAACCAAGCTACGTCGCTGTCGGAGCATTAATAATATAATGTGGAGCAGCTGAGCTGCTGCAGCTGTGTTTGAGACAAATTTGACCCGGCGCGCACATTAGGGTTGGCCGTCGTTGGCAATAGCGCGACCACCACTGATAACATTGTTGAAGATCACAGAGATTGCTTGCTCTGTTGCAGCTCCAATACCACACGGCAAAAAACAAAAGGGAAAAAGCTCCCATCATATCACCCAAGAACCGCTGCTTCTGCTGCACTTGATGGCGCTACGAAAAGCCACCAACAGGCAACAGCCACAGCCCACAAGAACAAAAGCATGGCCACAAACAACCACAATTTCGAATAGAGTTACAATTTGACAGCCCGTTTTTCTTGTCTTGTTCGTTTTCCCCTTTGATCCGTTAAAAAAATCAGCGTTTTTAACATATTCACTGTGTGGAATCTCGTGGATCAACAAGCAGCATTATTAGGCTGCATTGTAGGTCAACCAGATTAGCAAAAAATAAGGCTTTAAACTGAGATCTGTCCTCCGGTATAGATGTAATGAAACACTCCCAGTTTCGGTTTCCTACTTGTATAATTAGGTAATGTACAAATCCGTTCATCACTTCCACTTAAAATATATTTTAATCTGGGAATATGGAGCCCATTCTATTTCTACATGCACACATCCTCTGCTCCGTGCCGACAGATTTTTAGTACCCTTCTAAAATTTGTTGTTTCTTGTCCCACGTATTCGTTGGTAAAATTTTTATTTGACTGTTCACAAAAATCACACGTCGTAACAATGTTGCGCAAAAGATAAAATTTTATTTTAAAAAAATTAGTGGGCTTCTATCCGCAAATCTTGGAAAGGTTTTACCATGTTAAAAAGCCCAAACGTTCTGTGTGCAACTTTGTCCCGTTCCACTTATATGCATTAATGAAATAAATTTGATCTCGAAAAGGTAATTTTAATAAATTAGCATGTGAAATATCATAACAGGACTTTTAATTATGGTTGAGGATACCTGTACGATGCATCGGAAGTGTGCCTGGTTTGGTTACATATACAACTGCATGCAGATGAGTTTTTTATTAAAGATTATATTCTATGCTTCTGCATCTACACATGCAGACAAATTGATCCCATCCACATACAGATTCTACACACGAAACATAGAAGCTGAAAAATGCAGACAAACAAGGTGGGATGTCAAACTCAACACTAGAGAGTTTCAATGCAAAAAAAGTAACATTTCCGGGTACAAGCTACAGTTCGAATTATACTGCAGCTCCACTTGTGCTAGATCTGCCATCAAATGCAGAATTGAAGGTGACTGCTGCTTTGGTTACAGGAGGAATGATGAGTATTTTGTTAACTGTCTTCAGCTGCTGCGATTGTGTTACCTTGTGCGGCGGCACATGGATCCCACTTGTCTGCTGCGAGGGGGGCCATGATTTCTGGGATTTACCGTCAACAAAATGAATTCGTGATCGTAACATGCTCCACGTGTTGGCCCGGATTGGACTAGCTGCTTTGATCCAACTTTGGCTTGGATCCTCCGTTTTCTGGGGAGATGAAATTAGAGTTGGGATTGGAATGGACGTGCGTGCCTGTTAATGTCATGAACAGATTAGATGCTCTATGCCGACATGGCCGTCTCTTCACATTCTCTCTCGTGCGTAGGCGATGCTTTACGGCTCTACCCTGCTGCTCCTCCTCTTTTCGCTTCTGTGGTTGTTACTCATTTTCGTCGACCTATTTGAGTGCATTATATGGCCTTTTTACCATGGCTTTTGCACCACTCGTTTGGAATTTGATTGAAGAATTATACCCTTCGTGTGGAGTTGGAGACCCTTGGCAAAGGTACTTTGTTCGGGAAACATGCAAAGTCCTATACAAAGGAAAGACTGGTCAATTAAAACATAGCTAGAGCTAGAGGATACGATTATCTGCGTACACTACCTGAAAGTAAATTCAATATATTTATATATTTATGTGACTTTGCTTCATGGACTATAAACAAATGTACACATAAATGCAAACTTTGATCTCTAATGCTTACCATCGGTTGATGCTAACATTGCCCTAATGCTTACCATCTGTTGATGCTAATATCGCCCATGCTAGGCATGGGGCCATGATCAACAAGTCTAGTCCTTTGACATCGAGCAGAAAGTTAATTTGTACAAGCACGTCTTAGGGCCCAATTCATAATGGCGAGCTTGTGGCGATAGTTACATTGCCATACCATGATGGCATGGACATAATCACCTGGGTGGTGTAGAACGTGGGTTACGTAACAACCACAGATGTGGCGTAATCAACGATGCTGGTGCTAGGAGTTATGTGTGTTACAGAAGTTACATTGGTGGTAACCAAGGGTGGTGGAGAATGTGGTGGGAGTTATGTTCAGGTAGTGCCGAGAGTTACATGCAGTGGTGATGTAACTAACGACGTGGCGGTTCTGGGCGTTATAGAGGTTGCATAATGACCCTGGTGGTGGACATAATCGATGTGAGACGTGGGCATCTAAACACCTAGACGAGTAGCTATAAAAATAGAGGAGTGAATGTTGTGGGGGCATAAGGGGATGGCCTTCTTTCTCACTAGCATGGTGATGTGGTGCCAGATGGCAGGCAACACCTGTAGTCCCCCCTCTCTCTCTTGCAGCAGTAGGGTGCATTGCAAATGGTTGTGGGAGGAAGTAGGGGACTCTCAGCACCTAGAGGGGGGGAGAGGGGGGCTGAGCAATAGGTAGTAGGCAGATCATTTATTGAGGGCTCCCCTTTTCAAAGGAAACTAGTACATGATGGTTTCTCTTTCTTTGGTGTATTATCATCCACCAACCTCTCCCCTCTTGATTAGGGTGTGTGACGGTGTCAATCGCGATAACAATGGCGGCAACATGGTGGCAAATGGTAGGTAGCACCTGCAGCCTCCCCTCTCTCTCACTAGGGCCAACCTCTCTATCATTGGGGGCTAGCCTCTCTCTCACATTGGGGCCAGACTCTATCACATTAGGGTCAACCTCTCTCTCATCGAGGCCATCCTTTCTCTCACATTAAGGGCAAGCCTCTCTCACTCTCTGGCAACTCACTAGCAGAAAAAATGGCATGCATGCCTAGAAACAAAGGCTGCAAACGATGTGTCTACAGCATGTAGAGAGGACAGCAGTGACATCTCTCTCTCTCTCTCTCTCTTGGTGCCTATGAATAGTGTCAGCTGCAACGACATCTACGACGATGAGATGACACGAATCGATGGTAGCAGCAAGGAATAGGGAAAAATTTGAAATTATTAATTACTATATTATCATTAAGTCTTGAAATTCAAAACAATTTTTAAATTTAAATTCTCCTAATGTTTCAGTTTCATTTATTTATTTTTGGAATGCCACATAGTCCTCTCCAACTAAGACTATTCTTGGGTTTCCGTACCCATATGGGAGGTGCCCTAGGTAATAGTCTCCTCAAATGAGTTTTTCCCCTAGTGTTGGTCCATCCAAAATTTACACACCAACACTTTTTTGGGGCTAGAAGGAGGGCTTGACTCATTTCCTAATCCTATTTCAAAATTTATTTATTTATTTTTGCTAAAATCTCTATTTACAGCCCTTGCTTTGGAAAAATCTTTTGCTTTATTTTCTGAGAATTTTCAAGCCCTTTTATTTTCCAATCGCAAAAGTCTATTTCCTAAAATTTTTGTTACCCATGTGATGAGACGCGGTTTACACTAGGCCGCGATATCGCGTACGCGATATCGCGACCGATGCGATATCGCGTCTTCACCTGCGATATCGCGTACGCGATATCGCGTCGCGCCGCCATTTCTATAAATAAGAGGCGGCACTCCCCTTTTTCCAAATCCTGGCTAGTGTAGCGAAGCTCTGGCAGATTGATCACTCCAGAGTTAGAATTTTTCCCCATGTGCCCGCAGTAGGAGTCCTAGAGTGAACGGCTCTTTATTCGAGCAGCTTGTAACCTGAACCCAAGTTGTGTACGGCAATAAAGACGAACTTGATTGGATAAACCTTGCAGCACATGGTTTTATTGCTTTCTGTCCTGCTTTCCTAGTGCGTTCAAGTACGACTTGATTACGAGCGTCTACGGACGTGTACGGCTAGTCAAGGAATCGGCTGCTTGACGCAATGCATGAGTACGACTCAATTACGAGCATTGGATGCTTGGTAACCCAGTAGCGTATTCCAGGATTCTGCGCTTGGTAACTCCCGGGTCTAATGTGTACGGCTAGTTGAGGAATCGGCTGCTCATTGCTAGGCTAGATCGTGTGATAAGTACGACTTAGTTACGAGCACCCACGGGTGTGTACGGCTGGCTAAGGAATCGGCTGCTTATCACACGTAGGCTAAATAGGTGCCTCAGTACGACCACTTCGAGCACTTGCGTTACGTGTGGCGATCCCAGTAACGATTAGCGTTTGGTAAGCTGCAGTTGCATAGTTCAGGGTGTGTCCGGCAAGTGGGAACGGATGCTGACGCTAGTTAATTTAGACTTAGATCTTAGTTAGAGTTAGTTTAGTTTTCTCAACCCTTCCTCCTGGTAGCATAGAAGATAAGCCGAAAATACCAAAAAAATCACATACCTCAGACTTGCTTAACCATACACCGTGACACATACAAGCAAGCCTGGGAAGACAACGAACGATTAACCCCAAGTGTTTCTTGTGGCGTTAAGGCATTTAGTCTGCGGAGTTCGACCGGATCGCGCGTGTACGCTCGTATTCGTATGGTGGAGTGTAGGGGTACCTCGCCACTCATCATTGGCGCCGTTGCCGGGGACTAAGTGTTTTTTCGCCAATTTAACATAAGGGATATCACTCACATCGTTGTGAGCTTAAAACGAACCTTAGGGTTAATCAGTTAATCAAGAACAATAAATAACGGTGAAATTAGCACACCAATAGAAATGGCTTCTTCTCACGAAATCAACTCACCTAAGGACAATACAGGAGAAAGTCAGCATCATACGCATAACCGAGATCAACCATGTCCTCAACAATCTAAGGTCACATATACTCATCCCGATGAGTATGTGCCGGATTTTACCTTTGTTTTCCATCAAGATGAGCAACTGCGGTGGAGAGACATGCAAGGTAACATCGTGTTACCCCCAGATCGATCTGCTTCCAACATGCTTTTCCGTGCCTTGGTACGGTATGGCATGCAAGAGCTGATTACTGAATACGTTGCGGATGATTACACTCTGAGGGATTATCATCCCACAAAAGCCCAACGTATTCGGGATGCAAGGCAGGAGAGCCAACATTCACTACTGAAGGGCAAGGTTTCCCACGTCATTAGTGAAATAGGAGACGAGGAACCCCTCACAACGGGTTTCTTAGAAAATGATGTTCCTCCTCCTCACTCTAGTGAAGAGGTTAGGCATCAGGGCCTTAGATCAACGATACATATTCCAGGCTCTGATCCCCGTGAGCACCAGCTGTTCACGGCAGGAACAATCACTCGCACTAATGACGGACTCGTTGATCGTCACAACGATCGGGGCCGAAGCAGCCGAAGAGAAGGCAAGAAACATCACCATGGTGATGGATCCCCTTCTTCTTCCCCTTCATCACATCATTCACCCTCTCCTTCCACATCTGGGCGCAGCCACCATGAGCATAACGCGGAGAGTAAAGGTAAAAGAGATGAAATGCCTCGACAGGAAGGTCGAGAGGAGTTAGGACAAGGGCAAGGACGTAGGGAGAATAGGGAACCACAACGTAGACATCACAGACGTCATGAAAGAGATGATCATGACGAACCCCTATTCGCAACCCGAAGTATGCTTGATATTAGAGAGGCAGTTAGGATTCCCACAAGGCATTTAAAAGACAGTAGGATCAAGCGTTTGGATATAAATAATATCCCACGTTTTGAAGGGGGATACAACGCTGATCCTCAACATCATTTACAGGCATTCCACGATGCCTGTGCCTTGCAGAACATAGACAATGAGTGGCAGAAACTCAAGTTGTTCCCAAGGACACTCACTAAAGAAGCAGAAAGCTGGTACCGGTCCTTAGAACCGGAAACCATCAGGAGGTGGAGTACGATGCTTGAATTGTTCAACAACAAATATCAAACGTACTCCAGAGTGTCTAACTTGCGTAAGCAGATCCAAGGCTGGAAACAAGGAGCTCATGAATCCTTGGATGCTGCCATGGCCCGTTACTACACATTGCTACATCGTTGCCCGGGCCATGGGTACGCTAAGCGGGATCAACTTCGTCACCTCGTGGATGGGCTACGAAATGAAACAAGGGGAACTCTTGGGACTTACGCCCAAGGGAGACTCTCCCAACTAAGAGCCCATGAAGTTGAA
>MNCI01028057.1:682650-736022 GCA_015680685.1 Gnetum montanum
CTCATGGTAGCATAGAAGATAAGCCAAAAAGACCAAAAAAATCACAGACCTCAGACTTGCTTAACCATACACCGTGACACATACAAGCAAGCCTGGGAAGACAACGAACGATTAACCCCAAGTGTTTCTTGTGGCGTTAAGGCATTTAGTCTGCGGAGTTCAACCGGATCGCGCGTGCACGCTCGTATTCGTATGGTGGAGTGTAGGGGTACCTCGCCACTCATCACCATGTCTCATCACCAATCTTTAATCCTATTTCAAATTTCTAAACCCATGTTTTCCCAGTCCCATTTTTAGATTTATGTTTTGGCAGTCCTTACTTGAGTTCTGACTTTGTCCTTTGTCTTTTGCATCTCCTTTTAAGATTTCTATGGTTGTGTTGTTCCTTGCACTTACATGCAATTTCTAGTTTGGAGGCTAAGTATTGATGCCAACATTGCGTATGCTAGGCATGGGGCCATGATCAATAATTCTAATCCATTAGCACCAAGCAGAGAGAAAGAGAAAGTTAATTTGTACAAGCATGTCTTGGGGCCTAACTTATAATGGTGAGCTTGTGGTAACAATTATGTTGCCATGCCATGATGGCATGGATGTAACAACTTGGGTTGTGTAGAATGTGGGTTATGTAATGACTGCAAAGGTGGTGTAACCGACTATGGTGGTGCTAAGAGTTATGTGTGTTATAGGAGTTACATTAGTGGTAACCAACGATGGTGGAGAATGTGGTGGGAGTTATGTTTAGGTGGTGTCAAGAGTTACGTGTGGTGGTGTGTAACCAACGATGTGATGATCTTGGACATTATGAAAGTTGCATAATGACCTAGGTGGTGGGCATAACTGATGTGGGACATAGACATTTAAACACCCAAATGAGTGACCATAAAAGCAAAGGAGTGGATGTTGTGGGGGTAGAAAGGAATGACCTCCTTTCTCTTTGGTGTGGCAATGTGATGCCAGATGGTAGGTAGCACCTGCAGCCTTCCCTCTCTCTTGTGCAGCAATAGGGTGTGCTGTAGATGGTTGCGGGAAGAAGCAGGGGACTCTTAGCACCAGTGGAGGGCTAAGCAATAGGTGGTAGGTGGATAATCTATTGAGGACTCCCCTTTCTAGAGGAAACCAGTAGACTGCGATTTCTCTTTCTTTGGTGTATCATCATTGGCCAACCTCTCCCCTCTCTAGAAGGATGCGTGATGGTGGCGATTGTGATAACAATGGTGGCAACATGGGGGTAGATGGTAGGTAGCACTTGTAGCCTTCCCTCTCTCTCACTAGGGCCAGTGTGTCTCTCATCAATGGCTAGCCTCTCTCTCACATTGGGGGGCCAACCCCTCTCTCATTAGGGGTAGCCTTTCTCTCACATTAGCGACTAGCCTCTCTCTCACATTGGGGGCTAGCCTCTCTCTCTCTCTTCAACGGTGTGCATGGCAGATAGAATGGTGTGCATGCTAGGAAACAGAGGTTATGAATGACATGTCTGTAGCATGTGGAGCAGATAGCAGTGGCATCTCTCTCTCTCTCACTCCCTCTCCCAGTGGCTACAAGTAGTGTCAACTACGATGGTGTTCATGTCGATGAGATGACATAGATCGGCAATAGCAGTAGGGACCAGGGAGCAATTTGAATTTACTAGTTACTCTATTTTCATTAAGTCTTGAAATTCAAGATAGTTTTCAAATTTAAATTCACCTGACTTTTTAGTTTTATTTACTTTTTTTTGGAATGCCACGTAGCCCTCTCCAGCTGAGACTATTTCTGGGTTTCTGTACCCATACAGGAGGCACCCTAGGTAATAGTCTCTTCAAACTAGTTTTTCCCCTGATGTTGGTGCATCCAAAATTTACGCATCAATACCATCTTAATTTTATTCTTGGGTCTATGCCAAAATTTTTTTAGCAATAATGAAATGTCTAAGATACAAACATTTTTTAGCCAATAGTGAAGAAATGAAACCGAGGTTGTAAACATTGGAGTGTGCACTTGTTTATCATTGTTGAAATATTAAATTTTACTCAAATCTTGGCTCTTGGCTTTGCCATATCTGTATTATGTTTATTCTTATTCCATCCCTTGTGTTTTTTCCTCTTTCATTTCTGTTGTGTTTCTATGTAATTCATTCTATACGTGATCAGATAGTATCATGTATTATTTTCATTCTTTCTCTTTAACTTATTTTAACATTAGTAGGTTACTATCAAGGTTATGTATATCAGTTAATGTAACTATTTATTCATATGGTTAACTTTCAATGTTATTATTTAAAGTTTTCTTTATTGTTGTGTGTTCAGTTTGTATAGTTACAATTCATAGTTATTAGAGTTAATATTTTGAAATTGAAATTGAAATTTTATTAAGTCTATGAACTTATTTTATCTATTGCATAGTAGAAATATATTTGTTGAGCTTTGATAATATTATTAAAAAAATTACCAAGTTTTCTTGGTAACATTTCAAACAAATCAATCAAATTTGCAATTATAATATCTTATCTATGGCTATTGTACTCAAATGTAGCGTGATGTAAGAAAAAATAGTATTCATCTTTAATGTTATTTGCAAGGAGATTTTGAGGCATCTACTTGTTTTAATCTTTAGATAATAAGATCCATTCTTACTTTGCTAATTGTGTATGGAAAATGAAGATGAATAATAGCATATAATAGTTTGCTTTCAAATTAAGGCTTTCCCTTATATTGTTCAATTGGAAATATTTTTTAAACTCGCACATTTTCCCAAAGTTTTTGAAATACTACTATTTTTTCCAATTTACTAACTTGCTTAGGATTATAATAAAGAATGTACCCTTGAATATTTCATTTATTAAGCCATAGAACTCCCTTATGAAGTCATCTTTTATTATATGTTTTCATCATCACATTTTAGAGTATTTATCCAACAAGGATTTAGAAAGAATATAAGTGTAGGCTATAAAGTAACAAATAACTTCAGCTTTAGTACATCATTTTTACTTCAAGAAGCATAATATTATATTATGTTTATTTCTTCACTTTAAATTCAAAAAAAGCTTTTGAATACTTCTGTCTATTTTGAATGAAAATCTTATATTATAAGGTAATATAATATTATTTTGAAAATATCATATAAGAAGCATAAGATTATATTTTTAGCAAAATTATTTGAAATTTTTTAGTCTATTTCCAATATTTATTTGATAGATCAAGATCTATACAACATACCAATAAAGAATAGCTGGTTGAACAATGTCATGATAAAGAAGGTTATAAAATAAATATTTTAGGTTGTTATTTATCCTATAATGTTATATGGATATTTTGTATGGGGACCAAGACGTAGTATAAAAAATTTGCAACCTATTGAAAAGGTGTAAAAAAATGTTTCTATTGGATAAATTGAAGATGAAGGTACAAACACCTTATCATATGTTATTTTTATGGATTGAGATCTTAGAAGAGGGGTTGAATAAGTTCCCTAATTAAAATCATTGTAGCCACCAAAATCAAACTCAATTTTTATGTGGTTCCCTAGGTTGGGTACATCCACACTTGGAGGGTACAATCTTTGCACACCTTTGGAATTTGTTACTTCAAAATGTGGTTTGAAGGGCATCACAACCTTTACAAGACTTGAGCTTTTCTATAGAGTGTTTTTTCACTACAAAACTACTCAACCTTGCAAGGTTTTGACAAGCTCAAAATGTGGTTTAGAGGATCCCACAACCTTTACAAAAGTGAGCTCTACACCAAAGTTTTTTGTCTTCCCAAAACCACTCAATCCTGCAAGGTCAAAACAAACTCAAAATGTGGTTTAGAGGATCTCACAAACTTTACAAAAGTGAGCTCTACACTAGAGTGTTTTATCACCACAAAACCACTCAACCTTGCAGGGTCTTAATGAGCTCAATGAAGATGTCTTCTCACAAGAAGCACATCAACCCCACAGGGCTACAAAGAAAGAAAGAAAAGAAAGAAAAATAATGAGAGAGTGTAACTACACTTTACAAGTTCCTTGTATTTAAGCTATCACAAAACAAAATACAAATGATATACAATAAAGAACACATGTGCTACACAAGATGTATAGAATGATGATCTAATTGTGTGAATAGTGCTCTTAGATTCTCTTGAATTCCACTTTGTTTTATACTCTTCGAGCTTTCAAAAATCCTTTGGAGTTCATGTAATGACTAGATAATAGCTATATGAGACATATAATTTGAAGTAAAGATGTCTTTTTGTTAACATTGTCAATTTTGGAAAGACATCTACTTGTAGACGTCTATCTTCCAAGATAGACATATGCTATTTTTCATAGATGTCTACTCTACTATTGCACTTTGGAATTTGAGTCATTTACTTGTCAATTTGACATCTTGGCAGTCTTTGACACATCTTTTTTTTGACTCATAGACTCCTCTTATATCCTAGCTGTTATCCTGTCATCCCAATGAAGCTCTCATTTTGAAGTCTTGGATCTTCTTGTCATCTCAACGTAGCTCTTGTTTTGACCTAGAATTTGCTCTTTGTCCCAATCTAATGTCTTGATACATTAAAAATCTTGATTATGCTATTGTCTTGATCTCATCATGCTCTTGGTCTATCCTTAGACCTTCAAGGAAATACAAACACATTTTCCACATTTTACATTTTCTAAGTTTTTGACATACCAAAAAGTCAATAGCTTTTGAAATGTGATTTACTCTCATTAAAAGCTAAAGCTCTTTATCAACTCATTATCTATATCCATAGTATGGTAGAAACTAAGCAAACCAAATTTTTGAATGTAGTTCTTGAATACATAAAAGAACAAGGATGGTATTTTCAAGGAACATAATAGTGAAAAACATAGAATCTCTCATTGGAAGTAGTGCAACATAATTCTAAACACTTAGTTAAATAACAAGTGCTGAGAAAAATATGATCAAATATGAAAGGAAAGAAAATATTTTACTTGGAGAACATTAGAGTTAATTAGCTTGATTTAGAACTTTTCTATCTTATGATTAAAATTCCAATCAAATCTTGTAGCCTAATCAGCAAGCTTCATTTGAGTTTCCATTAACTTAGGATAAAAAGTGGGAGAGGGATAGATGGATTAAGCTTCCTAGAGAAGAACAAAAATGCAAGCTTTATGGATCAACAAATCTTGAGGATGCATACTATATATTTCTTATTTGTCCTTTAAGTAACCATCTCCACCAAAAATATAATAATTAAGCAAAAAATTTATATAATTTATTTTTGTTACATCTAATGGCACTTAGTAGCTTTGTTGAATCTATTTTTATTTTCTATGAGGTGAATGTACTTTCTGTCTAATAGATCTTTTTTAGCCTATAGATCTAATAGAATCTTTAGTTTTACATAAAGTTATTTTTAGATATCCAAGTTACATTTAAAGTGTTAAAAATCTAAGTTTTAATATTAATGCTAAAAGTTAACATGAGCATTATTAATAAGTTTAAAAGTTAATGTAAATAGTTAACATATATGTTAATTTTTTTGTTATAAAATTAAATTTATCCTTGGATATATAGCTTTGAACTAACATTTATTAGTTAACAAGAAATGTAAACAAATGTGCTTTCAAGTGAACTTTAAAAGTAAAATCAAATGTAAACACATGCGTTAATTTTTTAATTTCATGGTTATTGTCATGATTGAATGTTAATCATTGCATTAAATTTTTCTTTGTAAAGGTTTACTTTGTAATGGTTTAGATGAAAATTAATGCTTAACCTTAACTTTAAAGTTTAGTTTTTTACTAAATAGGCTCTTTAAGATGTGAATTTATTAATATAGATGTGAAAATTGTAAATAAAGTTATTTCATTAAATGGCACTAATTTTTTTGATAGCTTTGATGTTTTTAGTTTTGTTGAAACTTATGAAGATGTTGGTTTTTTAGATTTTATTATTTCTCAGTTCATTAAATTTGTTGCAAGAAACACAAGACTAAGACAAAGAGGCAAACCTTCTGGTCTCATTGTAGTGTTAGTGAAGAAATCTATTGAAAATTATGTACTTTTAGAAAAAATTGATAATCATAAATAATATATTTTGCTAAAAAGCTAATGCTAGCATGGTTGTGCTTTTCTTGTCATATGCTATTTTACTCCTAGAGATGTTATAGTAAATGATACTATAGAGTTGTATTGTGATCATCCTTTGTAGTTCTTAGGTAGAGATATTGTAGAATTTTCAGCAAAAGACTTAGTATTTATTTGTTGAGATTTTAATGTAAGAATAGATTCATAGCAAATAAATAAATTATTTAGTGGTAACATAATGTTGGTAGTTTAGACATTCTTCAAGATCATAATTGGACATGAGATTTTGTAGATAACATTATTAATATAGACTATAACTTTTGATCTTCTCATTTGCAATGACCTTGCTAGATTTTCTCAATCTTCATCATTTACTTTCACAAGACGTCAAGGTAACTCTTGTATTGATTTATTTTTATGTTCTTATAAAGCCATTAAATTTATTAAGGATTTGAAAGTAGAGAAGATTTAGTTGAGTCTTGTGATCATTATAGAGAGTTTTTATTGCAAATTGAAATTTTTTCTCAAATAATAATAGATAAGAATAGAAATTTTTTTTAGTGTAGAATCATCCTAAAAGTTAAGGAAAATATATGGATGTAGCACATAACAAATGAAATCTTGAAAGAAAACATAAAGAGCTTGAACAAATTTTTCTTATAGTAGCTAAGCAAGTTGTGCCCCAAGTGCAATCACTAGAAGAGGTTAAGCTTTTGCTCATCCATTGACCTTCTTGGAACTTTGCCTAGCGAGATGAGGATTGTGGCTTTGGGTAATGATCCTTAGCTAAGCATGTTGTGAATTTACAACAACAAGGTACTAAGAAGACTTGGTTTGATGAGAAATGCCTGTAGGCTAGAAAAAATATTAAGAATGCAAATAAGAAACACAAATAAAGTTTAGTTAAAGCATATAAATATTTGATGAGTACTAAGAGGAGGAAATTTATTTACACCATTAAAAATAAGCCTAGATGGTTTTTAAATTATTTTAATTATAAAGCCTATTCATCATTTAATTTTTCTTTTCAAGATATTTGTTCATTTTATAATAAAATAATTATATAAAAAGATGATAATTTTACTGTTATTGTATAATAAGCACTTTTCCAATTTACTCTTAAGGAAGTCATAGAGGATATTAAAAAGCTAGCATCTAGAAGATATATAGATTTAAATGATTTAAATGTAGAATTATTAAAGTGTGTAGGAGTTGGTATTCATAGAGAGATTTTAAATAGATTAAATTCAACAATGGTTTAAGGATCAGATAAACATTGGAAAACTAGTAAGGTTATCTAATTATATAAAAAGGAGATAAAAATAATTCAAGTAATTATTGAATTATCTTTATGAATAATATATTTGCTAAGTTGTTAGGTACTCTTCTAGAAAAGAAAATCAATTCTTGGGCTAGAGTTAAGCAGGTTAGGACAAGGTGTTAAGTAGGTTTTAGAAAAAATCATTCCACTATTAATTACTTGCTTTTAAATTTTGCATAGAGTGTGCGAAAGTGCACGATGCATGGTTTGTACAAAACTATAGTTTTAGTGACATGAAATTGGCCTCCCTTTTGAATTGGTTACAAAGACGCAAAATTGGATTTAAGTAAGGTTGTTTACTTTCTTCAACTCTCTTTGGTATATTTATTGATGAAATGTAGAAATGTTTATGTAATAGGTAAGATACTCATGGTATCAAAATTGGACCCTAAGCAATGAATCTTCTTTTGTATGTAGATTATGTTTTCTTAATCTTCACTATTGTAGAATGTATGTGTTGTACGCACTTTTTTGGCTCATCAACAACCAAGAAAAGTGTAATTGTAACATTGGTTCATCTAATTGAGCTATCAAAATGTTCTAAAATCATCATCATAAGTCCTTTTTTAGACTCCCATAGGCCCCTAGAATATATTCTAGTTCATGATCTAATATATGAGCATTAGTTTTGGTAACTTTTGGAAAAATTGGAAACAAGAAAATTCTAAGTATCATCTAGATGATGTAGGTGACATTGACATGAGCATTAGTATTACTTGCCTTAGTGACCACACCATCACTATGCCAAATCTTATTTCTTGGCTGTATTTTTGGCTTTGTCAACCCTCTAACAACTAGTCTACATTAATCCTAAGATGACAAGATTAAGTTTCAATGATTTCAGTGAAATTTGGAAAACATGAAATAGAATATTTTTTCTAAGTGTCACCCAAGTGACACAGGTGATGCTAACATTTGTGTCACCTACCTTAGTCTCCACTATATCACCTTACATGAACTTGCCTTTTGTATATCATTTCAACTTTGTCAAACTTCTGGTGACCAATCTACATGAATCTTGAGATGATAGATATTAATTTTAATTAGTTTTAGAAAGCTCTAGGATACATGAGATAAATTTTTTAAGTGTGTCCAAGTGATGTTGATGCTAGTGTCATTATCACCTTCCTTAGTCAAAATTTTAGCATACATCACAAACTTGTCTTTTGGCCACAGTTTCTACTTTCTTAGATCATTAGTAACAAGTTTACATTAGTCCCGAGATAACAAACATCAACTTTAGTAATTTGGCAAGTTTTGAAAGATATGAAATAACACATGAAACATGATAAATTTTTCTAAGTATGTGATGAGCTAGCCAAAGTTTAGTGCTGAATTACCTTGATAATTAACTTTTTTGTAAGATTGTCACCTCATCTGTGACTAACTTGCAAGTCTTATTTGTGGAGGAACAATCCCAAAGTCAAAATATCATCAAGAAAAATAACAACTAGATTCAAATTAAATTGAAAAATCCACACTTATGACTGTCATTCATAAGTAAAATCAAGAAGGCCTACCTTAACTTTTAACATTAAGTTCAAAGATAAAAACAATTGATCAAACCAAATTGAAAGTACATGAATTTATAATAAATAATAGAAGATTACAAAGGATACATCACCTAACCTATGACCTTACTCTAATGCCTTCACAATGCAACAACATCATAGCCTTGATAACATCAATGGTTGTTGATTATCATGAAGTGTCAACAATCTTCCTTAACAATTTTAATACGAAAAAGAAAAATCAATTTGGTGTGGATTTTCTCCTAATTTTTTCATATCCCCTCATTCATAAATGAGCTTCCTATTTACATTGAAGAGGATTTACAATAATTAGAAAAATAATCATTTTGGAAATTGATTGTTATCCCAAATTTTGATAGCAATCTATTGCAATCTTCTTGCATTGTATCACCACTTTTAGGAGCTTCAATACTTGATTTGGATCACCTCCTTCAACCTGAAATGATATCTTAATCTCTTCACAAAATTCTTCTTTTGTAGAAATCTATGTGAGTAGTTCATATTGCGGTTGCTACAAGGATCAATATCATTGATGTCGATTCTTATTGCTCCTATGATTTCCTGTGATACATAAAACTTAAGAAAGGAATTAATGCTTATCGATTTCTACCAAAATTAATTATCTTTAATAGGGTAAAACAATAAAAAAAATAAAAATACGAGTTTATAAGGTTAAAAACTAGAGCATTACAGGGTTCAACATAGCCCCCAACTAGCTCAAGACAAGACACCTATAAGAGATTCTCCTAACCTCTCTCAAGTGCTCTTCCTTGCCTTCCACTCAACTTCCTTGCACAAGCTCTGTTCTTGCACAAGCTCTCTTCCCTCAAGAGGTCTCTCTTTTGTCCTCTATTGGGATGTTTGGCCTTTAGCGTTTGCACTTCGATCCTTGGCACTATGGCACTTGGCACTGTAGTCCTTGTGATTGTAGCATTTACAATGGTGAATTACATTAATATTTATAAGACACCAAAAGGTAAAGACCCTAGAAACCTTTCCTCAACTCAACTTGAGATTCTTTAGATATTTTCCAATTGTTCTCACCTTCTTCCTGGCTGTTTCCATCTTGCTTTGGTTGTTTCCCAAATTGGAACGATATTTTTGGAAGTTTCCCCATACGTTTGGGTCATCTTTAGCTTTGCTAGGATGTCTGCTATGAAAGCCTGACTCACGAGAGAGATGTATACTATTTTTGGTAGATGTCTTCTATAAACTTGAGATGTCTTTAAGGGAGACATCTCTAGAAAGACACCTATCTTTTTGGGAAGACATCTATCTTGAAGGTGCCAAAAATAAAAATGCTTGTTTTGATGCTTGAAGCCTTTGAATGCCTTTCAACAAGTTCCCATAGATTTTGGAATCTTCTAAACTTATCAAAATAAGCCAAAAACACCTTCAAACATGTCAAAACATCCAAGAATCATCCCCAATAAAATCAAAAAAAAAAAAAAAAAAAAAAAAAAACAAATAGCATGTAGGATAGAAAAAGGGGATTGGAAGAGATGTTCCTACATTAGTTCTCCCACCCTTAAAAATATCATGCTTCATGATCTTTCAGAAGTTTGAAGGTACCATGCCCTCATGACTCAAGGCCATCATAATAATCATGACTCAATGCATTAGAAACATGAAAATAAATATCATTGGAGGTTTTGATTTTGAGATTTCCTTGCTCATGTGGGCTTATCCTCATGCCCCACCATGCTTCCTTCATCTAATCATCTCCTTGGAATGCTTCCCTTGCATTCCCATGATGATACAAACCTAACAAAAATAAAGAAAAAGGATTAGGATTTCTTAATTCAACATCCGTTTCTTGCTTCTTTTTCCTCTTCCTCACCTTCTTCTTCTTGGTGTTCGGAATAATGCAACTTAGCTTCCTTTCATCAATGTAGATTACCTTCATGATGCACTTCCATTTTATAGCCAAGACAATCAAATCCATCAACACACTTTACAAATTTATCATTTCTATAATCAATAGCAAGCATCTCCAAATTCTGGAAAATCATTTCATTATCAATGTCTTCACTTACATCAATAATGACCTTCTCAAAATGACTATTCCAATAGCAATCATCATCAAATAATTTACCATTATTAG
Source organism: Gnetum montanum (assembly GCA_015680685.1). NCBI lineage: Eukaryota > Viridiplantae > Streptophyta > Gnetopsida > Gnetales > Gnetaceae > Gnetum > Gnetum montanum. The sequence continues at coordinate 693,635 of MNCI01028057.1, forward strand.
TCTTCCTCTTACTAACAATGACATCAAAAGTCACAATATGACTCTCAATCTCATCACAATCACCACAATGATCATGATTCTCATCATTACTATTGAAAAAACCACTACCAAGTTGATGTGAGAAACTAGCATCCATCACACTAGCTTGAACATGAGAGACATTACGACCATCAACAAAGTTAAGCTTACTATTACTTATCTTTCCATGGCTTCTCCCATCCATCTTTGGTTCAACTTGATCTTCAATATATGGTTATCCAATCTTATCAAAGCTTGAAGGTTCAAGATCCCAAATAGAAGTTCCTAATTCCAATGGCTTCTCCTCTTTAGAGGAATCATAAACAAGCTTTTCATTCCTCTTTGGAGGTACCAACTCAAAAGGTAAGCTTTCCTCCATGGCCTTAATATTAGATTCATCAAAGAAATCATTCTTCCACATACCTTGGCTAGAAGATTGACCTCTCTCCTATGATATAGTCTCACCTTGACTTAGAATCTACTCTCCCTTGCCACAAGGTATAGAAAAATTGCAAAAAGAATGAGTATCATACCTTCTAGTGCTATCCTTGATCCTCCTTGAAGAAGTCCCTTGATCTTTTCCGCTCCTTTGGCTTTGATCCTTCACATCACATGACTTATGATGTAGGAACTCTCCTTAATCAACAACACACACCATGTTATACTTTGAAGATCTCTTAGTCCATTTTATGAAGCTCTTGGTTCCCTCCCTTGAAACCCTTGAGTATTGAGCATTCCTTCACTCAATAAGAAATACTTGAGAACTCCTTTTCTCATTGATCTCTACTTCATCATACCTTTCATATTCCCTTCTTTCTTGATGGCTAGAAGATATTCTATCAATTCTTCTCAAAATATTTTCCATGTTAGTCTTGAATTTCTCCATATCCCTTTCTAAAGTTTCTACAAAATCTTGGTGCTTGTGGACCTTTACTTTGGGAAGAACTTCTTGCATTTTAGCCACAAAAGCTTTAAAGGAGTTCTTAAATTCTTGAAGCCCTTGTCTAAGCTCTTGATATGTATTCTTCTTTGGAGCCATACCTAAATAAACAAGAATGATATCCAAAAGAAAATACAAAAATATCCACAATAATGTTCCTTTCATTCAAAGAAAATACCAAGCTTCAACATAGAAGTGTGGAAACCTCTAAACCTTGGATGTAATATTGATTTGGTGTAGGCAGTGGTGCACATTGATAGGCCCCAATAGGACCCAATCCATAACTTCCAAAAATATCTAGCTTAGAAAATAAGAACAATATAATAAAATAGAGAAAATATTCCTTATATGAACAATATTCTCAAAATACATAGAAAATACATCAAAGATGAGAAGCCAAGCTCAACTCAAAACTCTTCCAAGGATCTTAGAGGCCACACTTGTCTTCTCTTAACCCTCAATTGCTCACAATGGAGCCCAAGCTGAAGACAAGACACTTATAAGAGATTCTCCTAACCTCTCTCAAGTGCTCTCCCTTGCCTTTTACTCAACTTCCTTGTACAAGCTCTCTTTCTTCAAGAGCTCTTTCTCTTGCCCTCTATTGGGATGTTTGGCCTTCAACATTTGCAGTTTGACCCTTGGCACTATGGCACTTGGCACTGTGACACTTACAATGGTGAATTACGTTAATATTTATAAGCAACTGAAAGGTAAAAATCCTAGAAAAATTTCCTCAACTCAACTTGAGATTCTTTAGATGTTTCCTAATTCTTGTTACCTTTTCCTTGCCTGTTTCCATCTTACTTTGGTTTTTTCCAAAATTGGAATGGTATTTTTAGAAGTTTCCCCATGTGTTTGGATCATCTTTGGCTTTGTTGTGACATCTACTATCAAAGGCCTTTTCACAAGAGAGATGTATGCTATTTTCGGTAGACATCTTCTATGGACTTGAGACATCTTTACTTGAAGGAAGAAATCTTTGGAAAGACATCTATCTTTTTGGGAAGATGTCTATCCTAAAGGTGCCAGAAATAAAAATGTTTTTTTAATGTTGAAAGCTTCTAGATGCCTTCCAACAAGTCCCCATAGATCCCAGAACCTCCTAAACTCATCAAAATAAGCCAAAAACACCTTCAAACATGTTAAAACATCCAAGAATCATTCCCAATAAAAGAAAAAAAACCAAATAACATGTTGGGTAGAAAAAGGGGATTAGAAGAGGTGTCCCTATACCATGTTGTGTGTAGAAGGAAGAACATTCATTACTATCGTCCTCAGCATTACACGATGTTTAGCTTCAAGGTTTGCAAAATGAAAATTTTGCACTTGTAGTTGCTTGGAGGCATTCTTCCCAATGAATTGATGGAAGAGATCGTACTTATTCTTAATGCTTACTTTTGACTGAAAATTGTCATTCCCCTTGGTTGGCAGCCCAAACCACTCATGCGGATTGGCTACTATAACCTTGACTATTGTCTTCTTGATGGAAGACACCAAATAGCATTTTGGAGGATTGGAATTCATCAAGTATGGTTTAAGATTCCAAAACCTCTTCCTAGATAAACTAATCAATGGGGAGCCAAATGAAAGCCACACAGTCCATTGTGACTAGCTACTATTGCATCTCCATGTCCATCTGGTCAAATGACTCGGAGTAATCAGTCTCATAATGCCAAGGTGAAATTTTTAGGCATTTTCTCCTAGGTGCCTGTAAAACAACCAGAATATTTAGCATACCAAAATTATCAGAAATTTCCTTGCCTAAGCTCATGCTTACCTTTGCCTACTATTTGATGCTTGATGATTCAACCATTTTATAGTGGAAAATCTATGCACTACAGAGAAAAAAAGATTAACATCATGTCCTTGATTTAGAGAAATCTATTAGGGCTTTAAATTAATCATATGCTAAGAAAGAATAGTTGGGATTGGATGATGGAGGTTGATGTGTGTGTGAAGGCCCCACTCCTTGTCATGGTTTCTATTGGGAAGATGCTGTAGATTTGAGAAAAATGGAGGCTGTAATCGAAGAAGATGAAGGCCCTAATTTATTCTTCCAATGGGTTTCACTCTACAAAAATAATTCTTCCTCCATGAGGCTATGACTTTATAGTAAGGTTTCCTCCATACTATTTACCTTTTTATTTTTTATATTTTAACTATATTGATATCTATCATGAGCTTGATGTGAATTGTAACATTTTGGATCGAATTACATTGATGCATTGATATGGTTTGATATATAACGTATTTAGGTCATTGATGTATTGATTTATATCGCAATCGCATTGATAATACTTGAGACACTAGGGAAAATTTTTGACATATTAATTCCCATCGATCTAGGCTAGATGAATCGATATGTTTAATAAACATATCAAATTATGTTGAAGCCACGTTATTCAGATGAGAAATGTTTAACAAAATTTTTTCATGCTCATACCATATTGATTTATTTAGTATGGGTCAATCTGTTTGTTATGTTTAATATCAATTTAAATCGATCAAATCTATATTTAAGTTGATAACCTGAGTGTCATCTTTTAATTTATCAAACCATATCACTAAAATTGGTATACCTTGATTTGTTTTGTATTGAGACATCTGCTCCTTGATATCCCTTAGTATGACCAATTTCAAGGTTTTTAAGTTTTCTATCCAACTTCTATAGACATCAATGCCTTGATATCCCTTGGTAGAGTAACTTATCCTAATTGCCCTAGATTACAAAACTCGATATTAATTGATATTAGTGTGATGATTTTATTTACTTAATAATGTACAAAATTTTATTCCCTTTTTTTCTTCACTCCTTAATAAATTCTTATTATTTGGGTAGGAGTACACATATAACTTTGTTAGGAAGGCCCTTCCTAGGATTGATTAGGCTAAAACATCACCTCACAAGGTTTTCTTCATTTGGTGCAAGAATGTCTTATAAACTCAAGGTTTTAACCTTTGCTATGTTTTAAGGATTTGAGATGTATTTCTTGCATCAAACTTATTCCCTAACTTGCTCTTGGATTAGCTTCCATGTTGGTTATTCCCTACTATCCTATCCATTTAAAATTGGTTATTCCCCCTCCCCCCCTAATTAAACTAGGATATGTATCATACCTAGGTGAATTAGTATAAATAAGATAAATTATTTAAAAGTGGGATAGCCAAAAGGATATACCAAAAAGAAAATATTGTAATGGATTTTATATATCCACTATTATATATAGTGTATTAGAAGCCTTGGGTCTAGAAAATGTTAGTATCCATCATTAGCGACCATAGTAGGGATCTTGACCACTAACATCTATGGAGAGCATAATGGAAAACAGATGTTAGATCCTTGTACTAAGAGTATCACTAGACATAATAGATGACCATACAAAAAGAAAGAAAATGAAAAGAGAAGCAAAAAGAGAGAAGTAAAAATAGAAATAAACAATTCTAAGGTAAGAAGTATCATGAATCAAGGGACAAAATAAACCAAGGAAGATGGGAAAAAATGAAAGGAAGTAGTAGAATACATAGTAAGATAAGTCAATCCACCAAGACCAGTGTCATATCCTAGTCAAAAGGTGAAAGTTGAGAAAGTTAGTAAGAATAATTAGTTTTCCATCTTGAAACACTTTGCTTACAAAAGAAGGTTCTTATGGGAGACAGAAAAGTGTGAGCCATGTGCATCGCTCCAATGATAAGGTTCTTATGGAACCTTGCTACTTATGCTAGTTTTTTTTTTGTTTTCTATTTTTTTTTAAAAAACCAAATTAGGTCTACTTTAAGCATGAGGTTCTTGTGGGGGCAATTATTTTCTTAAAATATATGTGATGATGGCTCACTTAATTACTAATGAAATTTCTCATGCTAAAGCACCTTTATGGCTAGTGCAAATGTGACACACCCTTTTCATATTGATGTATCAAAAGGTTAATTACTAGAACTAGTCATGAATGCTTAAAATCCAAACTTAGTTATTATTCCTATGATTCATGACATGAAACTTAGAAACATAAAGAATATTGCAAAGAAACTAATGAATTGAAATTATTATTAGTCTATTAATCCAAGGCTCACTCTTAGATGGATTTTTGGTTTAAACATACCTATCCCAAGGTAGGAGAAGTTGTTGTTGTTCCTTGCATTTTAGACACAATGCTAATGAATCCTTTAAAGTCCCAACTAACAATAGAATTCACTACTCTATCCTCTACATTTTTCAGGTAAAAGTTGTAGACTAAAAGTATTTATTTATTAAATTACAATATTACATAAGGTTCATGTTGAAGGTTAGTACCCATAGCTTGAACTTGTAATTGGCCTGTTTCATTTCATTTATCATCGTTGGGATAAGTTGGTTTGCTTAGCTCTACTAGTTCATCCTCTCCCAGTTTTTCCATGTGATGTTGATGATATAATTTAAGTGTTTGTTTTTTGACTAGAAATGAAATTGATGAATCATCAATAGGTGAGGTTAAAACACTTTCATTCACATGTGGTTGCACAACTAGACATGGGTCTTCCCACCTAGTTTTTAACTTACCTGAAAATTTATGTAATCTCATATTATACAAAGAAACTTTATCACCTATTGAAAAGTGTTTCTTAAAAATATTCTTATCATGTAAATTCTTCTTTTTATTTTTTATAATTTTTTGTTTATCAAGGGCATTTAGCCTCTTTTCATCAAGTTCATGTATTTGAATCATTCTAGAGGTGTGATTTTTTTCTTCATCAACATTCAATTGTTATGCTAAACATAACAATTGGTATTTAATTTCTATGGGTAATAAACATTTTTTACCATAAAGCAATTGATAAGGTGAATATCCTAAACTTGGTTTATATGTAATTCTATAAGCCCGAAATGCATCTTGTAATTTTTTGACCAATCCTTCTTTTTAGCACATACAATTTTTGTTAATATTTTTAATATAATTATATTTACATTTTCTATTTGACCATTTGTTTGAGGATGATAGGAAATAGCTATCTTATGTTGGATTCCACAAGACTTAAGAAATTTCTTGATTATTTGATTTACAAAATGAGTTTCTTGATTGCTTATGATTGCCCATGGAGTTCCAAAGCTTGTTAAAATATTTTTTCTAAGGAAAGCTACTACTACTTTAACATCATTTTCTGGGGTGGATTTAGCTTCTACTCATTTAGTAACATAGTCTATACAAACCACAATGTATTGACATCCATTAAATGGTGGAAATGGTCCTAAAAAGTATATATACCACACATCAAATGTTTTGGTTATTAAAATTGGGTTTAGTGGCATTTCTTGTCTTTTAGTTATGGCTCCCATTTGTTGGCATTTATCACATTCTTGTACATATTTATGAGCATCTTTAAATATTAAGGGCCAATAAAATCTAGTTTGTAAGATTTTGACAGTAGTGTGTTTGCTATCAAAATGGCCACCTCCAAGGTCATCATGACACATATGTAGAATTTCTTGTTGCTCATCCTCAGCCACACACCTTCTTGCTACATTATCTTTACATATTTTGGAAAGGTATAGTTTACTCCAAATATATTTAGAGATGTTTCTTAAAAAATATTTCTTTTCCTCCTTACTCCACTGGATTGAGGTTTTCATAGTGGTAAGATAGTTTACTATATCAGCAAGCAAAGGATCCTTCTTTATGGAAAGGAGTTGTTTAGCTAGGAATTCATCATGAAATAATCCTTTTATCCTATTTTCTTCCCTTGTTCCTAATCTAGAAATATTTTCTACCACAACATTTTCTCTACTCATTTTATCTAAAATGTCAAGATCAAATTATTGGAATAATAGGCACCATCTCATTATTCTAGTGTTTTCTATTTTTTTTAGTAGTTAAAAATTGAATGGCTGAATGGTCAGTATAAAATCTAGTCTTATATCCTATTAAATATTGTATAAACTTATCCAAAGCATACATAATGGCTAAAAGTTCTTTTTTTGTAGTTGTATAAGTTACTTGGGCTTGGTCTAGACTTTTAGACATATAATAGATTACTTGTGGCTCATTATCAATATATTGTCCTAAAACTACCCCTACAATAGTGTCACTAGCATCATACATCAAGTAAAATGGAAAATCCCAATTAGGTGCATTAAGTATAGGGGTGGCGATTACTCTTTTCTTTAATTCAAAAAATTCTTCTTGAAAATTATTAGTCCATATAAAAGGAACGTCTTTTTTGAGGAGCATATAAAGTTGTTTAGCAATTTTTGAAAAATATTTGATAAATTTTCTATAATATCCATCATGTTCTAGAAAGGAACGAAGAGTCTTTAAATTACTTGGAGCTAGGAGTGTAGATATTACTTTCACTTTTCTTCATTCATTTTTATTCCATCTTTAGAAAAAGCATTCCTAATACTACGCTATTCATAACCATCGAATGACTCTTTTCCTAGCTCAATTTTAAATTTTTATCTATACATCTATCTAAAACACATTCCAAATGTTGTAATGTCTATTCATAAGTATCCCCATTATTAAATCTTCTAACATATTGGAGAAAATTGGTATCATAGCCTTTTGCAAGGTAGCAAGTGCATTACAAAGGTTGAAAGGTATTCATTGGTATGCAAAAGTTCCATATGAACATGTAAAAGTTATTTTATGCTAGTTCTTAGGTGTGATGGCTACTTGATTGTAATCAATAAATCCATCCAAAAAACAATACTACTCATGCTCTTCTAATTTTCTTAAACTTTGATCTATGTAAGGTAAAGGACACTGATCTTTCTTTGTGTTTTGATTTAGTTTCCTATAGTCTACACAAACTCCATTTTTCACCTTTTTTAGGAACTACCATAATAGGACTTACCCATTCACTATTGGCTATTGGATAAATAATTCCTTCCTTCCAAATTTTTGAAATCTCATCCTTAACTATTTGTTTTAAAGATGGATTAATTCTTCTTGGGGGAATTCTTACGATTTTTACATTATCTTCTAGATAGATATGATGTTGCTAGATGTTGGGTGAGATTCCTTGATGAAGGTCATCATAACTCCATGGAACCGCCTTAGACTTCCTATGTAAGACTTCTAATAATTTTACTTCTTGTTCATAAAAAAGTTGGGAATTTATTATTAATGGTTTATTATGATCAAGGAAAATGTACTTAAGAGTACTAGGTAATTCTCTGAGATCCAAAGAATCATTGTTTGGTGGTTGAATTATTTCTCCAATGTTGCTAGATCCCAAATTCAAAATCTGGTAAAGGAGATCTTGTTATTCTTTTGAAGAGGGGTCTAAAGGTCCTTCCTCAAAATTTTTTAGTACCAATGTTTTGCTATCTTTGGCCATTGTTGAAGTGGATACTGTATAGAGCACTCTTGCTTCTTTTAAATCTTGATTCAATTAGTCCTCTTTTGCCTTATCATATATGTTAAGCATAAAAGTAAGATTAGGAAAAGATAATTGAAGCTTCTCTAATCTACAATTGATTATTGCATTAGCTGTTGCTAACCAAGGTCTAGCTACTATGATGAGAAAATAATCTAGATCTTTTACCTCCAAATCTACAAAGTCAATTGGGTATTTTCCTCTTTGAACCTCTACTATTAAATCTTCCACTATTTCTATAAGTTTTACATTGGAAGCATAAGCCAAAGATATTGCCATGTTTACCTTTATTATATCCTCTAAATCAAGTGACCTAGCCATTTCAAATGACATGATATCGATACTAGCTCCTAAATCCAATAGGACATTCTTAATAATTTGTCCATTTATTTTAATTGAAATGGTAGGAACCCTTAGGTCTATGTATTTTGGGACCTCATGAATTTTTATAAGCTAAGAAATATTATTAACTAAATAAAATTTCTTAGGAATCTTTTCTTTTCTTAGTGCATAGTTCCCTTAAGTACTTAGCATAAAGAGGTGTGTCCTTTACTGCTTGTTCTAAAGGAATATGCAAATATAATTCATTAAAAATTTTTTCTATATGGGCTTTAGTTATCAAGTCATCTTTTGTAAATTGGAAATTCATTGAGCATTATAGACTCTTAGCACATTGTCTAGTTGGAAAATTCTAGCATTTTGTTACCATGTTATAACTAATGTAGTATATCTGAGTAAAGGAACTAGAGAGGAGTTTTAGAAGTGGGAGCTTATTGAGCTTTTAGTATGTTAAAACCTTAAGGAAAATGGAAACCATAGAATTTTGTGGAATGTGATGCTTTTGTAGGGCATGAAGGAGAGCTCAAGTAATGACATCTACAAAGATATCTCTAAGATGAGACTCCAAGGACTCAAGGGAGCATGGACAGGTAAAAGGACTACAAGATAAAAGAAGATGCTCTAGGAATTAAGAGGAAGCTTTTGAAATCAAAGTTAAAAAGTTGAGAAGATGTCTCCTAGGAATAGAAGTCATCTTGATTGAAGTGAATTTGACTTAGAGAAGAAATCTCCCAAAAATAGGAGACATCTCCTTTCAAGAGAAGATGTCTTCATAGAGATGTCCCACTTTTAGTAGAGACATCTTTCCAGAATTAAAGTTAGTTTTAGATAGATGTCCAAATCTTTAAGGAGATGTCTTCATTAGCCATTAGATAATTGTTTCATGAATTATAAGGTGATTTTGAAAACTTTGAGGCTATAAGAATACTTCATTCTCTTGGGTATCAAGTAAGTATTGTGTATGAATTATCACTGTTTGTATATTATACTTGTATACTTCATTTGTAAAATCATTTTCTTAATTGATTGTTGAATTGTTCTTCAAAGTACAAGGATCTATAAAGTGAGTTACATTCTTTTCTTATGATCTTATTTCTCTCTTGTTGCCTTGCTGGGATTGATGTGCTTCTTGTAAGTAGGCATTATAATTGATCTTGTTGGGATTCTACAGGATTGAGTGTTTGTGTAGCATCAAAATACTCTGGAGTGGAGCTCAATTTGTAAATGTTGTGGGATCATTGAAACCACATTCTAAGCTTGTTGGAACCTTGTAGGTTTGAGTGCTTTTGTAGTGACTAAACACTTTGGAGTAGAGCTTAGATCTTGTATAGGTTGTAGTACCCTTCAAACCACATTTTAGAGAAACAAAGTTCAAAGATGTGCAAGTGATCTACCCCTTGAGTGTGGACTACCCAAGTTTGAGAACCTCATTAAATTTGGTTATGATGTTTGTTGCTATTTAATTTTGATTTGGGGAACTTATTCATCTCCCTTCTCTAAGTTCTTGATCCTCAAGTGGTATAAGAGCCTGGTACTCTTTCTTTCGACATTAATTCAAAGAGTGAACTATGGAGGGAGCATCTTACACAAAGCTACCAATGTTTAATGGGTTTGACTTCACCTATTAGAAGGCAAGGATGCAAGGCTTATTTGAGTCTATGGAGTTTGAAGTATGAAAGTCCATCTTCAAAGGTTACACACCACCCATTGATGGTGCAACAAAGGCCATCAAGTCCCAGAGCAAGTGGATACAAGAAGAAAGAGATAAATTTATGCATGACTCTAAGGATAATTTTTTTTATATTGTGCATTGAATAAATCAAAATTTAATAGATTAGTTAGATGTAAAATGTTCAAAGAAATTTAGGAAACTTTAGAGGATACCTATTAGGAAACTTCAATAGTTAAGCAATCTAAGCTCTTAGTTTTGCAAAGTGAGTATGATAAACTCATAATGAGAGAAGGTGAAAAAATAAAAGATTATTTTTCTAGAGAAAATGATCTTGTTATGGCTTTTCAAGGTATTAGTAAAGATTTTTCTGAAAGTGATATCATAATAAAAATGATTAGAACTCTTTAACCCGAGTTTAGAGCAAAGTTTACTGCCATGGAGGAAATTAGAGATTTCCCAGTTCTAAAATTATAAGAGCTTTAAACTACTATTATTTCTTATGAAATGAACCTCATAAGAAAAAGATGAATTAAGGAAAAACCCATTGCTCTAAAATCTACCTCCAAGTAAAAGGAACCTAAGAAGCAAGATGAGAGTAGTGAAGAAGAAATATCTTTTCTTTTAAGAAGACTGCAGAGGCTTAGGACAAAAATGAATAAGAGCTCAAATCAATAGAGATCCAATCAATTCAAAGGTAATAAATGAGGTAAAAAAATTTCAATTTATATTTTTGATTCTTCTTCTATAGATTGTTGGGTTTGCAGTGGAAGAGGCCATGTGGCCTTCAAATGTCCTAGTAATGGTAGGTGGAAAAGAAGGGAGAGAAATGATATGGAACCAAAAAAGAACAACTTCTACATAAGTTGGGATGGTGGTAAACAAAGTGAAGAAGAGGTGGATGAGGCCACAAAAGATTCACATCTCATTTTCATGGCTCTCACAGATGATGAGTTTGGTAGCTTAGATGATGAGTTTGAAAATGAAGAACAAAGGTATGAACTTTTATGTAATGACCTCTTATCTTTTTAAAATATTTTTACAAAGTTTAGTAAAAAATTAAAAATTAAGGATCAAGACATTTCTCCATTAACTTCAAAGATTTTAGACCTTACAAAAGAAATCTCAAACCTTAGGGTTGAGAATAAAAAGTTCACCAAGTCTTGTGAGTAGATGATAGAAGAGCTAGTAGATGTAAAACTTGTGAATGAAAGGCTAGTTAAAGGGAAAGAGTCCCTTTGGATGGTCTTAGGACAAGGAATAAGTCACTATTATAAGATTGGGCTGGGATTTTGTACACAAGACAAATCATCTACACCAAATCCATCTTAGATAGAGGTAACTCCAAAGAATGAAGAATCAACAGGCACCACAAATAAACCAAGAGTAGCTTCAAGGTATGATCATTTAACTACTATAGGAATGTGAGATATTATTACTATCATAAATTTTGGCATAAGAAATGGGACTGAAATTTAAAGTTTTATCATATGAATATCTAGTCATACCATAAGACTTCTTGGTCTTACCAAAGTGCATCAAGAAAGGAAACTATGTAGGACCATAGGAAGAATTGGACAACTCAAAAGGATAAGCGGGTTAATAAAGAATGGAGAGTCAAAAGGAAGGAATAGGGAAATTAGGAGACCCTCTTCAGCAAATTCGTAAGAGGAAACCAAGGCTTAGAAATTGAAGAAGTCTATGTAAGAAGAGAAACCTCGAAAGAGGAATCTTGTTCTCTAGCATTCTAGGCAACTTCATTCTCCTCAACAATAAAGGTAAGTAAAGGTAAATATTTGATTTATTTCATGTATATTTTAAGAATATAATCCTTGGAAGCCATTCCTAAACCCTATCCTATTGAGCCTCTTCCAGAGGAGACATCTACATGGAGATTTTTACTCCTAAAACGAGACATCTTCTTGTGATTACCTTCAGCGCAACATAGATGTCTACTCTAAAAAAGAGATGTCTAGATGATTTTTAAAAATGGATGACATGTATATCTTCCAAAAGAGATGTTTTATTTCTCATTAAAATCCTTGTTTGGTGTAGTTATAAAAAATCCAAAACCTCTTTTTGTCCATTTTCATCAAAGATGATCATGAGGAGACGACCAAGGCACCACTAGCAATAATGATTTAAGTAGCTATGGCCCACAAGAAGGTTGGAATGTTAAGGACGCTACCTAATAAGAATTCTAGGGGATGATCCACAAGCATTCCAAGCACCTACACTTTCTAGTTTAGATCTACCAATGCTTAGCACTGGTTTGAGGTAATTCAAACCATGAATATCATTTTTGAACTTTCTTTGTCCTTTCCTCTACATAGGTAGCAAGCTCTAATGTGTTATTTTTAAGTTTTGAACTAGGCTACTTTTATTTGTATGGATTTCGTGGTTTTTAAAGCTCTTATTAGAGAATTCTTTTGTAACATCATTATTATTGATGCTACCATTGGGGAATTTACCGCTATGGTTGGGGGTTTAGAGATTAATGTGTGTCCCCAAGTAGTAAATGCACTAGATATTTCTAGCACTAATGTTTTTCAGGTTTTCATTCATTCTATGAATGATATCTTTTTGAATGGTATAATTCCCATTACACATGATGAGTTCTATGATGCCTTGTTTAGTGAGTCATTGTCTTTTGATAGAGGCAGAATTTATAGAAATAAGATGTCTCAAGATGCTTCCACCTTGTCCATTATTGTTCTATATAGCATTATTGTAAAAGGAGGAAGCTATAGCTATTTGTTTCCACTGCAAGCTTTTTTTCTCTACTACCTACTTATACGACAACCAGTAGACTTGGACGATACTCTGTGCTGTGACATTTTGATCATGTTTACCAAAGAGAGGGTCTTTGGGCATCCTCACCTCATTATTCTATTGAATTGCCAAAGTGGTATGCCCATTATGGAGATGGCTTTTCTCAAAGGTAAGAGGAGCCTTGGAGAGTATGTAAACAAGAGGAGCTTCACCCATGCAGATGAAGTAGGACCAAGCACTAGGCTATCCTAGAAGAAGAGATTAGCATCATCATCTAGGACCTCTCCTCAGTTAAGTAGGTCAAAATCTATTGGTGCATAGGTGAGATCATCCTTGAAGAATCTACTTCTTCCATTTACTCATACTATTGGGATGATTGGTAGGGATCTCTCTTACTTCCATAAGAGAATGGATGCTACTAGAGTACCTCTTCCTTTTGACGGATAGAAATTTGAAGAGATCTTTGCTTCTATTTCAAATAGTTATGAAGACCTTCTTGCCCCACACAAAAATTTAGTAGCAACTAGACCTTCTTGTGCCTATGAATTGGGAAATGCATTAGATTTAAATGAGCCATCATAGGCACCTATCCAGGGGAAGCAGCCTAGACCTAGTGTTCCACTTTAGGGTGATGCTCCTAGATCATTTGAGTAGTAGGCCATGGAGAGCATTTTTCGAACTTCATCTCAATGAAAGCCTAGCATTGACGTTACCTAGTAGTGGAAGGGAGCTTCCTAATCTTCTTAGCCATCTCCAACTCATCCAGATTCACCATCTTCATGTCATTTTTGAGTGAAGCTTCATCTACAAAGGGCTCCTATCTAAATTTTATCTTTAGATGATGATATTAATTAACATATAACCAGCACCAACACCAATAGCAATGATGACAAGGAGGAGACATATAGATCATCCAAAGCTGCAGCTACTTTAGACGATGGGTTCAATTGTGTAATCAAGGTTAGTAGTTATAATCCTTGGGTGTTCTTTCTCCTTTCTATTGAGGTCAAAAAAGGGGTAGATAGTACTAATGTATAAATATGTGATTTTTTGTGGATTTTCACATATGTGATTTTTGTATGAGGATTTATTAGTGATTATGTGATTTTTATATGAGGATGTATCAGTGGCCATATTATATGGATAGTGTGGGAATAGCTTGAATGAACAATTTGTGATATAGATAGATGGTGGTTCTTGGGTATCTATTTGTGGTGCATTTTTTATGGAGATGGGGTTTGCTTTGTTTAGAACTATTTTATTAGTTGAGTTTGTTTTTCATTTTTACTTGATCTCCACCTTGCACCTTAGGCTTTGGAGCCTTTATTCTAGTTCCTAGCTGCTATTGGAATTTATATGTCTTAATATTTTTTAATGGTTATTGTTATTATTTATTTGTTTATTAACTCACCCATTTTATTATGTTTTGGAAATCACCAAAAAGGTAGACATTGTTGACCTTCTCGTATGTCAAAACCTTAAGGAAAATGGAGAACATAGAATGTTGTGGAATGTGATGCTTTTGCAGGGCATGAAGGAGAGCTTAATAATGACATCTATAAAGATATCTCTAAGATGAGATTACAAGGACTCAAGGGAGCATGAATGAGCAAAAGGACTACAAGCTGAAAGAAGATGCTCCAATAATCAAGAGGAAGCTTCAAGAATCAAAGTTCAAAAGCTAAGAAGACATCTCCCAAGAATAGATGATTTCTTAACCAAAGTGAAGTTGAATCAAAGAAGATGTCTCCTAAAAATATGAGACATTTCCTTTAAAGAGACGACATATCCATAGATACATATCACTTTTAATATGGATGTTTTCCTAGAATTGAAGTTAGTTTTAGAGAGACATCCCAATGTCAAAGAAGACATCTTTACTAGCTATAAGGTAGCTATTGCATAAATTTTAAGATGATTTCAAAAATTCAAGTTTATAAAAAGACTTCATTCTCTTGAGTATCATGCAAGTATTGTGCATGAATTATTACTACCAAAGTAATCATTGTATGTTGTACTTGTGTACTTCATTTGTAAAATCATTTGCTTGATTGATTATTAAATTGTGCTTCAAAGTACAAGGATTTGTAGAGTTACATTCTTTCGTTGTGATTTTATTTCTCTCTTGTTTCCCTACTAGGGTTGATGTGCTTCTTGCGAGAAGGCATCTTAATTGAGTTTGTTAGGATCTTGCAGGATTAAGTGTTTATGTAGCATCAAAATACTTTGGAGTGGAGATCAATTTGTAAAGGTTGTAGGATCCTTGAAATCAAATTCTAAGATTGTTGGAACCTTGTGGGTTTGAGTGGTTTCACAACAAAGAAACACTCTAGAACATAGCTTAGAGCTTACATATGGTGTGATACCCTTCAAGCTACATTTTAGAGAAATGAGGTCTAGAGGTGTGCAAGTGATCTACCCTCTAAGTGTAGATTACCCAAGTTTGGGAACCATGTTAACTTTGGTTGTGGATTTTATTGCTATTTAATTTTGATTTGGGGAACTTATTCATTTCCCCTTATAAGTTCTCAATCCTTAGAGCTTGGAAGCACCTAGATCGTGAGGCTGACCATGGAACATGACCTATTGGCTTCAACAAACTTTAGACTTCATCAGTGCAACTTCTTGTGCATTTTAGGAGCATACACTTGTAGATCATTTGAAATATATTTTATCATAAATTCCATTATTTTAAAAAAATACAACTAGATCATGAGGCTGACCATGGAACACAACCTATTGGCTTCAACAGACTTTAGACTTCATCGGTGTAACTTCTTGTGCATTTTAGGAACATACACTTGTACATCATTTGAACTCTATTTTATCAGTAATTTCATTATTCTAATATAATACACCTAGATCATGATTTTGACCATGGAACACAACCTATTGGCTTCAACAAACTTTAGACTTCATCGATGCAACTTCTTATGCATTTTAGGAACGTACACTTGTCGATCATTTGAACTCTATTTTATTAGCAATTCCATTGTTTCAACAAAACACACAGTTTATTTGTTTGTGCAAGTTAATTATTGGAATATTATTAGTTCATTTTGTGCACTTTATCTCATTTTAGATATGCAAATATTTAAAATTTATTTACATCTATTTACAATTTCTATGTCCTTGGGTGATTGACAAGACTATCTAGGGTGCTGCAGATCCTATTTTTAGAGGCCCTTGGGATTCAAGGTTAAACTATTTCACTTGGAATTTTTGGTTTTCCAACAACAAAATTTTTCAGGCATTACAGCTACAACCAATAGTCTTGACCATTTTTAATCCTAATCTACATCTGGAGTTCCTTGAGAAAAAGAGAATTATGACGAGTTGTGTTAAGGATGCTAAAAAGGGTAAAAGAGCTCTCATAGAAGTTTACAATCTAAAGGGAACTAATGAGTTATAAATTTTGATTTATCTTATTGATATTTTTCTTATTTATTATTTATTTATTTTTTCTTTTATGGTATTTATGTGATACTGCATTCTAGGCTACAGATCAGACTAGGGGAAGATACAAGGGAGACAACTCTAGGAAGTGATAATGTGGAAACTATAGAATTCAGTTCCAAGGTTTATCCTTAATCATACATTATTTATTTATTTATTCCTATTATTTTTTATTATAAATAGTGCATAGAACAAGGTTCAAGTGGAAAAGTTGTGAGTAATTAAAAAAGAAAGGGAAAAGAGTCATAGGTAACTTGATTAATAGATAGCAAATATATGCTTCTAGAGTACTTCCATTTTTCTTTGTTCTTATTTTATGCCATGTTGGTGTAGGTTTTTTTGGGTCAAGGATACTTCATTTGGATGTTGGGGAAGGATTCTCTGCACAAATATGATTTTAGGAGAGATCTAATCCCACCTCTGAAATCTCCTTGCATGTCATCTCTGCATGTGGCTCTAGTAAAGGGTTCTATACCATAGGCCATGCCAACATCCTCTATTCTTAGATTTGTCAGCATAATCCCCTTCATTACCATCATGGTTTCACATTTCTTCTTAGGATAGATGATGGTTGCTGTAGAGGAGGAACTTGTTCTTCTTCAAAATCTAGGTGATTGGATTGTGAAGAACACTTCCCACTTTGTTTGTGAGGAGTTGTATCAATTGAGGGAGTGTAAGTCTTGTGACTTCAAGAATGATTATGAGTTGGTTTAGGTTGGTGATGCATGTGCTTTTCATGCTATCCCTAGTGATGCTCTAGAGGTTAGTAGGAAGTTGGACAAATTTTAGAAGAACTGTAGAGTACTACATGTTTAGCTTGGTACTTGTTGAACTATGAGTGCATACTTGAAATTGAAAATGATTGAATTCATGTAAGTTGTTCTTATTTTCTCCTCTCCTCTCTTTTCTTTTTCTTATGCATATGGCCCTAATCTTGCACATATAAAGGAAGGAGAAGGAATGGTAGGAAGACATGGTAGAATGAACCCTTCAAATGAATTTGTTGGAATCTGAACTTGCAAAGGCTAATGAGGTGTAAGTAGTAGTGAAAAGTGTCATCAAATACATTAGGTAACTATGAAATGATTTGATTGGATGCTAGGTTGTGATCAACAAGGATGATGCTACCAAGGAAGAATGTGAGTCCTAGTTCAAAGCTATCATAGATCTACTTAAAGTTTTTAAATTGGATGACCAATTTTCCTTTTTATAGCTACTTTCAATATCGCTCTTATTGATGTATCTCATTTATATATTAATAATAAAACTTAATATTACATATATGTTTGTTTTTCTATCTTCTACTTTGACTCGTAAATTGTGGTTTGCTCTATTACCACATGTGACATCCTGTTTCTAAATTTTGATGAAATACAATCATTCATTATGTAAGTCATTGCATTTTTTGAAAATAACTTGATCACTCTTTGAACTTGAAAAATAATGATGAATGAATATAGATTGAATAGAAAGGAAAAAAAAAATTAGAAACTTTATTAATAAAAGGTTGGCAAACTATAATGCCCTCTAGGTTATCTTTCTATGATAATTACGACCTTCGAGGAAATCTATCACTACCACCATGGTTAGGCTATCTAGTTGAAGGGGTTTTTACTTACTTATTATTCTACTTCATCTAACTCTTGTCCCTTTCCAATCTTGGCTCTATAACTCCATGATGATATGACCTTTAGGCCCAGCCTTAAATTCCATAGGTTAAACCCATTCTCAAGGGGTATCATGAATAATTGCAACTCCTCATAATGAGGCACTCCTTTCACAGGCTAGTTACATAATTAATAATATAATTCTTCCCTTAACAAGGATGGGATGTTACAAGTGTAGGGGAACTCAAAGAAAAAAGTGAAAGGTTGGATTTCACTAATATAGAGATGATAGCAACACTAGCCTCATGTGTATTTGAAGCTTCATCAAAATGAATAATGGCTTTGTAACCTTCAAGAATACTCTTGATAATTTTGAAATATTCATCTAGGAACCTAGGATCTATTGTTACATTATCTTCAATTGAGGAAGAGGCTAGTTGTGTACCTATGGATTGGCCTTTGGTTGCAACTTGTAATTCATATTATATGTTAAACTCAACTACTATAGCTTTTAATTTGGCTATTCTACTACTCTCATAAATGTTAGATGTGATGATCCTTAGTACATTATCTTTGCATATGATGTTGACTTATGTTCTAAAAAGGCAATGCCTCCATTTCTTTAAGGAGCATACTAAGACTAAACAATGCTTTTTGACATTAATATATATGGTCTCATAAGCTATTAATGCATGGTTTAGATAATAGATTGGCATATCTATCCCATCCTCTCATTTCTAACAAAGTAATGAAGTGATGGATGCATTTTAGATTGCAAGGTAAATAGAGAATGGC
The DNA here is from genome assembly GCA_015680685.1 of Gnetum montanum. Taxonomy (NCBI): domain Eukaryota; kingdom Viridiplantae; phylum Streptophyta; class Gnetopsida; order Gnetales; family Gnetaceae; genus Gnetum; species Gnetum montanum. The sequence continues at coordinate 712,581 of MNCI01028057.1, forward strand.
TTATTCATTTGAGGTAGGTGCATTGTTGGCAATTTAGCTAACTCTTGCTTAATATTGTAGAAGGCTACTTAGCATTCATTTGTTCATTCAAAATGAATCCTTTCTTTATAAATGTTGCATGGGTTATAACTTCTCTATAAGCCTCAAGATAAATCTATGAATGAATTGTAATCTACCTTGCAAACAATGTAACTCCTTGAGGTTATTAGGCATTGTTAGGTTATTTATAACTTTAACTTTGTCTAGATCAACATGTATTCCTACTTTTGACACTATAAAATTAAGCATTTTTTCTATTTTGACACCAAAGACACACTTAGGATTTACTCAAAGCTCATACTTGAGACAATGTTGAAAGATCATATTCAAGTCTTGTGCATAGTTGATTGCCTCTTTTAATGTTATCATAATATCATTGACATAATCATTGAGTAATCCTAACATGAAGTCATTGAGGATGTAGGTCATAGCCCTTTGATATGTTCCACCTACATTCCTTAAACCAAATGACATCATAGTATAACAAAAGATTCTCTAAGGGATTATGAAAGTGGTATATAGTTGATGTTATAGGTTAATCCTAACTTGGTTATACTCATAAAAGCCAGCCATGAAGGATAGCAATGCATGGGCAATAGTTGTATTAATAAGTTGATTAATAATTGGTAGAGGGGAATCATCTTTAATGGTTTCCTTATTAAGGTCATGAAATTATATGCATATATGGAGGCTTCCATTCTTTTTGGGCACTACGACAATGTTGGATACCCAGTCTACATAGTCAATGATTCTAATGAATCTAGCTTGATATAGTTTTTCAATTTCATCACAAATAGCTAATGCTAAGTTAGGTCGAATCTTGCAAACCTTTTACTTAATAGGTTTTATACTAGTATCTAGTGTGATGTTATGCTAGATAAGATGTGGATCAAGTCCAGGTAGGTCACCATAGGATGAAATGAAAGCTTTGATATTATCTTGTAATATTTTATGAATATCCTAAGTAAGTCTAGGTTCCATTATAGGACTTAATTTCAAAGTCTTCTCCTTAGAATTATGTGTTGTGATAGGAAATTCTACTAATGGATCCTCAATAATATCATTGGCTTCTAGGTTTAGGATTTTTACTACATAATTTGGCCACTCTAATGTCTTTTCAATTGTTGTTATGTATTCCTAAAATTTATAGGGTTCAAAGTTTAGGAACTCTTAGTTAATTGATCAAGTGATATTACTAAATGGTCTAGTGAAATGTAGGGGTAGGTTGATTCATCACCATGTCTTCATTAGTTAATCCCACATACCAAAAATAATATATCAAAAGGCATCTATATTGTAGCTATAATATCCCAACGTTTTCCAGTGTAGCAGTTTTATGCTAGGCAACATATCCTAGAAGGCTAGCATTTTTTTCTTCATATTTCATAACTTATTTCATTGGCATTTTTCAATGGTAAACTTTTCCAATTAGCATTTTTTAGCAGTAAATCCTAGTAGTGTTTTTCTTTAGCATCTTATTTACCTACCAACGTTTTTCTCTAGCTAACATATTTCCAAGATTTACATTGGGAAACATATTTCTTGGTGTAAAGTGAGCATTCTTCCAAGATTTATGCTATTTAGCCTATCATTAGTATATTTTGAAAATTTACACTAAGAATATTTTGACATTTTACCCTTGATAAATGTGTGGAGTGCTTTAGGATATAAAAAGCAAAGGCAGGGTTAAACCATAATTCATTTCACCTAGAATACCAATAGAGGTTTGTGACAATGACTATGGATAGAATTAAGGTAAGTGTGGGACATTGGTAGATGTAGAGGGGGCAGAGTGCATTGTACAATCTGAAACAACACAAAGAAAATCCATGTTGAAACCTTTAAAGAAAATTCATTGTAATTTGGTAGAAAAATAATGGTAGACATAATTGCCTTATTTTCCCCAAGAGCTGGTATTGTAACCTTCACCATTGGAATTTGAGGTAGTATTATTATTCTAAAATGTGAAATTTTTTGTTCATAAGCTGCAATCTTACACATCGTAGCTTATGGAGGCTAAAAAATGTTTCATAAGTTGTGGATGCCTCATCTTCTAAAACACCACCTACAAAATTCATGTTGTAACCTGTAAACCTTCAGTAGTCAACGTGAGACAATATTCTATGGTAAATGTGATGTTTGTGGCCCATGAGTTACAATCTTGCATATGTTAACTTTTTAGGACTAAGAAATGCCTCATAAGTTGCTATTGCCTCACTTCCCAAGTGGAAATAGCAATGTCATGTTTATATTTAGGCTTGGGAAGGCTAAAAATGCTTTGGGGACTACCAAATTTGGCATTTTTATGGGTTTTTGTGGTGATATAGCCTCAATTATGTTGGAACCACCTACACCTAGCACTAGTGGTGTCAGGTTTTCCATTTCCCAACAATTCCCAACATGGTTATCACAAAACCTAGTGTGGATATTGTAAGGCTAGCATTGGTGGTGTTGGGTTTTCAATTTTCTAGCAATTCTCAATGTAGTTATTAGTATTCCTAACAGTTGTAGTGTGGCCAACATAGTCATCTCAAATTTTCATCAATGTTCACATGGCTAGTGTAGTCACCACAGTTCTTAGCAAATTCCAACAATGTTAGAATAGCTCTCCAAGGCCAGCATAGTTGAGGTAAAACCAATACAGTCATAAAAGTACTTTTACTATTTTTAGTACTTGGTGTATTTTTGATGGTCCTTGAGTGTTAAAACTTGTTGTAAATGGTTAATTGTTCTAGGAATTATGACTTGCAACACCTACAAATAACATCAATTTGTTAGCAATCATGGAAAGGACTTGTAGTCTAAATTTAGTGGTTTCAAAGCCTATAAAAGCCAAACTTGAACACTTCATTTAAGTTTTTGAACATTTTTGCAACCATACTCCCTTAGCAACCTTGAGAACCCAAAATCCATTCAACACTTACAAGACTTTTGGAGCAATTTGGCATTTACTTGAGAACTAGAGACTCTCAACGTAGTACCATTGCCACCAAAGTTAAAAACCACTATTTACACCATCTATAGACTTAGGGGAAAATCGACAATAGGCTTATGATGATTGGGGTTGGGGAGTACCTAGATCATGGAGTTTGGCTATAGAATAGAACCTACCAACTCCAATTGGCGTCAAGCTCTATTTTAGACAAGCTTTTTGTGTAGTTGAGCACATAATTTGTACTCCTTGAACTCTACACTTTAAGCATTTTTTTTTGTATTTTTAGGAAAGTTTGTTAGTTCATTTATAGTGCAGATTTTATTTCAAGTTTAATTCTATGTTTATTTTCTATCAAATCTATAATTTTATTTTCACCATTTACATTTTTTAAGTCCCTAGGTGATCTTCTAGACCATCTAGGATACCTTGAATCCTCTTTCTTGGAGGCCCTTGGGATTCAAGGTTAAAAACTATTTTTGTACCTGAGATCTTTTGATTTTTTCCAGCAATTGAATTTTTTGGGTGCAATATTTTTTCTAGTGCTAGAAGAAGGACCTTTACTTGAATTCTCAACCTAAACCTTTTCCAACCATTTTTCTAAAGTTAAATTTTACACATTTTAAACCTCAAAAGCTACAAACATCTACTTTTGAAAAACAACGTTGGTGTTCAGTTTCCCATAATCAACATAAACTCCCTACTACAAAATTTTGGTTGGAAGGCTAGTGTAGTCATCTCCAACACCCTAGCATAGCACTGGGAAAACCAACATTTTACATTCACTTACCCAAAATTCGTGCATTTTTCTAAGAGGAGGTTTCACCAACGTAGTGAAGCTGAATAAGATAATTATTTCTTCTTCACCCTTCATGTGTAGACCTTTCTAGTGAAGCCATTATAGTTGGTTCTTTCAATACATCTACAACTTCCAAATTTTTCTAGGTGCAGTGCACATCATTGTCATTATAGCCTACATTGCACCTGTAGTTGTAGTTTATACCATTTTCTAGCCATAATCCCTTTGCACCTTGAACAGTTCCACTTACTGAATTTTGATTTAAACAATTACTTATAAAATGTATTAAACTAATTGTAAAACTAGTAATAATGTCTTTCAACCAATCAATTGTAATGCCCCCCCAATCTAAATGGATATGTCATCTAACCAAGATGTTGTGAGGGTCTATGATTCTTAAGACCCTACCATGGTTGAATGTAGATAGTCACTTAGGTTGAGAGGGTAGAGCTAGGATTTTTGCAATCATTGATGAAAATTATTATAATCTCATCTTTGCTAAGATCTAGGTGGGCGTGCTCATTCTATAGGTAGAGGTAGAGTCCAAATGCAAATATGAACTTATTCACCATAAAAGAAAGGAATACATTCCTTTTTCATATGACAAAATAGCACTATTCGATGCTCATACATGCATTCTATCTTATCTAATTGAGATGGATGAGTAAGACGGGAAGTTAGGCTTTGAGGATTAACATGAGAAATAAGATGAGTTCACGGTGGAGCTTGAACCAAAAAAATTATTAGGGAGGCTATTCCAATAATTAGCTTCCCAACCACTGTAACCTCCTTGGTCTCTTCTACATCCTCCATGGGGCAAATCCCTCAACCTTCATCACCTTTCTACCCAACCATGTTTGGGCTAGCATACATTATAGTAGTGCATTAGGCATTATTGATGTCCCAAATCACATCCATTATCTTGTCCATGTATTTGCCATAGAACCTTGGTTAGCTTGGCTATTACTAGTGATTCTCATCATCACTCATCTCTTCTTAATGATAGTGGGCCTCATAGTGGGACACCAAGTGACACAAGGGTCACATACATATTTTGTACAATTTTTTTGTCAAATACTAATTTCAACCTCTTTTTCTCTCTTTGGCCCTACTATGACTATGATGATCTAGCCTCTCCCTTCTATGCCAAAACTCATTGTGAGGTGACAAGCCTCTCAACTCATACCACAACCATTTATATAGACACCACAACTTGTCAGGATTCCTCAGGGCCTAGATCAAGCATTCCAAATGATCTAGGATCTTATGGAAGAGTTATAGAAGCTTAAGCACTCAACAACCTATATGGTAAAGATCATGGACTTTTATCAAGATGATCCAATTAGTCCTACCATCCCAAAAATAACTCTTCCATCAGGGATTCCCATACCTTAGTGCACCAAGTAAAATGTTGAGGGTGATCCTAATGCATACCTTATCACATTCCATTCCAAGTATTTGTTGTTTGAAGCCTTACTACATACTATAATGCAAATATTCCCTGTGTTCCTAATGGGGAAGGCTTTGGACTGATACCATGCATTACCAAGAGTGTTTATATCCACACTAGAGGACTTAATTTTACAATTCATTAACTATTCCAAGTATAACTTGAAATCTAATATGACTCTTGATTAACTAATGAAGGTCAAGTAGGGACCCCCTAAGCTTATGCAAAAAATTATACAAGATTCTTGAACCAATAGTCAAGAATCACCATCTCACCATATTCAAGGGGTTAGTTAACAACTTCATTAAGTCTAAACTCTACTACTTAAACACATAGTCACTTAGCGAAGCATTTTCCCAAACCAAGAACATAAAGGATGCTACTGAGGCTAGTCATGACCCTGCTTACATGGCATATAAGAATCAACATGCATAGAAGGATAAGAGAAAGGGGAGGCAAAATAATGTAGCTATGGCAACTATGGCCAAAGAAGATAAAAAAACACAAGGGCATAAAATCCAAAGCTCCTACCATCAATAATCAACCATGAACATTTGGGGCCTTTATATCAACCAATATAAGGCCTAACTTTCAACAAAAATATTAGCCCAAGTACACTAGGTTACCACTAAAATCATTCAAACTCCTTGATTAGTTGTTCAAGAGTGAAAGAATACAATATAAAAAAATGATTGAAAATGCTCACAAGAGGCATGATAGACTATGAAAAATCACAAGAACTCCACTCTTACAACCAAGGAGAACCCACTAGTACCAAAGTACTTCAAACTTGACTATTTTTGCCACTACCAGCAACTACAAGGTCATGATACTAACTTGCTTAGTATTAAAGGATGACCTACAGAAGATGATAGGTAAGGATGAGTTGGTACTTGATGCTTATAACCCAGTTAGACCTCAAAAACAATCCATGTAGGTGTACAAGCACCAATTGAATGCCAAAAATAGCCCATACACTATAGCTACATTCAATGTAAATAATGATCCTAGACTTGCACATGAGTTTTTTGTGATTCAGGTACCTCCTCGCAATGGTAGAGGTCCTTTAGCTTCATCTAGATCAAGGCCCCCTTTTGTTGTAAGGGTACCATCACTTGTGCCTCCCAAGGAGCCTTTTATGATTAGGGTGCCTCCCACAATAATTGAAACAACAACTACAATAGAACCATGCCCTCCTGTGGTGGTCAACACAATGACTTCTTCCTAATGAAATAACAACAATAAAAGATCTCTAAGCAAATAATGTAAGAAGTCCATGCCAAAGCCTAAGAATAAAGATAGAAAGTAGGATAAGGCATGGAAGGAGGTGGACTCATCGAAGCCCACTTCCATCCCATCCATTCCAATAAGCTGTAATGCTTGGGCCACATTAGCTAGTCAACCATCAAAAGAGATTCCAAGCCACAAAGAAAGGGAAAAGAGGCTAAAGTACAACCACTAAAGCATGAACTTTGCATCCTTGGGCATGTGGATGAAACCAAGAATAGTAAGAACAAGAAGTTAACAACCAAAAAAAAAAAGATGTCCTCAATTCCATGGAGCAAGTCAAATTGTCTTTAAAGCAAAAGAACACATCTCTTAGCCTATATGACCTAGTCATGATATCCACTACTCATTGTGAAGCACTAGTGAAAATGTTGACTTCTATTCCTATTAATGGGGATATCCTTGCTAGTGAGGAGTCCATTCATGTAGTAATGGTACCTCCTTCACCAAGGTAAGAAATGAAGTTAGCAGAACTAGTGTTCTATGATAGTGAGGTCAAAACCAATCCCCATGATGGCAAGACAACCAAAGCTTCCCTATATTCATAACAATTAGAGTAGGATAGTACAAGGTGCGTAGGATGCATGTTGATGATGGAGTGATAACCAACGTAATACATTATACAATCATAGAACATTTAGGCCTAACGGAGCACATGCAATATACTTCAAATTCAACTCTTAATCCTTCAATGGATCTCAAAGGTCTGTAAAAGGATCCATTTCTTTGGACTTTGTGGTAGGGAGAAAATTCCCCACAATAGTCAATTTCTTGGTGGTGGAAGAGATACCAAGATTCAATATCATCTTGGGGAGGCCTTGGCTATTTCAATTAAGAGATATTTCCTCACCCATCTACTAAGAAATTCACCTACCTTACGAGGGAGGTGAAATAATCATCCATGGTGATAGTGTAGTTCCTTTGGTAGTCAACAACATTGACAGTGAATAAGGATCTAAAGTGGAGTTTTAGAAAGAAACTTCTACTATTAACCATGAAATCAAGAATTTTAATAGAGTGGAAAGGATCATAACAAACAATGATGTATTCATGGATGCACCATGGAAGAAGCTCCCCTTCAACATAGCTAGCAAAGTAAATGCAGAGCAAAAAATTATGAAAAGTATACCATATACATTTTCTAATCTTTTGAAAACTAGGAAACACTTGCACAATTAATGTACTTCTCCTCCAATTTTCTCATCCTTACATCTATAACCATGTATCCTTCTTTTCCTATAGCTTTCTTAGTCTAGTTTAAGCATTATTTACATACACCATGTTGCTTTACTTTACTTTACATTGTTTCAACTTTACTTAACACGTAGCCTAAAGTTTATTCTTATTTACCATTTACCTTTATGCCTTGTCTATTTTAAAACATAAAAGATAAAAATACCTTAAAAAATTTAAAACATTGAAAGATCATAAAAACTTTTAAAACATAAAAAAATCAATAAAAATTTTTTCTTTTCAAATTACATAGCCTGCCATGGCCTAAAACTAGTAAATCATAGGGCCCACCATAACCTAAATCTAGCAAATTGTAGGGCCTGCCATGACCTAAAAATAGCCAAGCATATGGTCCATCATGGCCTAAAATTAGAAAATTGTACAGCCCACTAAGGCCTATAACTGGAAAATTTTATAGCCCACTAAGGCCTAAACCTAGAAAATCTTATGCTTGCCATGGCCTAAAATTGGCTAACCCATTATTACCATTTACAAATTATTTGACATTCTAGTTGCCTAGTTAGTTTATTGTTTATCATAGGATGATCAAAAGATTTAACCAATGTAGCCTTACAATAATGAATAAGAATGTAAAACACATAACATGAATGAAACATTAAACATCAAACCATTAAGCATCAAAACATATAAATGAAATTAAAATTTAAAAATAATGATAGTCTAAATGTTTTTCACATGGTGTGATAAAAGTTTAAGTAATGCATAAAATAATAAACCATCTCTTAGACATCCATGGCTAACTCTAGAAACAACAGTATAACAACATGAACATCAATAACAAATGAAATGACTAAAGAGATAACCAATTGATGGTGATAAGGTGTCATTGGAAGGGGTTAAAGAGCATTTCCAATGTCATTACCACTGGGATCACTAGTGTCACCTAGTACCTATGTCACAATAACATAAGTCTAATCAATAGTCAACACATGAAATCAAACTAAATTAAACTAAACTAAAATAAAATGTGCCAAAAAAATAAAATTAGCAAACCTAGGAGGGATCTAGTGCAACATCATCTGATGGAAGGCTTTGAAGGCCAACCTCCAAATAATGGAGAATTTGGTCCTAAGTTATGTGGGTCCAGTCCACCTTCATGAGATTAAATACTTGTCAAGATGTTGTTTTCAATGATCTCTATCCATGTAGGTAGCTCTAGTGAAAATGTACCAATAGTTACCTTTCCAAAAGTAGTAGAGACTTGAGTGGATGGGGAGTCAACCATTATTTGAGAGCCTTCAAATAGTTTGAAGACACTCTTTGCTTAAACCCTCTTCACGAACAACTCTAACTTGTGCCATTTAGTGAACTCCTCCTTCAACTACTTAAGATAGAATTCTTATTTAGCCTTATACTTGTTTTTGTGATCTTTTTGTGCATAGACCCACTCCCTAACCTTATGCACCAGCACATCCATTTGTAGTTTCTACTTGGTAACCTCTCTAGAAAGGTCAACCTTGCCATGGATGACATTCTAGTACCTTACCCATTAGATCTATTTAGTTTGCAAGGAACTCTGATTGGCTACTTGGGGCTCCACAAATTCCTTATGATCTTTGAGATCTCTATTTGCCTCAACTAGCTTCTTATTCTCCCTTTCCAATGCTATAACTCATTCCCATACTAACTCATTGGAATGTTTGGTTTTCCACAAGGTTTTAGTGCTTGAAAATGTGCATTCAGTGGTACTTTCATAGAACCTTCATGGAACATTCTCTACATTAGATGGTAAGTTTGGCAAGGCATCAATATTAATGGGGTGGTTAGGATCCCATCTAATATTAGACATTGAAAATAACACAACAAGACATTGGCAAGAATAATAAATGACAAAATGACCAAGAAATAGTTAAAAAATAAAATAACTAAAATAATATAACTACAAAAAACTAAATGTGCAAGATGAGCTAAGTTCTTACCAACATCAGAAGCAATCTGTTGCAACAAATTGATCATGTCTTCAACCATCCCACACATGAATTTCATCTTATTAAAAATGTTCACCTATGGCTTCATGTGAAATGTGGAGGTTGAAGTACTAGGCTAAGGCTCAAGTACAATGACAAGCATAACTATTAACAAATGATTAAGACTAAGATTAAACATAAAAAAACAAAACTTAAATGTATGAAACAAAATGCACATACACCTAGAGTATCATTTGAAATGATGGTTGGGGGTTCGCCTAGTTGTGAGGGATCAAATATAGTGTTGAAATCATCTAATGTGACATCGGATAATCCCTCAGCCTCATGCGGGTGTAGGAGCTCCTCCTCTATGTGCTTTTGCTTCACCTCTATTGCTGCTACTTGGGTTGCCAATTCTTGTTGTTTGCCTATGAGACCAACAAAAATAAAATATAGAATAACTTAGCACATTTCACCTAAAACAAAATAACAACATAACCTAAAATCATAAAAAATGTAAAACATAAAAAAATTGATATACATACATACATACATATATATGTATATATATAAAAGAAACTAAAACATACTTGCAACCACATTACATGCTTGGCTAAGTCTAATAAAAAACCTCCTATTCAAGGGTTGGTTAATCACTGGTGTTGCCTCCTCAACCATAGGTCTCTTTAGTTTGGCTATAGCTACACCTTCAACTTTAGCACATAATGTCTTGGCCTCTTTAATGTTCCTGTGCTCAACCTAGGGCTCAATCCCCATGTTAGGTTAAGCAAAATGCCTATCACTAAGTTCCTTAGTGGTAATAGACAATGACTCCAAAATGTCCTATGGTGGATTTTGAGCCTACACAGTGGGATAAACAAGTTTCACCCAAGGCTTGATGAGTTGGAATGGATCTTAGGCTACCCATTGTCCATTCTTCCTCACCATTGAGAACTCCACAAACCTCCTTAGATATGCCACGAAAAATGCATAGTACATGTGACATTTTTTTGTAAGGTTTTTCTAGAGTTTAAAGATCTCCCCACGTAGTGCAAAAGCCAAATGACCTACTTAATTAAATTGAGCATCCTCTAAAAGGAACTTCTTCATGATCCATGTTTGTTCAACACCTGTGATATTTACCTGTGACAATGACTTATGAAGAAGCTAGGAGTGGAACAAGGGATATGTCTCTTTAGCCTTTACAACCTAAGACTAGTTAAGATCCATGGTAATAGGCACATCATGAACCTGGGTGATGAACCTTGTGACCATGGTGAGTTTCTAACCGCTTCTCCACTTGCTTCCAATGGTCCACCTCTTTACCGTATTTGGCGATAATCTTTAAGACTTTGTGAGAAGTGCCAAAGAAGTTACTAAAGGTGGATTCACTATGGCCATGGTAATAGGCACATCATGAACCTAGGTGATGAACTTTTTCACCCCTTTGTCAAAGGAGTCAATGATGTTCACTAGCTCAGGGGTAGGGATGGTTGGGCTAGGGGCCATGAAAAGATCTAGTAAATTTGCATCAGTGATGTTTGCTTGGATGTTTCTAGGTGTCCTACTAGCCAACCACTACTATGCTGAATACACATCACCATACTTAAGGATAAGAGTCTCTCGAGAGCATTCTAAAATGACCAATGTGGTGGAGGAGGAGAAGGTAGCCCCTATACAACAAGGCCAATTCACTTAGGCATAGGCATATCGCATAAAATAAAAATATAACAAGTATAACTAATAAAAAAAAAATCTATCACCATACTAATAAAACCATTTAAACACTTAAATCCTAGACAACCTCTAGCTCTACAACCATGAAAACATTGATGTAGAATCAAAATAAAATATAACAAAAAAAATAAAAAGAAAAAAGTCCTTACTTGTCTTATTAGATGAAGGCAATGTGGGGACACTAAGGGGGATACGCATATCCATGCCAAAATTAAAGATTCCCCACCAACTATGGGTTTTACCATTTGCTAAGCACCTATGGTAGGCTTTGGCATAGAGCATGGTATATCTACCAAAGTCATCTTTGAGTTGCTCCATCATAGTGAGCCTCATCACTTGGCCTTTGGTAAATACATCCAATACTATTTGAGCTAAAGGCAAGAGTTGGTCACTCTTAATTAGTCCATGGCCATCAATCTTGTACCTGCAAGTGTAATAAAATTTTAAAAAAATGTTTTAAACCAAAATAACCTAAGGAAATCAAAATTAAACCAATAACAACTTAATTTTACACATATCCCTCCAAATGGTAGATGATGCCAGGAGGGTTTTGGAACAGTGTGTTAATGCAGTGACCAATAAGTAATGTATTATTAGCATTATACTGGATGAACTTAGGCATGTCTCAATTTTTGGACAATTCATGAGTTTTCCCAATATAATTGTTAGCATGTTGATCACCCTCAACATGAGTTTTAGGATTGTCAAAAATAAACTTGATGATCATATGTGTGGAATGGGGTAATAGGATTTCCATGATCACCAAGTGACCACAACATCACACTAAAGTTTTGGCCAAGAATTCCTTTTCTCTAGGCTAAAACCATAAGAAGCCATTCTTGAGGACCATGTCTGCAAGTGGGGTGTTAGGCCCCAGTATGTGGATGTGGCAAAGCAACCCCACTAGGTCAATGACAACTAAGATCAATTTCAGGAAGGCCCTGCACATAACAACAACAACCATTAAAATCATAGATGATCATAATAAAAAATATATACAACTATTAAACAACCAAAATTATCACAACCTTAGGGTCAATGTTCACACTTATTCCAAATAAAAAAATTCATAATTTTGTAACACTTAAAACCAAAACAAGGTGATAATCGAAACTATGACCAATTTACATATAAAAAACAAAAAGAATCAAGTAGTCAACAAACAATTAATGGTATTTTCATGATGACATATACATAAAAATAATAATTTTTTTATGTAAAAACGTTAAATCCATGAAAACTAGCTTGTACCTACTACAATAGTCACAAAATCTATGCTTGAATTTGACAAAATTTTTACTAGAAATCCTAGTTAATAGTGAAACTAGCTGTAGTAAAAACTATAGGAGGCTAGTTAAAAATTTTGGAAAAATTCAAGTGACTATTGAAAACTAAAATACAACATGTAAATAACCTTATGAACCTTGGAATATAACCATGAAAAAAAACACATCAACGGTACCTGTACAGCTAGGGAGGTTTGCAATTTTAACAATCAAAACTACAATTGTACAAGGCAGTTTACATAAGAACGAAAATGATTATTTAGAACTAAAAACTTGTTTCTAAGTCTAGGTACTAAATATGCATAAAATTTAATAAAAATTGAGCATTGATGCTATTATCATAAGCTTAGGAAAAAAATTGACAACAATCCAAAACCAAATTCCACTTCAACAAAAAATTGCACAAAGGCTTGAACTTGTAGAAAATGGCCATAGTAAATCATTGATAAAAAATATGATTTTTTTTTAATTTGCCAAAACCAAATCTAAACCCTTCCTAACACCTCCAAAATCCCTAGGAACCTAGGATGTTGGTTGGAAGAATCCTTCTAAGTGTCAATGTTGTCCATCTTCACATGAGTAAAACTATGAAAAACAAAAAACCTCACTATGGATTTTTGAACTTAGAAAAGGGGAGGATTTATAACAAAAAAGAACACACATCAAATTTAAAGTTCTTCCCCAACTTGGGTAGTCCACACTTAGATGGTAGATCACTAGCACACCTTTGGACTTTGTTGTTGTCAAAATGTGGTTAAAGGATCCATACCTTATACAGTCTTCAAGCCTTGTTATAGAGTGCTATGTCAAAACACTAGCCACTCAACCTTGCAAGGTCCTGTTGAGCTTGGAATGTGGTTTCTAGGCTTCCAAAACCATTACAACCTTGAGCTCCACTTCGGAGTGTTATACCACAACACCAACAATTCAATCTCATAGGATCTCCACAAGCTCAAGTAAGATGCCTTCTCACAAGAAGCACATCAACTCTATAGGATAACAAGAGAGAAAAATTACATGGGATAAATGCAACTTAGTTTAATGATCCTTGTATGTTGAGGTATAGCACACTGTACAATGAGCAAATGATGATACAATGAAGAGAAACAAAGAATACAATGATTTACAAAATGATTCTACAATGATTACACATAGGCTTGCATATTTCCCAATGCATATGATGTCTTCTTATAACTATTATGTTTCTAAATCCATCTTAGAACTCATGCAATGACTAGGCAATGATCACTAATAGTCATGGAAGATGTCTTCTTTGTGCTTGAGACATCTTTCAAAATTTGCCTTCTATTCTGGGAAGACATCTTTGTTTGGGAAATATGTCTTTCTAAAATGTTCATTTTGGAAGACATATTTTTCTAGAGAAGATGTCTTTCTAAAATTGGCTTGTATTCTATGAATACATCTTTCCCTGATGGAAGACATCTCTCTTTGGAAAAATACATTTGTTGTTTCTTGAAGACGTGTTTGCCTCCATTCACTTTAATTCTGCCAAGATGTTTGCTATTTCTTAGAGATGTCTTTCTTCAAATTTCTTTGTCCTTTCAATTCATTGTTCCTTATTCATAACCTTGATATTCCTCATGCTTTGATAATGATAACTTTGCTTGTATAGTATTTGATCCTTGTTCATGTTCTTTGGAATTCTTGCATGTTTGTTTGAGACCTTGTGGATGACCTTTTTGTCTGAGCTCTATACTAGTTCATTTCTTGTCATTTACATAAGCGTTAGCTCATCTTGGTTTTCCATTTACATTTTCCTACAAACACAATAACCACAAACCATGAAAACAAGCTTTGAATCCATTTTACTTGATGTTTTGACACACCAAAGGTCGACACTCACAATGCACAAGCACATGAAAATATTTGTAGAAAATCAATTTTGTATCAAAATTTAGTGATTCCAAAACTATTTGAACCATTAAATGATAATATAAAAAGGAAAAAACTAAAAAACCAAAAAATTTTAGCCATTTTTGCAAAAATAAATGTGACAAGTGACATGAAAAAATAGCATAAACTAGGAAAACCCTTGTGTACTGCCTTATGGACAAATTCACAAAAAATTCTCCATAAGTCATAATCCAGTTGTTTAACACTTTTTAGACCATTGAAAACCATATTACAACTCTATGACCACAAAAACCAAAAAATCCTAGCCATTTTCATATAAAAAAAAATAGAAAAGTGATGTTGCTTTTTGTTCCAAAACTAAAAAGAATGCATGGAAAAAACTAAAATTGAATTTGTAAGTTGGCATAGATTAATCCAAAAGCTAAGGAAACATCAAAACCCCATAAAAATGGCCTAGATATAACATAGTAATTTTATGAAATTTAATTTTAGCCAACACACAACCCTATATAAGAAAAAATGCCTAGGATTCTAACAAAATTTCACATGAAATTGCCAAGAGTTGTGTACTTGGGAGTCATGGAGGATAGTCCTTCATTCAACTGAGGTCATGGTAGATCGAAAAGCCCTCTTACAGTAGTGTCAACCTCCTCCAAGGCTAAGTTCTTGCTAGTGGAAGCCATCATTGTTGACATTTTGAATGATCAAAGGTAAGAAACACCAAAATCTTTGAACTTCTAGAACTCCCCCAATAATTGTGCTTGCTCCCATGTGTAAGATACTTGGACTATGCTAAGAATAGATTTTGTTGAGGCAAGAATAAGATCAAAGTCTAATGTTGTGCATTGTAGGTTGGAGATGAGGTGAGAAGTTTGATTTCTACAAAATTGTAGTGTGGGAATCAATTCCAAAGTTATGCGTTAACCATCAAAACCCTAGTTTTCCAAAGCACTCATACAAGTTCCACTTAACTCCATGATCACAATTAAAAGATAGGACTATGCATGGTTGGTGGAAAATCAATTCTTTTAATGATTGAAAATTGAGATGGGCCCCACTAGGTTCCTCTTCGACAAGATAATAAAAATCCTAATACACTTAGTTTTGGTTTTTCCATAGCAACTATGTTAGGGTTTAAGCATTCAAAAGCCTTAAAATGGATTCCAAAATCCAACCACTACTAGAACCCACCTTCTAGACATCCATCCATTGCATGTTTGAAACAAAAAACCTCATGCCCAAAACAAGAAACTAGGTGTTGATATCCAAAACCATCGTGCACCAAGGAAAGTTAGATATCACATCAACAGTTACTATTTTGGACAACTACACTAGTGAGTCGCTTGACTACACTAGCTAGCATAGTCCCAAGAGGGATGATGTGTTCCACCATAAACCAAAATCCTGATCAGCTCCAAAATTGTCACACAATGTCCCAAAACCTAGCTAGAGAAACTAAAAACTATGAAATTCCACAAAACTAGACAAAAAGCACCAAACATCGTCTATCGTTCATGGACTACATTAGGGTAGACCTCAACTATGTTGGCCAATGTAGTCCTAGTGTAGTTGAGTAAAAGATGAAGATCAAAAGTTAAAAATAACCTCCAAAATAACACACTTTAAAGCCTAATGTCTCTGATAAGCTTGAAATATAAGAAAACAAAGCAAAAATGGATGATAGTCCCAGTGTAGTTGGATGATAATGGATAACTATAAACCATGAATAGGCTTGAAATTAACATATCTTAACCTTCACACTCCCCAAAGCCTTTGGGGACTTGGTAGTTGCAAATTGTGAAAGAAAAGTAGGCCAAATCCCATTCCCATATTGGGACTATGCTAAGGAATCCTAGGACTACATTGGCTAGCATAGTCCCACTATGGAAGCACTAAAATAAAATATGAACATGATAAATCGACTTCTTGGTGCATTATCTCAACCTTAGGACCCTATCAAAGACTTTAAAATCATTGAACCCTATAAACTAAGTCAAAAATAATCAAAACCCATCCTGCACCCCTTAATTACATTGGGAATATTCTAGCCAACATAGTCAAAGATTGTAGGATTAATTTGAAACTAAAAAATCATCAAAATTTACCATCTTGAGCATGAAACTCTAGTTTTGAATACTAGTGACCTAAGAAACCAAAAACCTAGTTGATTGACCATGAGATTTCACAAAAATTTAAAATTCATATTATGACTACACTAGAGTAGTCATGGAGTAAATTGTCTAGTGTAGTCCTAGCATAGTCATAGTTCTAGGTTTGTTTGAATAGTGATGTAACACTCCAAACAACCCAAAACCTAACTTGGAAAACTAGAACCTTGTTTGAACTTATCCAACTACAATTTCACCTCATTTTGACTAGGGAAATGCTAATTTTTCTTCATCTATGTTGAGGCTAGACTTAACTATGCTAACCAGCATAGTCTAAGTGGAGAATGATTTAGTGTCGAAATAGCCTCTAGAATCAACCATCTTAAGCCCAAAACCTAGCTAGGAACATTGTTAACTTTGGAAACCCAAGGAGTTGGTCGATTGATCACAAAAAATCATTAAAAACTAGAATTTTTATCATATTAGAAGAGAGAGGCTAAGACTATGTTGGCTAGTGTAGCCCCAATGTAGTCATGATTGTGAGTTGGGTTGGTTAGTATTACAACAATTTGAATGACCTAAAACTTCACTTGAAAAATTTAGAATATTGTTTAACATCATCTAGCCACCATTCCACCTTGTTTTGACCATGGGAACATCAAATTCCATTAATCTATGCTTAGGTAGGCTTAGGACTACATTGGCCAACATAGTCCCACTGTAGTTCCTACCCTAGGATGGTTAAACCAACATCATAACACTCAAAATGATCAAAAAATTCATTTGGGAAACCTAGAACCCTAGAATCCTAAAGCTACATGAAGTTTGGCCTTGTTTAACCATGAAAAGCCTATGTTTTGGCTCAACTATGCTGAAGGAACCCTTAACTACACTGGATACTATAGTCATGAGGTGTTGGTGCCAAAATTCCACCTTCAGTAGCTTTTTTTTTTGACTTCCAAATGATCCATTCAATCTTTCTAGGATCTTGTGTTGCCCTAGGAAGCTGATGGAACAACATTATCAACTCTAAAACCTTACAAATCCATTTCCCATGCATATTGGAATTACAATGGCCAGTGTAGTCCCAACATATTCACTAATATTTGACATCATTTGTAGCTTCTAAAGGATTAAAATGATGCCAAAATTCACCAATCTCCAACCCCAATTCACTACACTACCCATATAGACCATTGGGACCTCAAAACTAGCCATAACAAACTTGGAAAACCATCTACTAACACCAAATACACTGAAGCCTAACAGTAACTACATTGAGGCCTATCCTCACTATGCTAGCTAGCATAGTCCTAGTTGGGCCTAGCCTAGTTACAATAAAAGGTCTCAAATTTAACTTCAAACAACCTTCAAATGACCTCAACAAGTGCCCAAACTCACTTGTCAACCCTGTAGACCACTACTATGACTTGTTAAATCCTAAAACTAGAAAAATCTAAAGTTGATTAACCAATATTAACCATGTTTTACCATATGTTTCCTACCCTGATTGGTTTAGCTTTGTTTCATTGTGTTTTAGCTTGGTTTAACCTTGGTATGCATTATTGACCTTTGTTGTCTTATTATTTGATGTCATTTGGCTTTATTATTATCATTTTAACATCATTTGACCCTATTCCACCATATGTTTTTATCCTTTAGCATCATTCGAACTTGGAAAACAAGTTTTGACAACAACTTATGCCATTGGAGATCATTGTGCCTAGGTTTCATCCTTTAGAGCATCAGTAGATGGGATTTGACCATCATTTGAACCTCATTTGGCATCATTTGTTATTATTTGGTTATATGGATCTACCTTATCTACTTTATTTTGTTCCCTCATGACCTTTGTTGACTATGTTTTGATCTTGTTTAACATCTTTTGGGGGTGCTTGACCATTATTAAATCATCATTTGGCCTCATGTGAACATTATTTAATGTTTATCCAGCCACATTTTATGTTAGTTTTCCTTTAGTGTGTTGTATCTTAGTTCTCCTTTATAGCCTTTTTTACCCATGCTTTAACCTTAATTGACATCATTGGATAGAGTTTGATCATTATTTAGGCTTCATTTGACTCCATTCTACCATCATTTGGCCTTTATTTGACCTTATTTAGCCTGTATTTCATCATATTTGTCTTCACCTCCCTTTGGTAACCTTTAAGTAACCTTGATTAAACCTTGCTTGGCCCTTGGTTTGGTGTATATTGGCTATGCTAAAGTATTTTGCTTTATTTTGACATTATTAGATCATTTTATCACATAGGTACAAATTAATGTGCTTATGGTTGATTTTCAGCACCAACACCAGTTTCGTGATTGCACCACATGCTAGCATCTCCTGTAGAACCTTCAATCTCTACCTAGACTTACATAGCCACCGAAGAACACCCACAACCGCAGCTGTTCCCACCATCGACATGTGCCCGATCTTCCTACATAGTAACGGCACAACCAACGCATGGTCTGCCACTACCAAAAAACCATCAAGTATCTACATGAGTAGATGTAGAAGGCACAGAGCCCATTCTGACACCGTCATGCTCTCCGCCCTTGCCAGAAGCTCCATCATCGCCGGCACGGCTTCGATGGACATCGTGTCTATCAAGTTCCTACGTGAGTACTCACATGGGTAGGAGAGCATCTTTAGGGCCACTGAGGATGCAGATGCTTCGGCAGCGCTACTGAGGAGGTCAACAAGGACACGAAACTCTTCCACGCTCAGGAAATCCCACTTTTGGACCAATGATGCAGACGATGCCAAAGTGGCCGTGGTGACCATTGCTCCTAGGCCAGAAAGCTGCACGGCTATGGTCTGCAGTGACTCTGGCGAAGATGAAGCACTAGGTCAGGTAGGTTTGAAACTGGAGTCTTTGTTTTTGCTAGTCCAGAATGGTTCTGGTTGTGGATCGGAATTGGAATTCGAATTGGAAATTGGAGTAGTGTTTTGATTGATCTAGGAGTGGATCATTCGTAGCAGTGTGTGGTTGGGCATGAGATGAAGTGAGGGAAGCAAATCATTTGTGACTGGGCATGTGCGTTGGTTGTAGTGGTGCAGCCATGTGTGCAGCCATTTTGAAATATGTAACTACCTTTTGAACCCTATAAAAAGGCTTCAGGTGTAAGAGGACCAAAATCACACACTTGGAGACACACTTGGGGTCTCACTTTGGGTCTTGGAGGAAGACATTGTAAAAGATTGCTTGTAAGATGACTTGCTAAAGAAAAGATTTTAGCCTCTTTTTCATAGTCCTGTGAGTTATGCTTATTATTTTTTATTTTTTTTAAATTGTTTAGCTAGTGGTTTAGATAGTATCATGCTTGACAAGTAATTTTGGGATTTTTAGATTGCTCTTATTGTTCTTGTTGCATGATAGAAAATTTCTATTAAAATTTTGTCATAGAAGAGCTTGTGTTTGAAAGCTTTAAGAGCATTTTAGTAGTGAATTTTATTATTGTGTAATGTATAAGAACCGCTATTGAGATTGTTGTAAGAGAGCCTCTGCTTGTAGTCAAGCCGTTAAACGATTCAATAGTCAAGAGGGTTCAGAAAATATTTGGTATTTTGATGGGACCCGAATAGCTTTCTTTTATCTTTAAAGTGAATCTCCTTAGTATGTTAATCAGAAATTGTCAAGTCTTTTGAAGGTTCTGTTGAATGCAATTGTTGACATCCATTATCTAGCCAAAATGGAGTCTCGTACGTGATAGTTTACACAACAATTTTTGGTAGCATAGTAGGATTGTCTTGAAGAAATTGCTTATTTGAGCCTTGGAAGTTTGAACAATTTGTAGTTATTGAATTTGGGATAGCTTTATTGTGAAGTGTTTACTCGTGTCATTTTACCTTGTTTAAACGTTTGAGGTCTTAACAAAAATATGCTTTCTTTTTCTTTTCTGTCTATTTCCATTGAATCTTGCTCTATTTCTAGTTTTCTTGTGGAACTATCTCTTTCTCTGGGGAAAATTAGAAGTATATTTGCAAGTGCTAGAAGGAGGGCTGAAAGTTTAGCCTCTAAGTTCATAAGCCTTATAATTGTAGCATATCAACCATTCTTTGTTACTATAAAGGCTTAAGAAATTAAATACTATTTTCAATTCATGACCAAGAAGCTTGATAGTTTGGAAAATTTGAAAGTTTCAAAGGATATTCTTGATTCTAAAACTGATTCTTCATCAGAAGAAGAACAAAAGAAAGATTTTGAATTGGGAACAAATAGTGGAGTGAAAACTAGAAGATCACCCATTATATCTAGTTTATCGATTTATAAGAGAAGATCTAGAATGTCTAAGAGTTCAATTATCCAAAGGAATAGGATGGAAAATCCTTGGCAAAGAGTTACACCATTAGGATTTCAAAATTACAATGATATTCCTAAGGTAGTTTAAAAATATTTGCCTGAGCCTTTCATTCGTGGAAAAGCTTATTTAGCTGAAGAATATATTCACATGTTTGAGTTAGCTTTAGTTCATGCAAATATTCAACATCAAGATCAAGCTTGTAGGTTGTTTGTATCAAATTTAAAGAATATGGCTTGGATTTGATATTCGAACTTACTAAGTAATAGGATTACAAGTTGGGATGACATGAAGAATATTTTCTTAGCCCAGTTTGGTAATCAATTAGATCAAAAACAACTATACTATGGGCTAATACAAGCTAAGAAAGGAGTTAAAGAGTCAATTAGAGATTTTAACATCAAGTTTCAACGAATTTGTGGACTCTTTCAAAGACAATATAGACCATTAGAAGAAATGCTTAAATAAACTTATCTTAAGGCTATCAACCCCAACATTTCAATTTGGTTAAGGAGAAATCCAAACTTAAATAGACTAAATGACTACTTTAGTGAAGCTATACAGTTAGAAAAATAGTTGAACTTGAATCCTAAAGGAAATAGTGCAATTTAAAAAAGAAAAGAAAGAGTTATGATTCCTATGCAAGATTTTGCTCAATTTAAAGCTTTACTAGGTCCATCTCATGTTAAGATAGAGCAAGAACATAAAAGAGTAGGATCTGAAAAAGGACAATTAATGGGAGATATGTCTAACAAAATAGTGAAGCTTGAAGAGGCCTTGGCAAGAGTTAATATCAAGGAAGAAAAGAAAAATAGGAAGCATAAACATCAAGAAACTAAGTTAGTAGAAGATGAGGATGAAAGTGACCTAATTATGTCCAACTTTCTTGATATTGAATTTGATAATGAGTTATCTAGTGTTCATTGTGCATGTAAATCCTCTAGCAAGGGATCTAGTGATACTTCTTCTCTATCAAGTTCTGAAGATGATATGTCTTCAGATGAAGAATGTAATAACAATGAGGAAAATGGATATAATCTTTGATCTAAGGAAAGACTAACTACTTCTAGATCCCCAAATGTTATTACTAATCCATCTACTAAGAGAAAAGCTTTTGAGCCAAATAGAAGATATAAGAATAAAGGTAAAGACAGTCAAGTAGAGAAAAGCACTCCAAATTAGTCTTTTAATAAATGGATAAAGAAACCAAACTTTATTGGTGATGGAGAGTATGATTTGATTGAAGAACTTAAACATGTCAAGGCCAATATTAGCTTTTATCAGTTGCTTCAAATAGGAGATTAGCAAAGAAAGTTTTTAGAGCTCATTAAAGGTAAAAGGAGAGTAAGAGAATCAGAGTTAAGTTATGTCTCTAAAAATAATGAAAAATTAAAGACTTCATATGATAAGGACACTCCTCCTTTTCTTTTGACAATGAAATTAATGTATAAATACTTACACAATTGTTTGATTGATTCTGGAGCTACGTCTACTATAATGCCATTGTTTATATGTAAGAAACTTGGTTTGATTCCTGAAAAATCAAATAAAAAGATTGTTCAAGTGGATAAAAGTAGAGTAAAGATTGTGGGTGAATTACCAAATGTTCTATTGGAAATTGCTTCTAAACCCTGCATCAGAAGTAGAGTAACTATTCAAGTGGAAGATATACCAGATTCGCATAGTCTCTTATTGAGTAGAAGTTGGAGCAAGAATTTTTCAGGTTACATATCAACAGATTATTCTCACATGTGGTTACCTTGGAAAGGAGAACCAAATCAAATATACATCTATAGTGAATCTTTGATGATTGATAACATTACTTCAAACAAAAATTGTAAAATGGCTGAAAAAGGAGGTGTTGAAAACAAAATTTGTATACTCTAAGAAAATTATAGTTCTGAAAAAGAACACTCAAAGAATGAGGATAAATGGGAGCTATACATTGACGGTTCATGTAATTCAAAAGGTGCAGGAGTCGGTGTAGTTATATTAAGGAATGATTCACCTAAAATTTTCAAAGCAATTCATCTATCTTTCCCTTGTAGTAACAACAAACCTGAGTATGAAGCTTTATGTATTGGTATAAGAATAGATCTAGACAAAAAGATCAGAGTAATCACTATAAAAGGAGACTCAAGATTAGTCTGTAAACAAGTAAAGGGTAACTGTGTAGTAAAGAGCTCATTCTTAAGACCTTATAAGCAACTTTCTTGTAAGATGTTAGATTAGTTTCAACATTGCCAAATAGAGCATATAAAAAGAGCAAAGAATCTTATAGTAGATGATTTGGCAAAGGCAGCTTCAACATTGGATATGCAAATAATAGAAAGTTACAAGGATGTCATGATTGAAGAAGAACATCAGCCATCAGTACCAAATGAGATAAGACATTTACAAGTATTTGAAGATGATGATCAAGTACTAAGATTTATGAAAAAAAAACAAGAATTTGAGGGTCAA
>MNCI01028057.1:736757-988375 GCA_015680685.1 Gnetum montanum
CATAAACAACCAATCTGTTTTGAAACTACTAGGAAAATATGAATAATGCTTGGATAAATCATTGGACAAGTCCATAAACTGTAGAGGATACTGATGTATTACTTCCAGCCACATATTGGCTGGAAGAATTCATTGCAATAAAAGAAAAATTCTGGAGAAGACTCTGGATGGAATTCCTAAATATCTCACAATTTGGAACAGTCTCAGAATTTTGAAGGATGTTGGAACCCTTGAAATCAGGAACTCCAATGAAAGAAGTTTATGACTTTACCAGAATTTCATCGGCAGATAGCAAAGATCCATCCAGACTTTCATGTCCATCCAGATAGTCAAACTTGTTCCATCCAGACTTTCATCGGCAGATAGCAAAGATCCATCCAGACTTTATCCAGAATTTCATCGGCAGATAGCAAAGATGTCCATTATCATCGGCATGGCTTCGATGGACACCGTGTCCATTGAGTTCCTGCGTGAGTACTCACACGTGTAGGAGAGCACCTTTAGGGTTGCTGAGGATGCGGATGCTCTAGCGGCACTTTCGAGGAGGTCAATAAGGCCACAGAACTCTACCATGCTTAGGAAATCCCACTTTTGGATTGATGATGTAGACAATGCCAAAGCAACCACGGCGACTGTGGCTCCTGGGCTAGAAAGCTGCATGGCTACGGTCTGCAGTGACTTTGGCGAAGATGAAGCACTGGGTCCAGCAGGTCCGGAACTAGTGTCTTCATTTTCGTTGGTCCAAATTGGTTCTAGTTGTGGACCAGAATTGGAATTGGAAATGGAAATTGTAGTAGTGTTTTGATTGATCCAAGCATGGATCATTCGCAGTAGTGTGTGGTTGGGCGTGATATGAAGCGAGGGAAGCAAATCGTTTATGAATGGGCATGTACGTTGGTTGTAGCAGTGAAGCCATGTGTGGATGCTGCTTCTGTTGTAGGTGATGCTAGTGGATAGCATCACTGGATCCCTCATTATTTCCATTGATATGAAACATCCAAACTTGGAACCGCTTCTGCATTTGTTGCCACTGCCATTGATATGTATATGCTTATTCATCCATGTATGCCTCAACTCCATCATTACTATTACTATTAGGATCAAAAAAATAATTAAAAGATTTAAAAATATATGCATGGGATATTTATTCAACAATGGGACACTTATCAACCGTAGCTTTTTTATCTCTATGGTGGTTATAACCACCCAAAATAGTTACAACTTCCTAACTTGTTGGACAAGTAATGTCCTAACTTGTTGGGCAAGTAATAACTTCCTTACTTGGGAGAGAAGTTAGCTAAGATATTTTGAAATATGTAACTACCTTTTGAACCCTATAAAAAGGCTTCAGGGGTAATAGGACCAAAATCACACATTTGGAGACACACTTGGGAGCTCACTTTGGGTCTTGGAGGAAGACATTGTAAAAGATTGCTTGTAAGATGACTTGCTAAAGAAAAGATTTCAACCTCTTTGTCATAGTCTTGTGAGTTATGCTTATTATTTTTTATTTTTTTTAAATTGTTTAGCTAGTGGTTTAGATAGTATCATGCTTGGCAAGTAATTTTGGGATTTTTAGATTGCTCTTATTATTCTTGTTGCATGATAGAAAATTTCTATTAAAATTTTTCCATAGAAGAGCTTGTGTTTGAAAGCTTTAAAAGCATTTTAGTAGTGAATTTTATTATTGTGTAATGTATAAGAACCACTATTGAGATTTTTGTAAGAGAGCCTCTGCTTGTAGTCAAGCCGTTGAACGATTCAATAGTTAAGAGGGTTCAGAAAATCTTTGGTATTTTGATGGGACCCTAATAGATTTCTTTTATCTTTAAAGTGAATCTCCTTGGTATTTCAATCAAAAATTGTCAAGTCTTTTGAAGGTTCTGTTGGATGCAATTGTCGACATCCATTATCTAGCCAAAATGGAGTCTCGTACGTGGTAGTTTACGCAGCAATGTTTTAGTAGCATAGTAGGATTGTTTTGAAGAAATTGCTTATTTGAGCCTTGGAAGTTTGAACAATTCGTAGTTATTGAATTTGGAATAGCTTTATTGCAAAGTGTTACTCGTATCATTTTACCTTGTTTAAGCATTTGAGATCTTTACACAAATCTGCTTTCTTTTTTATCTATTTCCATTGAATCTTGCTTTATTTCTAGTTTTCTTGTGGAACTATCTCTTTCTTTGGGAAAAATTAGAAGTAGATTCACAGACTTGTTCTAAAATGTTTTTGCAAAATTTTATTTGTTACAAGTAGGTATTATAAGGACCGCATAGACTAGGCGATTGAAAAAAATAGGAACTCTCAACAACTCACAGTACTTGACAAAGTTGGTTGAATCTCTTTAAGATAAGTCGTTTGTAGTTTACACACAACGCAATCATTTCATTTTTCACAACTGCACACTACAACAGCACACACACATACTCACATTAAATACTAAATCTATTTGAAGGTATCTGGGCCTTGGTGTTGCCAGAGACCAGTAAACACCTAAATCTTGTTCGAGGACACTTGTTGGCGGTCGTGTCCCAAACGGTCGCCAACAGTTACATGGCAGGGCTCGGTACCAGTCTAAGGCTATGCCCGTTAAGGACATAGCGAACATGCGCAAGATTGTGTGGGGCCAAGATTGAAGTGATAGATTTTTTGATTGAAATGTGACTAAGTGAGCATTCAGATCTCCCTTCCCGTTGTACTTGGTTAACTGGGGCAGTGTGATTTCCTTGGGTAAAGCTAACGGTGGCACTAAAGAGTTAATTGGATCATCATGGTAGAAGTCTAGTACTTTAACTGCTTTGGTGTTGGCAATTTTTAGGTGCTTTACCTTGTCAGCTAACACTTGCATCCATTGTTTTACTTCTGCCCACTCTTGAGCAGTAGGCAGATTAGTTGGTTGAGGAGATTGTTGGGTTGTCATTTGTTGTTGTGGAGCAACGTTGAGAGTTGTGGTTGTAGGGTGTGGCACGTTGAAGTGAGTGGGTTGTTGAACAAGAGGTATGGTTCCTTACCTAGCCAAAAACTATGAAGTGACACCCTGGATGTGCGGGGCCAATGTAATGAAAGTGGCCACATGTGTTTGCACTGGTGGCATGTACTGGGTGGACATGGACGTGGGTAGTCCATGTTGGGACACCGGTGCTTCCGTGCTCATTGATGCTTGGTGAGGGGTCATCTGTCCCATCAGAGGGTGGAATGATGGATTCATGTAGGCATGGGGAGTGAGGGTGTAATACAAATCCTCATGTTCAGATTGTGTTGTGAAGTCATCTTCCTCGTCTTGGTTTTGGGGCTCCTTAGTGGGTCTCCGTGAGTTTTGGATCCTTTCCATAAGGAGATGGGAGATGAGTCGGTGGTGAGGCTCAGAAAGGGGAATGATGTCATATACAGAGGGGAAAAATTCATGACCTCCCATGTATACACGCTTGAATTTTCATTTTACCTCCTATTTTGTGGTGTCAAGGGGAAGGTTGGCCTGAATCTTGACACAGATAAAGTTGTACTGTTCCTGTGTGAGGATCATGAAGGTGCATGCGTTAGAGTTCTGAGATGACTTCATGGTGATGTGTGATGGGGCAGCGTACAGGCTAGCTAAGAAGTGCCGAGTGTGTTTCAGGCTATGTGTGCACCATGCGCAATGTGACTAGACTATCTAGCATGACTAACTGTCTAGCGTGACTAACTATCTAGCGTGACCAACAGCAGTGTGACCAATGTCAGCGTGACCAACGTCAGTGTGACCAACAGATAGCGTATGAATACTGAAAATTTATCTAAGTGTCTAGCGTGTGAACACTGAAAATTTGTCTAGGTGTCCAGCATGTGAACACTGAAAAGTTTTCTAAGTGTCCAGTGTGTGAACACTGAAAATTTATCTAGGTGCAAATTACGGTGAATTATGCTTTGAAACAGATGCATTTTGTGTGTTCTTGTTGAAAAAAACACTATAGCAGTACTGTAGCAGTGTAAGCACTGTAGCAGCATGAGCACTGTAGCAGCGTGAGCATTATAGCAGTGTAAGCATTGTAGCAGTGTGGTGTCAGCACTTGGTTTGGCTAGTGCTTGAACAGGTAACATGATCAGTGTTTTGATTAAATAGAAAACATGTTCAGCCCTCCTTCTAGCGCCATTTTACTGTAACATCCAAAATCTTCGGTGAGAGGCTAGAATGAACAGACACCGAGAGATCTACAGATAAAACAGTAAGACCCTACCTTTGCCTAAGGGTAAGCTAGAAATCAATGGAGGCAGAGTGCCTTGAATGGTCTACACGTAGATCAAACGAGGACTTCATTGAACATATGCAATTGCAATGCATTGGGTTATACATAAACAAATGCAAAACTGAACGTAAATGAACGAAAACAAATGTAAACTGTTTAAATAATAGATAATGAAAATAGAAAAAAAAAATGAACAGGAATAATAATGTAAATTCCACAAATTTGGGAAATAATGTAAACTATTTGTATTGATAAACAATTAGAATGTGCACCAATCAGAACGTAGTTGTGGAGTGGTTGCAAGGCGGATGTTTAGCCCTGACGGATGAGAATGGATGCTGGGGCGATGCAGGTTTTGGATTGCAGGTGTACAACATCCAAGTCTATATGAAGCCCAGTGTATGAGATTGATGCCCAGATTTCTTAAGTGTCTGTGAGACTCAAATTTTCGAAACCTTAATCTAGTGGAAAAACAAAAGATTTATAGGGTTTTGGACGTGAGATTCAGATCTGGGAGAAGATCAGTGGTTGCAGGGTGAGAAAAGTTTGGATCAGATGATAGGTGTGTGCATTGAATGGATGCACAAAAATTATTACAATGTACAGTGTAGCATCCAAGATCTCTTATGCTGGCGTGCGTAATGCCCAGCATAAGAACTTGAAACACTAAAAAAAATGTCAAAAATGCAACAAATGTTAATGTACAAGCGTGGATCTGGGTGTCTGGCCTCCAGAGCTACAGTTCTGTGCTATTTTTGTGCTATCAAAGCCTCCAACATGTGTGGATATGGCTTTTATTTGTACGTAGCCTATTCTAGCGTCAGCATCTAGCGTCCAACGTCCAGCGTGTCCAAGTGTTTACACTATGCGTACGCTGGTGTGAGCGTGCAAGCGTGACCATTAGCGTGTCTGACATTTATGATGCATTTTGAGCCCATTTTGACCTTTGAAGCCTATTCCAAGAGTGGATTTGGATGCCTGAGGTCCATAGGGTGCTGCATGTTAAGTTTGAGCTCATTCGGAGGCTGTTTTGGCTCTGTTTTGGTTGATTTAGTTGTGCTTACGCTGTGCAGCGTCTGAAAAGTAACCCTAGCATCACCAAGTCAAAATGGCATATTTGAGGCCCAAATCTTGATTTCTTGGAGGTTGGGAGCTTCTGGGAACCTTGGTGAAGGTCATGGAGGGTCCTTGTGCTCGATTTCAGCCTATTTGGACTTAGTTTTGGGGCTCCAAAAGTTGGTGACGCTGATCCTTACGCTGTGCATTGTTTGAAAAGTAACCCCAACGTCACCAAGTCAAAATGGCATATTTGAGGCCCAAATTTTGATTTTCTAGAGGCTGGGAGCTACTAGGGACCTTAGTGAAGGTCATGGAGGTTCCTTGTGCCCAATTTTAGCCTATTTTGACTCAATTTTGGGGCTCCAAAAGTTGGTGACGCTTATCCTTACGCTGGGCAGCATAAGCTACAGTGTGACCAAAGTTTACTTAGCCAAAACCAAGCATTTTGAGCCAGAAAATTTTGATTTTGGATGTTGGAAGTTGATGTAGTCACCTGTGGGCCCTGGGGGAACCCTATCTATTGAATCGTGGACCATCGAGGGTTGTTTTAGAGACCTCCAAGTTTGGTCATGCTATATTCATGCTTGGGTGGCTGCATGACTTAGCTTGAATCTTGTCTGAAAGTGCACAGCCAAAATTTTTGTGGTGTTTTCATAATCCACTACTTGTTCTAAACAAAAAAACCTTATTTTTTTCTTTTGTTGATGAATAATCAACAACTTCCTTTGAATCTTTGAAACCCTCTAAACTATAAATCTTGTTGGTTATGAATTGAAAATAGAATCTAATTTCTTAAGCCTTTATAGTAACAAATAATTGTTGGTATGCTAGGACTATCAAACTTATGAACTTAGAGAATAAATTTTCTTACCCTCCTTTTAGCACTAAAAGACCTATTGGTGACTATTTGGGATGCAATCGCCAATGAGTACCTTGAATAGGGTTTAGGTGCTCACTAGCCTCTCACAACACCTAGGCCTAGATACCTCCAAATAGACTCAGTATTTAAACATGAGTATGCATTTTTTGTTGTGAATGTTGAAATAGGTGGGTTGCATATAAAACTTTAACTGACTATCATGAAAGAAATTTGGCCAACTTTGTAAAATACTATGAGTTGTTGGAGATTCCTATTTTGTTCAATCACTTAGTCTATATGGTCCTTATAATACCTACTTGTAACAAATAAAATTTTGTAAAACCATTTGAGCACAACTTTGCCAACCTACTCTTAATTTCCCCTAGAGATAGAAAGTTCCATATGAAAACTAGAAATAGAGTAAGATTTAATGGAAAGAGAAAGAAAAGAAAGCAAAATTTTGTAAAAATCTCAAATATTTAAGCAAGATAAATTGATACAAGGAAACGCTTCATAATAAAGTTATCTCTAATTCAATATCTAGGGATTGTTCAAATTTTCTAGGCTTAAACAGGTAATTTCTTAAAGGCAATCCTACTACATTACCAAAAATTACTACGTAAACTGCCGCGTACAAGTCTCTATGTTGGCTAGATAATAGTTGTCAATTATTGCATAAATAGAGCTTTCAAAGATTTGAAAATTTTTTATTGAAATACTAGTGGAATATACTTTAAAAATCAAAAGCTATTTTAGTCCTATCAAAATATGAAATATTTTTTGAACCCTCTAGACTATTGAATTGCTCAATTGGTTCATTTATAGAAGAGTCTCTCTTACGGTAATCCTAATAGTAGCCTTAAACAATGCATAATAATAAACTTCTCTATTAAATTTCTTTTTAGGCTTCCCAACATGAGCTCTTCAATGCAAATCTTAATAAGAGTCTACTATCACATGACAAAGAACTATAAAAGAAATCTAAAAAATCCCAAATTTAAATGCCAAGCATGATTCTACCTAAACCACTAACTAATCAACTAAAACAAAATAGGAAAGAATGAACTCATAGGATTAAAAGAAAGTAGCCAAAATGATGTCTTTAGCAAGTCATCTTACAAGCAATCGTCAAATTTCTTCTTTCCAGAAATCTTTTTATCTTTTCATTTCTATCTTTGAAGCCTTTTTATAGTGGCTGTGGGTAGTTACAATAATCATCTAAGTTTAAGGGTGAGGAACAAATATCTAGAAGTTTTAATTTTAACCATCTACGGAGTTACAACTTCCATGGGAAGTTAAGATATTTTTAAGCCACATTTGGCAAGTGTCTCCTTGGTAATGGAAAAAATCAAAATTAGCTAAAAATATCTTGGAGTATTAGTTGTAACTATCATGAAGTTACAAATCCCATGGGAAGTTTCAATTCTCATAGAAAATACACTAATATTTACCAAATGTTCATAAATCTTCCCTTTTTTCTAAATCATAATATGGATATCTTTTAAAAGTGTTACTCTAATGTTAAATTAACCTCCTTTATAATATGTCAAAATATTTCAATTAATGATGAAATTAAGTGATTTTGTTTTAATAGCTCATCCATGCAATGACGAGTCCTCATGATAATAAGACCGACTTTCAAGCCTAGTGAAACATTCTTTTTAATAAAATTATGCCAAGTCCCATAGTTTTAAAGGTGTAAACATCATTATAGTAATTGGTAGCTTCTTTACACCAACCATGGAGGTGGCATTTATGCAGAGTTGAGGTAGTGCTTAGCTTCTTCCACGATCAATTTTTCCAAATTCACTATAACATGCTTAGGCTTGCACTTCCTGTAGAAGTTTAAGGAGACCCTCAATGGCACACTTTTAATGGCAACTATTAGGTAGAAATGATAAAGCACCACTGTAGAAAACATGTAGAGGAATAGTGGCAAGTGGTAGAGAAAATTTTAGGTCATATAAGCATTCTTTAAGTAAACCATAACCATTGCCTTTGTAAATAGGTTAGATATGACTACTAACATGATTTGCATCTACGTAGGAATTGGTCAAGAGGTTTTGGTGATGAGAAGGATCAAATTTAAATGAATGATTGGGATCACTACTGCTAGTTTAGCCTACACTAGTATAAACTAAAGAATCAATGGTATCCACCATTATTGAAGATTACAATGTAAAATCCATTTTTAATTTCCATTGATAGCACACAGGAATTCATCATGGAATATATGCCTTTGGTTTTTCTTCATTTGTCGACTAGGAGGAAGATCATTGCTACATTGTCTGCCATCATGATAGGCTTAGCTAAGAAGGCTGAATACATTTTGTTCATTAGGAATCACAGCTACCATCAATTTTGATTTGTTATCATTTTCCTTTACTTAATTAAATGATTTTGTTGCCGAAGTTATACCTGGATCCCTTTCCTATTGCAATAGCATTCTCTCTTTCAATCTTGCAACAACCTATATTTTTGAATTTTATCTTTACTTTTTATTATTATAAATATAGTAGTGTACTATCTGAAATTGTCAGCGTAAGGCTGGAGGAAAAATGTACATCGAAAGATCCCTGAAGAGATATAGATGACCCTACCTTCACGTGAGGGAAAGCTGGAAAAACAAAGGTAGAGTGCCTCGGATGGTCTACACACAGATCAATCAAGGACTTCCTCGAGCGTACGCCATTTCCTGTGCTAGGGTTATCGTCACAAAAACATGAAACAGAGAAAAATGATGTAACAAAAAAGTAATGTAACAGAACGTAACAAAACGTAATGGAACATAAACGTAAGCAGAATGTATGCAGGAATATGCAATGGAATGGAACAATGAAGAAATTAAATCAAAATAAGACAATGGATGACAAATAATGAACAATGTTCTATTAATCGAGAAGATGTGCACCGGTCAAAATGTAGTTGCGTTGCAAGTTGAACGTTAAGCTTTGATGCAAGGTGTTTACAGGCATTAGGAATCATGTGCATCCAGGCTCAGGATTGCTCATTTTCTTGCTTCAAATTTGCCAACCTCTTTTATGTCCATGAACAGGGTATTTATGCATTTTTCTAGGTCTGGGAGTGGAATGGATGAGATCAATGGCTGCGAGATGAGAGAAAAATGGATTATGCGATAGGTGTATGTGGGCAACTACGTTCTAGACCAGGTGCACTGTATCTTACAACAAAAGCCAGCTTCTACTCATGGAAGTAACATAAGAGCTTAACAAGCTCACAAATGGTGAAGCTTATAATGAAAATTTACAATGAATTTGCAATTAAGATTTGACTCCGGCTCACTTGGAACTTCATGATCCTTTGAACTGACTGCTGCAAGATGTCGATTTGAGTGGTTCGGTAGCTGTTTGAGGCATCTCTGCTTCATGAGGGCTTCTAGTGTGAGTTGATCTGGTCATGGTGTGTCCTTAGCCTGCATTTGGAGTGCTTTTGTTCAGGCATGAATAGTACTCACGCTGATGAATAGTGCTTAGTGTGACCTGGGCGTGAGCTAGGTGTGAGCAAGTTGGAATGGTTTATTTTGCACCAAATCCTAATTTTCGAGGCCTATCTGTCAAGTGTAACTACTGCCTGGCCTTGGGGGCCACCTCGATGCTGATTTTAAGCCTATTTGTGTTTAATTTGAGCCATTTTGGTAACTCACGCTGGGCTCACGCTGTCAGCATGACCTGGGCATGAGCTAGGCATGACCAAGCCAAAATGCCATGTTTCACACTTGAACTTTGATTTTTGATGCCTGTTAACAAGTAGAATTGTTGCCCGTCCTTGGGAGTTGAGTTGATGCTAAAATTGTACTTGGGATTGTTTGTTTAGTCCAGTTTCTGTTTGGTCACACTGGGCTCACGCTCTAGTGTGACCCTAGCATTATCTAGGCATGACCAAGGAGTAACTAGTGAAAATAGTGCATTTTCAAGCCCAAAATTAGGATTCTGAGGGCTGGGAACCTGGGGTAACCATTAGTGGACCTTTAGGGTGACTTGTACCTTCAAAATAAGGCCATTTTAATACTATTTTGAGGTTGTTTTGAGTCACTCATGCTGGGAGCAAGCTAGCTTTACAACATGGGCAAGCTGGCTTGAGTTTCATGCCGTAATCGAGAGTTTTCTTTTGAAGATTCGAGAGGCTTTGAATTGTTCTTGTTTCAAAGTGTTGAGCTGAAATTTTGTGGTGCTTTATTGGCCCTTGTTTGTTGATGTCTGGAGGAATCTACCCAAGAGATGTCGACAAAGAAGTATAAAACACCATGAACGACCAAGTACCAAGCATTGTCCATTGGCCTCTGGTTGGATGTCATCACACCATGCTCAAAAGTAGATTGGGTTGAGGGAAATGTAGTTTATGGAAAGGAGGGAATTAGTTGTGACCAAGGAAGTCAAAAGATGATCAAGGGTCATAAGTGTTGCCAGAATTATGGGAGAGGAGTGTTCTCGCGCGAGAAAGTCATGTCATCGGTCTTTGTCAATATCCAGGTTTTTAGCAGACTTAGAACCAAGACACTAGAGGTGCGTTCTTTGGAGAAACAGAACCCTTGTGTTATGTTTAGGGGGCCCGTTGTAAATAGCCAAAACCACGTGATGACGTGTCACATGATCATTAGCGGCATGAGTGTTTTCCCAAGAAAATTATCTTCTAGACTAGGGCTTGTATGAGAAGAGCCAATGATCTTTGGTCTATCATGTCCATGAGGTCATGGAGACATTTTCCATGTATTTTGCTCTTTGACCCTTTTTTGTTCTCTTTTTATTTTATTTTTCTTTTATTTGTTTTTTTTGTGGTCAAATTTGAAGGAGCTTGCTTTTTATGCCGTACTCATGCTCATGCGCTTTGCATTTTATCATGTGCTATGCATTGTATTTTGTGCTGCAATTGCTTACGAAGTCACAATGGACAATAGTATATCAAGATTTTTGGGATGAATATTATATCAAGGGACTATAATTAAGTAGGGTAAAAGGATCGTGATGAGGAATGGGGAATGCGGTAGGAGTTGGAAATGTACGTATGAATGGATTGATTAACCTAGTTGTGAGTGTTAGGAAGAATGTGATATGTTGTCGTCATGATGGAATGCATCTGTATACGAATGCCTCAAGTGTGTCATCCTGCAAACACAACTCCAAGGGGACAAGGGAACCACAAATGATTTAGTTAGCTAAGGCACATTAAACTTGAACATAGCCGATGGAATGGAGCCATCATTTGGAGTTTCAAGGCAAACAAAGTCTTCAAACAACATCAGTTTCATCAAGATCTATGTGGCCAATCAGGTGGCAAGTTCTCGGTGAGCACGTACAGCTGATTACAGCAGCATGCCTTTTTAAATGATGCCAGATTGTTGATGATATCACCAGTTTATAGTCTTAGCAGACTATTGTGAATTATTTTTTCATCATAATCCTTTGGACGTCACCAGTTTATTGTTGTAGCGGATGGTGCAATGCTAGTTTATAGTCGTGGTGGACTATGAAGAGGCTAGCCAATTTATAGTCTTAGTGGACTCTGGTTAATGAGTGTGATAGTTTAGTTTCATGTCGAATAGAGCTCTATGGTGTCAGTTTACCGTCATGATGCTAGGATGTTCTGTGGTGCTAGTTTTAAGTCGTAGCTCCAGGACTATTTTTTGGTATCAGTTTTAGGTTGTGATGCCAGGACCGTTACATACCTTAAGATCATTAGACATAGAATGGTTTCAGGTACACTTGATTTGTAGGATTGGCCAATTCATTTCCATCCATGTCAGCGAGCTTGGATGCTCCATTATCATAGGCTTTAGTGACTGAGTAAGGCCCTTCCCAGTTGGCTAAGAATTTTTCTGAGTGTTCGCGGACCGCCTTGAGGACTAGGTCACCTTCTTTGATCAGCCAATTATGTGGACTATGTTGATGATGTTGTCGTTGTTGTCTCTGGTACCATTCGATTTGATCAAGTGCTCATACCCTTTCTTCCTCCACCGAGTCAAGGTCAGCGATGCACAATTCATTGTTCTGGCTTTCATGAAGGAGACTAGAGAGCATTATCCACAGCGAGGGAGCCTGTAACTCCAAAGGTAACATAGCTTTAGATCCATATACCAGGCTATATGGTGTTTTACCTATGGACGTTCAATGCATTGTTCAGTATGCTCATAATGCATAGATTAACTGCTCGTGCCATCGTCTCTTGCTTTGATTCAGCATTTTGTTAAGCACCATGACGATCATTTTATTCGTAGATTCCGCTTGACCATTTCTTTGTGGGTAGTATGGTGATGAAAATGAGTGTTTAATACCTAGGCTTTCATAGAAGCTTTTAGTATCCGCACTGCTAAACTGTGGCCCATTATCGGTAACTATGGTCATTGGGATACCAAAGTAGGTTATGATGTTTTCTAATATGAATTTGCAAACATGTTTGGACATGGTTTTCCTAAGGGGGATAGCTTCTACCCATTTGGTGAGGTACTTTGTCGTAGTGATGATGAAACTATGTCCTGCTGAAGATGGTGGTGTTATCGGCCCAATGATGTCTAATCCCCATTTTTGGAATGGCCATGTAATTTGCGTAGTGTGCAATTGATTAGGTGGTACATGTATTAGGTTACTGTGCCTTTGGAAAATGTTGCATTTCCTGACCTTGGAGAAGCAATCGTACTCCCTGTGTGGCCAATAATAGCCCAAACGTCTAATTTTTGTTGCCATTGCTTTGGGTGCTATATGCCCTCCACACAGTCCTTCATGAACCTGTTCCACGATCATTTGGTCGTCGATGCTATTGACACACGTCAATAGGATGCCTTCATAGGACTTGCGACACAAGGTGTCTCTTATTAATGCATATTACCTAGAGCTTTTTTGCACCATGTCCTTTTGAGCACTCATCAGATGTTGTGGCGATTTTCCTCGTAGAAGGTACTCTTTTATGTCATCGTACCACTCTATTTCTTGTGTAGTGTTGATGGATGCTATGGGTATTTCATCAAGGGCATTGATTATAGGTTTGGCACAATTTGTTATAGAATTAGGAAATGCATGGAACATCTTAGGTGTCATGTTCAAGGCTAGTGTGGCAAGTGCATCAGCGATAGTATTTTCTTTCCTAGGAATATGTTGCACATCTACATTAACTAGTTGTTTTAGCAAGTGCTTAGTCAGGTCACAATATGGTTGCAAATGCAAAGCTTTGCATGCATAGATCTCTGTGACTTGATTGATTACTAACTATGAGTCACCTCAAACTACAAGACGTGTAATTCCTGAAGTTAGTGCCGCTATAAGACCTCTAAGAAGACTTTCATACTTCACCATATTGTTGGTGCAAGGGAAGTTTAGTCGATAGGCAAAGGGATGAATTTCTTTTGAGGGATATGTTATGATGGCTGCAGCACTTCCCCCTTGGGAGGTGGATGCTCCGTCAAAGTACATGATTGCATCGTAATTTTCAGGCACTACATCTATGCTGTTAATATCTTTGTTAGGGAATTCAAGGTTCATTGTCACTTGATCTTGTGTTGGTGATGCAGTCAACTAATTGGCTATTGCTTGGCCCTTAGTGGAGGATTGAGCAACATAGCGCAAGTCAAACTTTGCAATCATTGCCTTCCATCTAGCTATCCTACTTGATTCATAGATGTTGTTGGTGATAGCTCGAAGCACATTGTCTTTGCAAATGATATAGACTTGGTTGAGGAAGAGGTAATGCCACCACTTTTTCAAGGAAAAGACAAGGGTGAAGCATGATCTCTCCATGTCATTGTATCATTGTTCATAGGCAATTAAGGCATGTCTTAGATAGTAAACAAGGATCTCGGCTCCATCTTCTCATTTTTGGCAAAGCATGGACGCAATTGATGAATCAGATGTGGCAAGGTAGATGTAAAAAGGTTTATCACTTTGCAGGGGATGAACTATTGGCAGTTGAGCCAACTCCATTTTTATGTTTTCAAAGGCTTCTTGGCACTATTGAGTCCATTGAAAATGCACGTTCTTTCGCAGTAAATGTTGCATGAGTTTCAACTTATCACTTAGCTTCGCGATAAAGCATCTAATGAATTGCATTCTACCTTGCAGACCACGTAATTTAGTAAGATTCCTAGGCAGTTGCATACTAGTTATTGCTTTAACCTTATTGGGGTCTACTTGTATACCTACTTTGGAGACTACGAAGCCAAGCATTTTTCCCTTCTTAACCCCAAAAATGCATTTCTTTGGGTTCTTATTTGAGACAGTGTTTGAGTATCAATTCTAGGTGCTTTGCATGTTGTTCAGTTGTTTTGGACATGACTGTGATGTCGTCTACATAATCATTGAACGAGTTGAGCATGTAATCACTAAATATATATGTCATTGCCTGTTGATATGTGGCACCCACATTTTTGAGACCGAATGGCATCATTGTATAGTAGAATGTGCCCCAAGGTGTCATGAAGGTCATCTTGAGTTGGTGTTCTGGGTTGATCCTCATTTGGTTGTATCTCAAGAATCCATCCATAAAGCAAAATAATGCGTGCCCAGTGGTTGAGTCAATGAGTTGATCGATACTGGGTAGTGGGAAGTCATCCTTTATAGTGGCTATGTTGAGGTTACGGAAGTCAATACATATGTGAATGCTGTCGTTCTTCTTAGGGACTACAACAATGTTGGATATCCAATCGGCATAATCAATAGCCTCGATGAATCTGGCCAGATAGAGCTTCATGATTTCATTACAAACTACCAATGCTACCTCAGGCCTAACCTTTCGTTCTTTTTTCTTTACTGGTCTAAGTTTTTCATCAAGGATGATGTTATGCTGGATGATGTGAGGGTCCAATCTTGGCATATTGGTATACGACCAAGCAAAAGTTTTGATATTATTCTTCAGCACTTGTGTAATGTCACTGGAAATTTGCGGATTTAGTAGAGTACTTAATTTTAATGTTTTAAGCTTGCCACTAGACATGGTGATGGGGACTTCGATGAGGGGATCCTCAGTGACGTTGTTAGCTTCTAAGTCCAAAGTTTTAGTCATATTATCAAAGTAGTCTAATGTTCCTTGAGTGGATGCCACAAAATTGTCATAAATTGATGATGAGTCTAGATCAATAGATTCTAGGTTGACTTCTCATTAAATGGCCCCATGTGGTGCATGGATAGACAGTTTTGAAAAGAGGTTCTTGCTATCCATATGCTTGTTCCTGCCCATTTAAACAACATTTTTTAATGAGAAAGGTTTAACTATAGATGAGTTTTGCATGATTAGTCTAACAAAATTGTGGAATGTAATGGAAATTTTAGGCCATACTGAGCCATCCATGGTATTCATGTTTCATGTAAATAATAGTGTAATGATGTTCATAGTTTCATAGATTTTTGGTCTTTATTTTTTTTTGTTTAAGCCTTACTTCATCAATAAAAAGTAAATTATCCTAAGAACATGAAAAATGGAAATAAAGTGAGTACTAAATAAAATAAAATAAATAAAAGGCACAACAAAGAAAAATAGAAGAGATGGGAAATAAGGTGAACTAAACTAAATTAGGCATGCCAAAGGAATTTAAAAGGGAGTAGCATGAGTTAGTGTTGGCAGCGTGACTAACTGGGTGCGTAGTGCAGCGTGAGTTACAGAGGGTAGCGTGGGTTATAGTGTGTGCGTAGCAGCATGAGCAACAAGGCAAGGTGAATAGCGTGAGCAAAAGAGCAGGGTAGATGTGAGCAGCAGGATAGACATGAGCAATAGGATGAAGGGCAAGGGAAAGCAGGAACAGGGGAAGGGGAAGAGGTAGGAAAGCTTGGCGTTTGTGGAGGAGAGCGAGGAACTGCTCCAATGCCTTTCACAATCGAGGGTTTCTTCATGGGTTGGAACCCTACGTAGGTTTATTGCTTTCCTCTTTCTTTTCTATTTTTGCAGCATAACACTAATGAGTGGTAGCATCTAAGTTATGGGAAACACCGTATTTCAATGTATGAGGATGATTTAAATTTTTATTTTCTAGCAACGATCATGTTTTTGCATTCCTTCATTATGTTCTAGGGTGTTTGTGTTTTGAATTGAATTTGGGGTTACGTTTTGGGAATCCGCTAGTGTGAGTAATTGGTATTCAACATGAGTTATTGGTGGCTGGTTCAAGGATTATAGTGTCATTGTGAGTGATGCTTTGGTGTGCACATGAATTTCCTTGATTGTGTGAATTGCCCTATCATGAGTTGCTTGCCCTGGGCGACGTGAGTAACTTTCCCTGGACTACGTGAATTGCTCTAGCGTGAGTTGCTTGCCTTGGTAGCGTGAGTAACTTGCCCTAGGCAGCGTGAGTAGCTTGATTATAGTTTTTTGGGTATTTTTGGCTACGTTTTGGGTTGTGAGAACCAGGGTTTTGAATTACTATTTACTGTAGCAAAAATCACAAGGCTGCATCTCCAGTGTTAGTTATAGGGCTGTTTATTATTATATATATATTTTTTATTTTTGCGTTAGTTGCAGGGCTGTATTTCCAGCGTTAGTTGCAGGGCATTTTACTATATTTTATGCATTGGTTGCAAGACTGTAGCTTTTGCGTGAGTTGCTAGAACAGCAATTTTTTGTGCATTTTTGCCTACAATTTTTGAGCATTTTTCCCTACAATTTTCTTGTGTTTTTCCTGGGATTTTTTTTTGTTTTTCATGGGTGCAAGCGTAAGTTGCAGGAACTGCATTTTTTTTGTGCATTTTTGTGGTGTGGATAGTGAGTGGTGGTCCTTACTACCACATGAGCATTACACAGCATGAGTAACCAAGAACTCTTTTCTTGGCAGCGTGAGCAAATGTTTTTTGGTTGTAGCATGAGAAAATGATCTTTGGTTGTAGTGTGAGAAAATGTTTTGGTTGTAGCATGAGCAAATGATTTGGTTGCAGCATGAGAAAAGTTTTTGGTTGTAGTGTGAGCAAATGATTTTTGGTTGCAGCATGAGCGAATGATTTTTGGTTGTAGTGTGAGCAAATGTTTTGGTTGCAGTGTGAGCAAATGTTTTGTCTTCCGAGATAATGTGAACTTCGTGATGCCTCTTACTCAATGCCTTTTCTTACCAGCTTTTACTTACTGATGTGATGTGATTCGGAGGCTCAAATGACTTACATAGTTTTTCTGAACATTGTATTTAAGTGTTGATGTTGTCTAATGATTTCCAATATTCCCCAATAAGCGTTAGAGACACCAAATGGATATCGGTACTCTTGTCTCATGGGGTGAACTTGTGTGCATGTTGAATATTAGTTACTTGTTGGGTTTTATTTTTCTTATTATATATATATATATATATATATATATAGGTTTTACATGTGCTAAGTCACTTACATTTTTGGCTCTATGTAGGGGGCCTAAGCCTTTTCTCCTTGTGGTTGAATTTATTGGTGTGCTATCTTGGTTTGGCCCTTTGGAATAGAAAATGTCTAGTTATGACATGCAGATCGGAGAGCACATAATATGGTTTCATTTGAATGTTGGTGCATTTTTATCATTTATTCTTCAGAATTTCAACGTTGTCATATGGTCCCATTTGAGTGAGCAGCTGACTCATGATATTGTTGAGACCATGTTGGTCGGCTCAACATGAGGTGTGTTAGCTTTCAACATTGACATAGATGAGGCGCTATATGTAGTCAAGGGAGGTGTTCCCGAAGGCCCTAGATCTACATGCTCTCTAACTCGTGTGTGGGGATTGCCATCTTGTAGCCATTACAACAGCAGTAGCACATTGTTTCTAGCTTGCTGTGTACATACACTGTTCCAAAATTTGCCTGGAATAGTATACCGAGTAGACAAGTATGTCCTTTTTATACATGTACTAACTTTAACTCACGTAGCATTATGATCATTATTTACGTGTGAACACTTTTTCTTTTGCAGGACCTATTTTGCTGAGCATGGATTGCATGAGGATGATAGCAGACTTGCCATGGCACCCAAAGCCTTGGAGGCATTCATGATGGACCCCACACTTCATGCTACAGTGCTAGGCCAGACCAAGGATGCTATTGTCAATTACCCTAGGTAGTTCTCTAGGGACTTTGAGCATTGTCAAGTTCGTGGCTGGCTACATGAGGATTGGTCTCCTGATGGGCCCGTTTATCCTCAAATGATTGATCCTGTATCAAGTGTACCTACTCCATTTGCTAGTGGTAAATGATTGTGTTCCAGGCTTGATTTTCATCTTTATTAAATCATTGCTTGTCATATTCTTAATTTTGGCTCAATGTCTCCTATGTCTTTTCTACAGAGGCTGTTCCCCTTGATGAGGTTACTACCCTTTGTATGAAGTTTGGAGAGATAGAGGAGTCACAATGGTGGTTGCACAAGAAGGCACTCGAACAAATCATCAGCCATCTTACCCACGCAGCCCTGCTGGACTTGTTTACTACCTTGACTCCCAATGTTCCCGTGACTAAAATGGTTGCCATTGTTGACTCTTTTAATGATGATGTCTCCTAGTTTACTACACAGGTTCAGGGAGTGAAGGTGTCCTTCCACCTCACCGTCGAATTCTTTTTCGATCTTTTCAGCGTGCTAGTGGATGGGGTTAAGGTGGTGGTAGATAGGGGAACTAGAGAGGGGTGTGTGATCAAGGAACTTGAAGATTGGCTAGGTGTACTATGAGGTCCTAAGGGCTTTGCCATATAGGACGATACTCACTTAGCAGAGGTAAACTTTCTGTACCTACTCTTTATAGCTCAAGTATTTTCCAAGTCTCTTTCCCAAGAAAGAAGTCTTGGGGTGGAGTCTGCACGTGTTATGTGTTCAGTCTTAGAGACTGGTATGCATTACGATTGGGTACAGTTCCTTGTATTGGGTCTCCATGGAGAGATCATCAGGCTATGCTCTAATGTTTATGCTAGGTCCCACTTCACCTTTGCCTTTATTGTAGGCTATCTCTGCAGGTTTGCTGAGTTCTTAGTGGGCTATGAAGATACCCATTATGTGTTAAGGGACCGTTCATAGTTGTCTCACCCTTGGATCTATCAACTATTTAACACCACTAGATGCCAAGGTCCACCTGAAGGCATCGAGGAGTCAATCTCTATCACAATAGAGGATGCTTCTAGTTGTTCCCACCATTTGTGTGATAGCCTGGGATTGGATCCATTCCCACTGCACACAAGTGTTAGGAGAGCTGAGCACTTGATCCAGGAGACCGTCGAGAAGGCCAAGGCTAAGGTGAGAAGAGGTGAGCACTCGAGAGATCTTGCCACAGAGGCGAGGTTGCCAAGGGCTAAGAAGATTCGATTCACCTTGCCAAGAGTGGGTAAGTATTTTTTTTATTTTTGCTTTAAGTTTTTTTTATTACTTTTTGAATTTACTTATTTTCTTAATATGTATGCCCATTACGTCATGCTAAATTTTAGATCTACTGGTGTTAACAGAGGATACCCCCAAGAGGGAAAGGGAAGAATAAGCTCTAATGGGTGAACCTAAAATAGTCACCACTGGGTGTAATGAAGAGGAAGATACAAGGGAAGAAGCAGTTGAGGCCATTCCCGTCTTGCGGGAAGAGGATGGGACGAGTACCATGGAAGCTATACTTTCTGAGGCTTTAGATGCCCTTAAGCACTCAAGCAAGGAGAAAGGTGTTTTTGATGGTTTCTTTGATGTGTCTCTACACCTTGGTGATCTGCCTGAGCTGACCAGCAAGGGGCTACTTGGTAAGTCTTGTTAGTTTGATTTGTATTTTGTATCTTCTTACTTATATGCATTATTTTGACTATCATGGTTTTTCTTAAAATAAGACATAGATGTTGAGGTACCTGAAGCACCTACATCTCAGGCGAGTGGGTCGAAGTTTGAGGCTTCCGTTGAGATGCCTTCTCATATAGGTTCAAGATCCACTAATCCATTGAGACCATGGCCTGAGATGTTCAATAAAGTAGACTTTGTTACTGGCATCGTCAACGATGTTGTTGCTCATCTGAGATAGGCTAATCCTGAATTAGGTGTGTACTTTATACTGAGTGCCTGAGTTCATTGCATTTTTTGTACCTAT
Organism: Gnetum montanum; assembly: GCA_015680685.1. Taxonomy (NCBI): domain Eukaryota; kingdom Viridiplantae; phylum Streptophyta; class Gnetopsida; order Gnetales; family Gnetaceae; genus Gnetum; species Gnetum montanum. The sequence goes on from MNCI01028057.1 coordinate 756,883, forward strand.
TGGAGGTCTTTGGTTGGCTTATCTACATAATGTTTGTACTTGTAGGTGTGAAGCTTCAATGGAGTCCTTCCAAGGATACCCATATTGATGGTCTCCCAGAATTGCCTAGAGATATTGAGCAGATCCCGAGAGGGATTTACGATGTGGTTTTGGGTTGTGTTGTCCCAAATGCTAAATCTCTCTGGACCTGCAGGTGCTTAATTGAACATTTATGGCTTGAAATTTAATCATTGAAGGAAAATCTGGGAAATGTGACAAAGGAGAGAAATGACTTACAAGCCCGTTATGATTTTTCCTCTACTAGGTTGGTAGGTGATAGTACATGGCATACATTTGAGATCACCTATGCACGTTATTCGGTAGGCATGAATAACAAGGTGCAGGAAATTTGAGATTTGGCCGAATAGAGGGCCTAGATGGATTTATTAAATAGGAAGTGCCATGACTGGAAGTCCTTCACGTCTAAAGTACATAAATGGGGCCAGGATTAGAAATATTATAAGCATCAATATAAAAAATGGTTGAAAGAGGAATCAGTGGAACGTTGTCGATTGGAGATGTTCATGGAGGGGTTAGGTTTGCACTCTTCCTATGAGAAGTTTGTTGAATATACAGAAGTGGAGGGGTCTCCTGAGAGATCCATTACCAATGCCTTTGGGGAGGCTTCAACAAGTATGTTTTCTCTTGAGCACCCCTCCTGGTCTTCCATGGACAAGGGTAAAACCTTGGCCAACATCGACCTTGTACTCGAGAAGGACTGGACATGCGTGTCTGAAGAAGAGATTCTACGATGCCTGGAAGCTAATCTTAGGCCTTCCCCACCCGTGAGTATTTTATTGCTTGTATTATTTTATTACTTTTAGTCATCATTTCTCTTTAATCTTTGCTCTCTTTTACCTGTTTGTTGTATTTTTTCTTTTGTGCATTTACTCATTTTGTTGTTTTGTTTTCTCTTCGTGACAAGGGTGCGGTGGTGATGAGGCTGGCCCTAGTGGGATGGGAGCTGATGACGTAGATGAGTTTGGGGATCCAACCCCTCCTAGCATTGATGTTTAATTTAACTTGTTATTGTTGTTAACTTAGTTATTATTATTATTATTTGGTTAAAATTTCTGGATTGTATGAGAGAAAACGTGTGATACAATGTAAACATTTGAAATTATCCATTTATACATTGATATAATTTTTTTCTATTTTTATGTTATTCAATTTTTTTTATTTTACATTTTGTCCAAACTTTTGATAAACACAAGCATAAACACAAAATATTTTTTTTTATTTTTATATTTATTATTATTTTTTGTTTTGCTGTTTTAACTGTTTGTAGATATAAGTGTGAATGTAATTGAAATGATAACAATGTAGAAGAAATGTAAGGGGAATAATAATTTGTGAAGCAAGGATGCAACTATGCATGAAAACAAAGAATGTAATCTTAAAGAAATGGAAATGTAACTTGTTCTAGTTTAAGGCCATTTCGGGCCATGCATGTCAGTTTAAAGTCATGATGGAATTTAGCAACAACGTTATAGTTTAAGTCCATTTTAGGCCACAAGAAAATAGAAGAGATTTAAACTATTTCAGTGGGTTTTAAAATAAACCAGCAATTTCTAACCGTGGCTAGTTTTTATGTCATTGTGGACAAGGTGGTATTTTAACGTCTTTTCGGATAGTTGTAGTTTAACATCATTTCAGATGAGTAGTAGTCTTAACAGTTGAGTAGCTTCTTTAATTTTCGAAGATTGACATGGTGTTTTAGCGTCTCCTTGGCTAATTATGTTAAATGGTAATTCTTACCATGAGACGTCTAGGGGAATAACTCCTATGTTACCATGCTCTGATGTTTCCATGTTCTATAATGTTTCTATATCTTCTGGTGGATCACGATTTGGAGATTGGTTATCACTTTGGTTTTCAATGGGTGTGGCATCCTATTTAAGCCCGAGAGTAGTGTCATCCTCTTTAGGCTCATCGAATTCAACCTCTGAGCCTTGGTTTATGCCTACATGTGCAGAGGTGTTGGGTGTAGTCGCATCACTGTGTATAATGATTTCACCACCTTCATAGGGTAAGTGAATATTTTGCTGGATGGGTGAGGAAACCGCTTTTAATTGGGCTAATCATGATTGTCCCAATATCAAGTTAAATCCAGGCATCTCGTCTATGACTACAAATTCAATGGATGTGGGGAACTAATCCCCTGCTATGAAATCCAAAGTTAGTGTTCCTTTGACAACTACGCGTGATCCACTGAACGATTTCAGGAATGTCATGGAAGTTGGTTTGATTTGTTCAATTAGCCCTAACTATTCAATGACGGGGTATGGTACTACGTTCGTGGATGCCCTATCATCTACGTGCACCCTATGTATTTTAAATTGATTTACTTGTATGGTTATGAACATAGGTGTAGTGGTGACTCCTCCTATTTTTTCATCTATTTTTATGTTATCCATGTTGAAGCCTAGTGATGTGGCTCTTGATCCTTGATATGGAGACATTACTGCATGAATGGAAGGTTCATTTTCAAGAAAGTATTTGCTAACTAGGATCGATGTTAACATGTGTACTAAGGCTTCACGATGCACTTGAGAATTCATCATTATGTCATACAAGCTTAAAGATATGTTTTTTTGTTTAAGCACCTGTGTGACCTGGGTTACGACATTGGCCAAGTCTTTACTATTCGGTATGCTCATTGAGACTTGGTCCATCAGACCCAACAACTGTATCTCTTGTGGAGTGGTTTTCGTGTGGCCTAATGTGATGGTTGGGTTTGATGCATCTAGCATTCCTAACTTTTTGCTTTCATGACTCGTGCTCGGCTCATCAGTTGTTGGAGCCATAGGTACAACATTTAAGGGAGTGGGTTTCGGTGGCCCCAATTCAAGACTTTGATGTTCTTTTTCCAACCGTTCCCTAGTAAGTCTGTCAGTGAGGCGTTCTCGCAAAGGTCATGGGGGAACCATTGGAGCTTGAATATCGGGTTGTTTTGGGACCCGGATTACAAATGGAGCAGTTCGGGGTTGTAGTTGAACAGTTGGAGATGGTTGTGTGTCAAGGTATTGAGGCACCCTAATGATGAATGAGGTTGATTTGGTTTGGGGTTGAGGAGTAGGAGTTTGAAGATTAGGGTGTTTGGGTACCCTGATTACGAAGGGAGTTGGTCAGTTTTGTGGTGGTACCTCTGTGGTTACAACTATGGGTGACACCTAGACCACAAAGGGAGTGGGTCGGGTAGGTGGTTTCACATTTGTGGTTGCATTGGTAGGGGGGTACACAAATGAAAAATGGTTTTGTGGGTGTAGGAAGATTGTATGTGGGATATGAAGATTGTGGGGATGGTGTTGACACTGTAGGAGGAACATGAATCACGAGAGGTTTGCTAGGCATTCCTTGCTCATTTTTGATATGGATCGTGTTAATAATGTAAGGATATTCCTTAGTGTTAAGGGGATCTTTATATACGCTCATAGATTGATTCTGTGTTTTAACAAGGTTGGCATCGTCAAATGTTATTTCACCCCTATCAATCATACGTTGTATGTCTTGTTTGAGGCTGAAACAATAATCAGTACCATGCCCATTCCGTTGATGGTACTCGCAAAATCGATCTAGTATAAAGCCTTTTGGAATAAGAGGCTCATTTGGTGTTGCTAAGCTTGGGTTTTTGACCAATTCATAGAATCAATTGTGTCTCTGGGTTGTTTCTGGGGACAACTACTTGTGTTTAATGGCCCCAGCCTTCAAAAGTTGGTCTAACAACTGGGAAGGCTTCATGGGAAGTGGTGTGTATTGAGCAGGGTCTTTCCTCTCAAACGTACATGCATGACCTGTGTTAGTAGCTTACATGGTAGATGATTCAGGTGTGTGTGCAGGAGTAGTTCTCTCATAGTTAACGGGAGAGATCAGAGGTTGCACTTGTCGAATATTTACAGTGGGTGCCACTAAGGGTAGCATACCATAAGGTGTAGGTTGTTGTTGTTGTTGTTGAGTGATAGGGGTGGTCCATTGTCCAACTGTAGGTTGCGAAGGAATACTTTGTACCTGGTGTCGTAGTGGAAGAGCTAAGGGCGTGGTATGAACCTGCACTCGTGAGATAAAGTGTGTAGATGTGGAAGCGGGTATCATAGATGGCATCCTAATTACTGGGGGGGGGGGGGAGTCACCCCCATATTAGCTTGAGAGGAAAATTTTTGGGATTATCCTTGTGAAAGGGGGGGGGGGTAAAGTGGAAATCAGAGGGATAGCAGGGATGGGCATAGTGAATTGGGTGTTGGTCACAGGCAAAGTAGGCATAAGGCTAAGTGCTTCCTATCGAGAGATAGGTGCCTGAGTGTTTGTAACTACATGAAGGAACATAGTTTCTCCCATGAAAGGGTGGAATAACAGGTTTACATAAATATTAGGGCTGAGAGTATGGTACGAATCCCCATGCTCAGATTGAGCTGTGAAATTATCCTTCTCATCTTCATTTTGAGGTTCTAAGGTGAATTGGCATGAGGTTTAATTCCTTGCCATGAGGAGTTGGGATATGAGTTCATGATGAGATTTAGATAGGGAAATCACATCGTATGCTGAGGACATAAAGTTATGGCCCCCCTTATAGATGAACTCAAAATGTCGTTTTGCTTCTATTTTTGCATGATCAGTGGGTAGGTTGGCTTGGATCTTTACACAGATGAAGTTGTATTATTCTGGGGTGAGAATTGTATAGGCAAGGTCTTTGCCTTGTAACCTAAGTGACCGATGGGTTGGCCCTTGAAGGTTCATCCCTTTGACGGTGACTATGGATTCGGTTGCAGTCATAGGGTTTGAAATTTTAGCATTGAAGTCAGAAATGGGCAATCTTGCTTTGATCTAGGACGCTTCCATGTGTGTAACTGGTTTGACTAGCTAAATTTATGTAAACAACGTATGTAAGTCTAGCTTGAGTGAACTGGGTTCAGCATAAGCAAGATCATCATGCGTAACTAGGTTCAGCGTGAGAAAGCTCAGCATGTGTAACTAGGTTCAGTGTGAGCAAGCTTAGTGTGCATAATTGGGTTCAGTGTGAGCAAGCTTAGTGTGTGTAACTAGGTTCAGTGTGAGCAAGCTCAGCATGCGTAACTAGGTTCAGCGTGAGCAAGCTTAGCGTGTGTAACTGGGTCCAGCGTAAGAAAGCTCAGCGTGCGTAACTGGGTCCAACATGAGCAAGCTCAGCGTGCATAACTAGGTTCAGCATGAGCAAGCTTAGTGTGCATAACCAGGTTCAGCATGAGCAAGCTCAGCGTGTGTAATTAGGTTCAGCGTAAGCAAGCTCAGCATGCATAAATTTTCAACATGAGAAAGCTTAGCACAAATAGGACTAGGGTTAATGAGGGTTTTGTTTTTAGTGCTTAATCAGTGTAATGTTTTAAACCGTGGGGTGAGTAAGGTTTTGCCAAATGGTGTGCAGCTCTCCTTCTAGCACCAATTTCTGTACTATTTGAAATCGTTGGTGTAAGGCTGGAGGAAAAACATACATCAAAAGATCTCTGAAGAGACACAGATAACCCTGCCTTCGCATGAGGGCAAGCTGGAAAAATGAAGGCAGAGTGCCTTGGATGGTCTACACGCAGATCAACCAAAGTAGAGAAAAATGATGTAACAAAAAAGTAACATAACAGAATGTAACAAAATGTAATGGAACGTAAACGTAAGTAGAATGTATGCAAGAATACGCAATGTAATGGAAAAATGTAGAAAGTAAATCAGAATAAGACAATGGATGGAAAATAATGAACAATGCTGTATTAATCGACAAGATGTGCACTGGTGAAAATGTAGTTGCGTTGCAAGTTGAACGTTGAGCTCCGATGCGAGGTGTTTATAGGCATTAGGAATCATGTGCGTCTAGGCTTATGATTTCTCATTTTCTTGCTTCAAATTTACCAACCCCATTTATGTCCATGAATAGGGTATTTATGCATTTTTCTATGTCTAGGAGTGGAATGGATGAGATCGAGAAAAATGGATCGCATGACAGGTGTACGTGGGCAACTATGTTCTAGGCTAGGTTCACTGTATCTTATAACGCAAGCTAGCTTACACTCATGGAAGAAGCATAAGAGCTTGACAAGCTCACAAATGGTGAAGCTTACAATGAAAATTTACAATGAATTTGCAATTAAGATTTGACTCCAGCTCACTTGGAACTTCATGGTCCATTGAACTAACTACTGCAGGATGTTGATTTGAGTGGTTCGGCGACTGTTTGAGGCATCTCTGCTTCACCAGGGCTCCTAGCATGAGTTGATTTGGTCCTAGCGTGTCCTCAGCATGCATTTGGAGTGCTTTTGTTTGGGCGCAAATAGTACTCACGCTAATGAATAGTGCTCAGTGTGACCTGGGTGTGAGCAAGTTGGAATGGTTTATTTCACACCAAATCCTAATTTTTGAGGCTTGTCCTTCAAGTGTAACTACTGCCTGGCCTTGGGGGACACCTGGATGTTGATTTTAAGCCTGTTTGTGTTTGATTTGAGCCATTTTGGTAACTCATGCTAGGCTCACGCTGTTAGCATGACCTGGACATGACTTGGGTATGAGCTAGGCATGACCTAGGCGTGACCAAGCCAAAATGGCATGTTTCACACCCGAACTTTGATTTTTGATGACTATTAATAAGTAGAACTATTGCCCGTCCTTGGGAGTTGAGTTGAAGCTAAAATTATGCTTGGGACTTCTTGTTTAGTCCATTTTTTATTTGGTCATGCTAGGTTCATGCTCCAGCGTGACCCCAGCATGACTTGGGCATGACTTGGGCGTGACCAAGGTGTAACTAGTGAAAACAGTGCATTTTCGAGCCCAAAATCAGGATTATGAGGGCTGGGAACCTGGGGTAACCATTAGTGTACCTTTAGGGTCATTTGTACCTTCAAAATGAGGCCATTCTAACACTGTTTTGAGGCTATTTTGAGTCACTCACACTGGGAGCAAGCTAGCTTTACAGCATGGGCAAGTTGGCTTGAGTTCCATGCCGTAATTGAGAGTTTTCTTCTCAAGACTCAAGAGGCTCCGAATTTTTCTCATTTAAAAGTGTTGAGCTGAAATTTTGTGGTGTTTCAAGTAGCATTAAAAATTCTAAAATGATGATTTTCAATCATCAAACTAGATTCAAAATCAAATGAATAATTTGCTAATAGTTTAACAAATTTTTCAAAAATTTATCAATAAGAGATAACCATCATCCAATTTTACTTATAGAGTCCTATTGCGTAGAGCATATTTTTATTCTTTGATTAGCAATGCCTTCATCTTGTATATGTCACAAAAGTTGTAAATATTTTCTTGAAGATACAATTGCCTAGGTAGTTGGTTGTAAGAAAAATGGATGACAATTTTTGCAATGAATTGGATTTGTCCACTTTAGTAAAGATAACTTTACCTTTGAAGATGATTCAAATGATGAACTAGTATTTGTTACTTTGTATATTTCACCCTTATGAGAAAAATAAATAAATTTTGTAGAATCTTTGCGATGAATGTTGTGTCCTTTTTCCCAAAATGCTAAGTCCTCATTAATAATTTTAACATTGGCAGAGAAGAACAACTCATTATAAAAATCACTCAATATGCTTTTTATACCCATAAATCAAAGGACTTTATTATCGAACTTACACCTCTCGGACCATTCAATTCCATGTCTAAATAATTCTTTTGCTTCATTAAATGGCCAAAATGTGTCAACAAAAGGACATAAGGTAGAGACAATGAGATTGAAATGATGTATAGGTTAAAAAAGGTCAACAAGGTATAACAAGGTGGAATTGGGTCGAAACACTTTGAAATAAGGCCAAATCATGAAAAATCTAGTACATATGATAAAACATGGTTAAAATAGGTTATATATTGCTAGTTTTAGGTGGTAGTGGACCATGGTTTAAGGCTAAAAGGGTGATAGATGACTCTAGGCTTCTATTGAGGCTATTTTAAGGCTGTTTATAAGAAAAAATCAAGGTTTCTAGCATGCCCACACTAGATCCATGCTAGCCAACATCGGTGGAATGATCCCTAGCATGGATGAGATAGATAATTTTGCAAACTTATTTTGAGTAGTTTTTTCACTACTAATGGCTTGCATGTTTAGCGAAGTAGACTAGGGAAGGAAAAAGGTAAATTTTGGTATTAATTTTAGCCTCTGAAACCCTTCATTGAGGCCTATATCTATCATTCACATTGGAGCCACACTAGCTAGCATGGCCTTAATGTGGAAACTAATAAAAATGATTTTGTGGCATTTAGAAGTTCAAAATTGGGGTTCCAAGGCCTTCCTAAGGTAGTGCAAGGCTAGATTTGTTAAAATTGATCACTTTGGATGACAAATTTGGTAAAAACATAGGTTTTAAGATTGTAACCCTCTAGAGCCATGCTGGGTAGTGTGGATGGAAAGGGACTTAGTGTGGATGATCCATATCTTGTTATTGATAGGGTCAAATAGGTTTAATCTAAAGCCAAAGATAGAATCTTGTAGTTGGGATATTTCCAACTAATTTTTAAGGCCATTTTGAGGTAGTTTCAAGTGTTAAAGTATGTTGATAGATGTATCCACGTTGAGGCCATGCTGGCTAGCATGGCTCCAGTGTGGCTCAAGGGGGTAATAATTACTTTTTGATTTTGGGTGGCTTCGGAGATAGATCAACTAGGTTTTCAAGATCCTAAGGATGTAGATAGTGATTTCTAAGGGTTTTGGTCAAATTGGGCTAGGTTTGAAGGGTATTTGAGATAATGCATGATCATACCCCCCTAAGCCCTATTGGACAACATTGCTCTAACATGGATGAAAAGGCCTCATGGATTTCAAGTTCAAAATAAGGTCAAATAGGTGCAAACTTAAGGTTGTGGGATCTTAGGCTTTACTAGTGTAGATTTTCAATCTCTAGGGATGTTGAGCTACTATTAAAAGTTTAAAATCAACTCATCCACATTGGAACCATACTACCTAATGTGGCTCAAGCCTCCCACAACATGGATACATTGAAATATAAGATCTTGATAAGTTTTGATAGCAAATCAACATGCATGTGAGCTCCCAAGGTTGTTGATGTCAAGGGATAGGGTTTAGGGTTGAAATTTGGTAGTTTTGAAGGTGTCTAGATGGTTTTGAAAGTCATCCTACTTAGAGACATGCTAGAGTCATAATGGCCAGTGTGGCTCCAATGTGCTAGCTTTAGTATGAGTGATCCAAAGGGGTTAACTTTTTGCTATTTTTGGTTGATTTTTTGAGGTTTAATGGATTCCAAAGATGCTAACATGATTCTAGGATGAGTATGGTGCAGTCTAAAATCATTTTAGTTGGTTTTTGAAGTTACCACCTAAAACACCAGCAAAATTTGTATGTTGTAATCATTTTTCATCATGTAGCCTTTACCCCATGAAACCGAAGGCAAAACTTCATTATAAATGTAAATATTGTAATCCATGAGGGGCAATCTCATGTATCTCATACTTTTGGGATTGAAAAAATGCATCATAAGTAGTCAAAGCGTTATCCCCCAAGTGGAAGAAGTCATGTAATATCTATATTTTGGCTTGGGGTGTTAAAAATGCCTTTTGGAATGCCAAAAATGGCAATCTAACAGTTTTTATGAGGGGTATAGCACTTTCTACGCTAGGAATACATGCATGGGGGTGTAGTTCACCTACCCCTAGCATAGAGGGGTAGATCTCACCTATCCTTAGCATAGAAGAGTAGATCTCACCTACTCCCAGCATGGAGGGTTATAGCCCACCTACTCCCAATGTGAAAGGTGTGGTATGCATGCACAACGTGGAAGAGGGAGGAGGATGGGTATGACCTTCCTCACCCCTAGCATTGATACACCTCCCCCCAGCATAGAAGCAACATAGACAAGGTTTTAGCACTCCATTGACTCCAACGTTGACCATGCACCCCAGTGTGAATGGTAGAAGGCCCAATGTAGAAGAATAAAGATAGTGTGGATGGTGTGCCCTCATTACTATTTTTAGTAAATGAAATGGCTATGGAGGTATGGCACTTTCTATACATAGTAACCCCTCAAATTTGGACATCCATCTAACTTGAATGTGGTAGAAATTTGCAGCTAATATGTAGCAACAATCAAGCCAATTTGCAACAAGATTTATGCTCCAAAACCCTATATAACCAAGTACCAAACACCATAAATGGGTTTTACAATTTTTGGCAGCAAAAACCCTTTAGCATTTGAAGCATTTTTAGCATCCAAGAGATCTTACAACCTTTGTATCTATGTAGCTCCTTGGATTCTTCATAGTGTGGAACCCTTGTGGCCTTGTTACCTTCTTGGAATCCCCTTGAGACTTGTGAGATCTTGGTGTCTATGCTATGCTTTTAGAAACCTTCACTCCCAGCATTACCTACCTTAGATCTCTCATGTTTCTCATTCCTCCAACACAACCATCATTTTAGATCTAAAGAAGTAGCAAAGGTTCAATAGCATCAAGGGTGGTAGAGCATTTGGATTGCAGAGTTGATTGCATTAGTTTCAATAGATTCTAAACCCCCACCCAAGTAAACTCTCTTATCTATCAAGCGATCTTATACACATTTTCTATACCCCCTTTTATTTTGAATGAAATAAAGTTTATAGTTTATGTGCAAATTTCATTTATTTGTTTCATTTTTGGCATTATTTACATTTAGAGTTGTCTCTTCTCATTTTGTTATCCCCATTTTACATTTTCTAATTTCCTAGGTGATCTACCAAGCTATCCAAGGCATCCTAAATCCCATTTTTTGGAGGCCCTAGTGATTTGGCATTAAAGCTATTTTGGCTGCGATTTTTGGTGTTCTAGTGACCAAATTTTTTAGGTGCAATAGCTTTTAGTACTAAAAGGAATGTCTCTGCCCAAGTTCTATGTTCAAACCTTTTTTCCACTTGTTTTGCAACAAAATCCAATGTTACAACCCATCCCCCCTTGCAACCAAAACCTAGTGTGGAAGCTATAGGTTTTTGGGATTTTAAGATTTTCAGAGCAGTTGCTGTGATCTTTAAATCTAGGGTGGGTTTTCTGTTTCAATCTATTTCACTCTTGCTACCAATTTTTTTTAATAAAGATCAATGTTGGTGGATTTACCACCCAAACTTCCATCCCCCTTCTCCTTGCCATGAAAATTGGAAATTTTCCAAAGCCATTTGCTTGTGGAAAGTCAAATTTTTCACTTTGGTTGTCAACCACCCCAATGTTGGATAGAAAGATTTAAGACCTTTCATCTTACCCTCCTTTCTTTCTCCTTTCTACACCCAACGTAGGTGCAACTAGGAAGCCTAAAGTGGATGGAGTTTGGTGCCACCTTTTGTCATTTTTAGTAAAGGAATATACCCCCTTTGACAACCACCTTACTATTTATAGTAAATAACCTATTTTATCAATTTTAACTTATTTCATTTCCACCTTCAACAATGCTATGAAGAAAAGTTAAGATTTTAAATCTTACCCTCTTTCTTTCCCCTTTTTTCTCCCAAAATTTGTATGGTTGGCTAGTCAAGTGTGGTTGCAATTTGATATCAACCTTTTTTCCAATTTGGGTAATGAGGTATACTCCCCTTGACCTATTACATACTATTTATAGCCAACAAATATTTTTCAGCCATTTCTTACCCCTTTTAACATTTTAAGAATTCCACTTGGAATTTATTTTTCCTCTTCTAATTTACCCTTCATCAAGATATTTTTTTTCAACACCTTCTCATCATGTCTTTTAGCTAATCAACTGTCCTTGATAAACATGGTATCTAGCCAAGATGTAGTTTGTGTTTATGACTTGAAAGACCTCGTGGTTATAGAATGAAGGAAATAGCTTAGGAAAATAGGTAAAAGTTCAGATTTTATGGTTATTAATGAGGAGTTCTACAACTTCTTCTATGTCAAGATACATGTTGGTCTCTTAATAACACACTCTAAATCTAATGCTAAGCATTAATTCAAAATCATATGCTAGGATGGGAAAGAATACATCCCATCCCCTTATGACCAAATCATCATCATAGACTTCTATACAAAAATGCTCATACAAATCATAGAAGTTGATGAGTTTAGTGAGGGAATTAGCTCAGAGGATCAACAAGAAAAGGAAGATGAGTTTGATGCTAAATAGGAGCCAAACACCTTTATTGGAAGTCTTTTCCAATATCTAGCTCCCCAAAAAACCATACCCAACTCCACATTTCTTACCTCATTGATGGGATAAGTCCCTTAACCCAACTCTCCTTCTATCTAGCCTACCATGTTTGGATCCACACCTGTGTCTTAATTCACCTTCTTATTCTCATCGGTATCATTTGCCACATAACCTAAGTTCATTCACCTAGCCATGGTGATGTCTACATCACAATATCCATTTTTCATAACAACAAGACCCTCATTGGGGTCCTAAGCAATGCAAGCCTTTGATACTTTACTTATACTCTTTATGCCTTAAGTTTTAGCACAAACATCTTTTTCCTTATTTAGCCTAACTATGACCACCATAACCCAGCCTCTTCCTTTGATACTACAACCTATCATGATGCCATAGGCCCATAAGTTCCTCCTAAACCATCAACACAAACATTGTAGCCCATGGGGATGTCCCAAGGCTTAGATCAAGCTTTCCAAATGATCCAAGCCCTTACCAAAGAGCTATGGAAATTTAAAGATAACAAAAGTCACATAGTCATGGTTCCAAATTTCTACTAAGATGATCCTATAAGCCCTATGGTGCCTCAAATAACCTTGCCCATAGGCTTGCCTATTCTAAAATTCACCAAATACAATGGTGAAGGGGATCCCAATGCACATCTAATAAACTTTCAATTTGAGTGCCTCTTTTTGCAAGCTTGGCCTCATATGATACTATGAATTTTCCCATGTCCCTTAAGGAAAAGGCTCTCAATTAGTATCAAACCTTGCCTAGGGGTTCTATCTCTTCAATTGCTACAAAATACAACTTAAAGCTAGATGCCACATTGGATCAATTTATGAGGGTGAGGAAAAGGCCACTTAAACTAGTTAAAAGATTTATTCAAAGGTGGAAATCAACACTCAATGAAATCCTAGAGCCTATTATTGAAATCCACCTCTTGTTCATTTACAAGGGAGTAGTAAATGATAGTATCAAGTCAAATATGTACTACCTAGAGCCCTAGTCACTAAGTCAAGCCTTATTACAAACCAAGAACATTGAGGAGGTAGCTAAAGCAAGAAATGATTTAGCCTATGTGGCCTCTAAAAACCAACATTTAAGGAGAGATAGGGATATGATCAAGAAAGAACATACAACCATGTCCATAGTAGCAAAATTGTCAGAACAAGGAGAAAGGAGGGGATCACCACCATGCAACACATTCCCTGATGCATCCCAGCCATCCAATTCCTACATCCAAACCAACCAAGATCAAAATTTGGGCAGAAAAATAAGTCTAAGTTTGCAAGGTTGCCTTTAAATCCCTCTAATCTCTTAGAATAGTTTCTTAAAGATAATCATATACAACATAAGTAACTATCTAAAGAGGCTTGTAAGAGGCATGATCATATTTGTGACATAGCCAAAGATTGAATGATAGCTACAAAAGATGATCCTAAGCTAATGAGGTACTTCAAACTGGATAGGTTTTGCCATTATCATCATATGGCTGGTCATGACACTGATTTTTGCCTAGCATTAAAGGATAACTTCTAGAAGATGATAAACTACAAAGAGTTGGTTGTGAGTGAGCCTAGCTCTCCAAGTGCTAACAACAAGTCCTATACCATAACCTTATTCATGGAAGCCAAACAGTTTAATCCTTCTAGGGAACCATTTGTCATCAGAGTACCATCATAGCCATAAAAAAAAGCCTAGAGAGCCCTTCATCATACAAGTACCACCTCCTTTGGCTCCTAAGAATACTTTCATCATACGTGTCCCTCCTTTAGTGGCTTCGACATCATAACATTATCAATGAGTTGCTAATCCTTCAAAACCTAAGGAACCATTCCTTATCTAGGTTCCTACACTCTCAATAAGTAAGCCTATAATAACCCATGACCAAAGCTCGCCTATAGTGGCCCACAACTTAGAGGTTAGTAGGAAATCATCATCATAGTGGAAATAAAATAAAATTATTTCCAAACCAAAAAATAAGTCCATTGAAGGTAATCAATCAAGATCTACACCAAGATTGACCACACCCATGGACAAGGGGCTTGAGGCACATACATTGCAACCCAAGTTACAAACCTAGGGAATAATGGAGGTTAAGACTACTAAGGCCAAAACATCACAAGCCAAGGAAAATGATTTTCTTCCAATAATGAAACAAGCCAAATGGTCCCTTAAGAAAAAGAATATGTCACCAAGTCTATACCTAGTCATGACCCCTCCTGCATATGGGGATGCATTAGCTCAAGTGTTGACTTCTATCCTTGCAAGTAGAGACATGCCTATGAACAAAGAGTAAATTCATTCTATCATTGATTCAGCTTCACTTAGGGAAAACATGCATCAACCCATGCTCAAATTTCATGATAGTGAAGTGAAAATTAACTCTTAAAATGGAGAAGTGCTCTATGCTCCTCTTCTCATCACTATACACGTTGGTAGATACAAGGTCCACCATGTTCATGTGGATGATGGGGCAGCCAAAAATGTGATACCATATTCTATTATTGACAAACTATGCCTAAAAAATAATATTCAAGTGACCACTGTCTCAACACTTAAATCATTCAATGGGTCATAGGTAGCAGTGCAAGGTTTCATCACTTTGGATTTTGTGGCCAATGAACAATCTCCTACATCTACCAACTTCCTAGTAGTTGAAGAGACACATGGATTTAACTTGATTCTAGATAGATCATTTTTGGAAAAACTTTAGGTAATTTCATCCCCTATACATTAGGAGATTCACTCTCCATATGAAGGTGAAAAAATTATGATCCATGGAGACAATGTGTTGTTTCCTATAGCTAATTATGTCAACATCAACTAAGGTTCTAAGGTGGAGTTTCAAAAGAATACTTTTGAAACTCAAGCTGGGGCCAAAATTAACAAGACCAACAATAACAAAAATGAAGCTAAAGTCACCAAAAGTGATCAAAGAAAACACCTATTAATTTCCATATCTAATAAGTAGCATGAAGAGAGTGTGATTGTGGAAAGGAAGCCATTTGACTTATCAAAGATAAAATAACAAATGCATTATAAATATATAATTCCTTATTTTTCTAACAAAATCTTATTCACCTTCACAACCTTATACCATCTTTCATGGTTTATGTTATCCTTATATGCCCCTTTGACACTAGCCCATACTTGCTAGGTGGGTATGACCTCATGACCCACTAAGGCCTAAAACTAGAAACCCTACAGCCTACCATGACCTAAAATTGACAACATCCTTTTACAAGTCATGGCCCACTATGGCCTAAATTTGGTAGTACATTTTTACAACCAGATAATGTATGGCCCATTGAGGCCTAAAACTGGCAACATTATGGCTTGCTAGGTCCTAAAACTAGTGAGCATAATGACCTTTTAGCCAATATACCCTCCATCACACTATAACCTAACCCACCTTTCCATTTTTGGTAGCTATCATCAAGATTCATGAACCGTAAACCATGGAAAAAAATAAAAAACTTAACAAAACTTGCCACTTCAGGCATCAACATTGGGGCAACCCTAGTCCAACCTAGCCTATTGGGGTATAGCATTCATACTCATCCTTTAGTGCTCACTTAGCCTCGATTAAAAATTGAAGTGGATTCACATAGTCATAAACCCCTTCTATCATCCTTGGCAGCCTCAAAACTTGGTCAAACCTAGTCAAAAGTGCCCAAAATTTTCAAATCTAGTTGTTCCATGCTAAGGGGAGGTCCATCCATGCTGCCCAAACATGGATCCAATGTGGATGGATGGGGGTAACCTAAAATTTCTTAAATCAACCACCCAATTAACATATTTCGACTTTAACACCCCTTATCAACTTTTGATAACATAGATTGGCCAATAATAACTTAGTGTTTTGCATTTAAACACCTCACCATGCTAGTGAACCCTCCATCCACACTACCTAATGTGGATCTAGCTTGGGTGTCCTAGGGATATGCCATATATCATTTTCCATAGCCTTAAACAACCATAAAATTCACATTGATAACCTAGATACCATTCCTTAGTCTTCGATAGTGAACAATTACAAAGATTTGAGCCAATTTTCACATATGAAGATGCCTCCATGCTAGTAAACCCTTGATCCATGCTGCCCAATGTGGATCCAACATGGATGCCCTGGGGATATGCCACAATATCTATTTTATAGCTAAAAATATCCTTAAAATGTATCCTAATGACCTTACAAACCTATCGAAGCCTACCAAAACCTTTAGGTGCCTCAAAATTGATCATAAATGTAAAAATGCTATCATCCTCCTCCAATCCATGTTAGGACCATGCTGCCCACTATGGATAAAGGGGGATGACTACATGAGACATCAAGAAACCTTCAAATTAATGAATTTTGATACCAAATCTCAACTATCAACATCAACAACCTTGAGAGTTAACAACATGATCTATTTACTATCAAATAGGCTTAGATCTAAATTTTTTAATCTATCCATGTTGGGGGGGGGGGGGGGGGGGACCTTATCCATGATGGGTACCATGGATCTAGCATGGATAAGAGGGGTATGTGATGTCCAAAAATGTTGGTGGTTGGAACACTGAGAGGTCATCAAGCTGTCACCCTAACCCTAAGTTTGTGGGAGGGCCATGTTGGAGAAAATGGAAATGGGGTGCCCTGAATAGTATGGTCAATTAGATAAGGACTTACATGGTGTAACAATAACCATTTGCAAAATCCTAAAAATAGTATTTTAGATTAAGTGAAAATATGTGTTAGTAGTGGAAAACACAATTTGAAACAAATGCTAAAGAAAAATGAAATGAGAGTTTAAGTGAAGAAATGCACCACCCCAAGATTTGGGAACATGACTCTTGATTAATCATTGTGTGAAATTGGTACACAATGTTAGATAGACATAGTAGGGCAACGTGGTAGTATGGTCACAGTCTCTAGGACATTGTAGACATGATGTTGGTAGCTATAAAGGAGGCTAGACCTATCAGGCTTACAGTTGTCACACTATGCAAGTGCTAGGAAGACTGTGTCACAGTACTCAGCTAGGTGTTAAGCTCGGATGCTCGAGTGCGGGAGTGATGAAGATGCTAAGAGTGCTCTAATGATTGATGATTAAAGTGATTTGTTGATCATCAACCAATTCCTACAATGCTGATTATCAGGGTATTTATAGAGCTAAGGTTGACAGGAGATGTGGATTGGGTGCCATGTGTCCTAGATCCCATGTAACATGGATGAGAACAAGTCACACTAACATGCTACGCTTAAAGTGTCAAGATCTAACTATCAAGCTCAATGGTGTCACACCCTATAGGATAGGAACAGGAACTGAGAATCTACCAAACTATGACCACACCACCTAGACTGCATGTGCCAAAGTTTGAGGGACTGCCATGTACCTACAAACAATGCCAAAACAAATGCAACTTTGAGCCTACACTCTGGGACTATGTCTCCCCCCTCTTCTAAGTAGGTTCAAGCATAGGAACAATTTTGGGGATCAATGGGAGGTGTAAAAAAAAGTAAACTATTGATCTTGGTTGCCGAAGGGATGTCAGAGTTGAAATGAAGGTCGATGCTAAGTTCTGGGACCTTCTAGAGGCATTCAGAGAAATTTTCCAAGTGTCATGCTATCTACACTGCACAACATGATGGAGTGTAGTGTGAAAACTTAGAAAACTTTTACAGATTTCTACTTATCATGCTATCTATGTTGCATAGTGTAGTAGAGCATAGCATCCATATTTTGATGAATTTTGCCAAAATTTGTAATGTTTCTTCATGGCACACTGACCATGTTGTAGGGGTGAAGTAGGATAGGCAACCTTGGAAGTCAAAAAAATCACCAAATGCATCTTCCATGTCTAGATAGCTTGACAAAATTTTAGTCTAACACTTAGAAAAATTTGAGCCCTAAAACCTATGCTACGTTGTCTATGCTGTGCAGCGTAGTAGAGCATGAAAGGCCCAAAAGATAAAAAAATTGCGAAACTATTTTTTCCATGTTAAGCAACTTTGACAACTCCTAGCCTAGTACTTGGGTGGACTAGCAATCGGGACATGTGTTAAGCTAGGTAAGCTAAAGAGCATAGCAAGCTGGATGGCCTAAGAGATAGAAAATTTGCGAAAATTTTTAGTCTATCCTCAATGCCCCTTGACCGCTTCTAGCTTGACATTTATGCAAATTGGCCTTGGAAGTAGGTGCTACATTGGTTGTGCTAGGGAGTGTAGTAGGAAGAGTTAGAAAAATTTTACAAAAATTAGGATTTCTAGTGTGCTACACTATCTACACTGCATAGCATGACACTAGAATTAGAATTTTTTTTTCCAAGATTTGATACTTAGACAAATCTGCCATTGAACTGCAAGAGCCCAAAATTAGTGGTGTTTCATTGGCCCTTCTTTGTTGATGTTTAGAGGACTAGCCTAAGATATGTCAACAAAGAAGACAAAATGCCACAATGAACATGACCCCAACACTATTCATCAATGTCCACTTGAACAATGCTTTGCTATACTTGAGAGTGCCAAGGCAATGAGGTATAATAGGGAGTAGTTTAGAAGGATGGGTCAAGGGACGATGGATGAAGAGGACAACTATGGGATGTAATGTCATGATGACCTATTGCCAAAGCATGATCCCTCATTGAAGTGCTTGTGAGGGAGTTAGCATGTGGAGGTGGCCTACCCTTTGGATTTTGACCTCTCATCAGAGTGCTTTTGAGATGGTCGATCTAGGGCTACACTGGTTGCGATATGGAAATTGTGCCATTTGACTTCGGAACTTGACTTGTCCCATTTTCTTTTCTTATTTTTTATTCTTATTTTAGTTATATATTCCTCACTTTTATTCTTCTTTTTTATTTGTTTTTTTTCTTTTTCTTCCTTTTGTGTTGTCGGCGAATTGTGCACCAACATTTGGTTAGAGGCAACTGCATCGCATTTGTAGAATAGGTGTTTCCTCCTAGGGATGAGTTGTGTTACATTTGTTTGGGGCTTTGAACAGCCTACAAAGGCTCTCCATGGGATCAATTGTGTTACTTCTCTCATGGGTCCAACGACTAATAACGAGAAAGGGTTCATGTGCATTGGGGAAACTTGCAAGGGATGTGAGAGATTGTAAGATTAAGAGGTAGAGGTTAGTTTGGCTGAGGGGATAGTAGGGATGTGCACTCTTAAGTAGCTAGGTGAGCTGAAGTAGACATGTCAGAATAATGTAGTGCCTTGCTATCATGATGAAACACACCCTTGAATGATGCCACCTAGGCTTCATCCTACAAATGCAACATAGAGAAAACAAGAAAAAAAACCACCATGTGAGATGAGGGTGCAAGTCCTACCCACCAAGGGCATTGTGAGGGTTACGAATGCTACATCAATTGCATGCAATGTCCAAATTTGGAAGGCCAGTGCAGGCATTGATGGTGGTAGGTTGGAAAGCTCCAATAGCCACATTAGAAGTGAGCACTCAAGTGGCTAGGAGCAATGGTGATGTAGGTGCGTAGGAGTTCTCACTAAAGGTAGGAGCTAGAAAATTCAGCCATAGGGTGAAGAGCCATGCTACTGAATGCTAAAAAATGAAATGTGTGATCTAAGAAAGTAGGAAAAATGTAAATGCATAGGCTAGTGCATTGCAAATGGAAGTTAAAAATGCACTGCAAGTAGAGGTAAAGGGTAAGTAGGTGCTTGGTATGTTTTTAGCCATCATGTAGTTGCTTCCTAATCTAGCGTGGATTAGGGGGCATGCAAGGCTTAAGGTTCTCTAGGAGGCTGTTGGCTTCAACCACTCATTTGGGTGTGTTAGCCTTAGGTGCTACATTGGTTATTGCAGGTGTATCACTAATAAAATCCACCTTCAAAACTTGCTCCATGTCTATGTTATGGGTAGTTGGAGGGGGGACATTATCATCATGGATAATAACTTGACCACCTTCATATGGAAGGTGAACTTCTTGGTGAATAGGATAGGAGATGGCCTATAGTTGGGCTAGCCAAGGCCTACCTAGGATCAAGTTGAAGCCCAGCATCCCCTCTATGATAATGAAATATATGTTAGTGGGGAATTGCTCTCCTACCATGAAGGCTAAGTTGATTGTACCCTTGAAAGTGATGCATGATCCATTATAGGATTTTAGGCACATGGTTTTGGTTAGCCTGACTTTGTCTACCAGGCTTAGCTTGTCAATGACAGATTATAGTACATTTATTGTTGCACCATCATCAACATGCACTCTACAGATCATGCACTGCCCAACATGTATGCTAATGGATAGTGGAGCTATAGTGACTTCCCCTTGTTTGGGGTTGACCTTAACTTCATTGTCGTGAAAGGCTAGGAATGTTGAACCTAATTCTTATGATGTAAGGGGAAACATTGATGTATGGTTGGATGTCTCATCTATAGGGATGTCCTCCATAATAGGAATGAAGGCCAACATATGGGCCAACACTTGGTGGTGAGTAGATGAGGTTATGACCAGATCGTATAAGCTTAACATTGTGTTTTCTTGCTTGAGCATTTTTTCACTTGGGTTAGTGCAACTATGAAGTCCTTGTCATTAACTATTGTGTTGGTCTTAACTTCCTTCATGTAGCTTGAGAGATGGATCTCTTGTAGAGGGGACTTAGGCTTAGGTTTCTTGGCCTGATTAGGGGTAAGGGCCCCAGTGTTAAATTGTTGCTTGCTAGTTGTGGCCTTTGCTTGGCCATGAGGGTTACAAGGTGCTTATTTTTCCTCTTGCATTACCATTTGGTAGGCCTACCAAGGTTGCTAGTGGGATCAACCCTCGATGAAGGAGAGGCTAAGATGTTGGCCACTATTGGGCTTTGGGTAGGTGAGGCACCATTACGTTGTGGTCATGCCCTTATGAAAAATAGTGATTTAGGAGTTGTTACAGGGCCAAATTGTTATGGTATCATGATGAAGAAAGGTTTCTTGGCAATTGTTGTTGCTACATCATGCTAGTTTAACATCTTAGCAGATGATTAGTTTGGTTGCTAGTTTAATGTCTTAGTGGACGATTGGTTCTGTTGCTAGTTTAATGTATTAGTGGATGATTGGTTTGGTTGCCAGTTTAATGTCTTAGTGAATGATTAGTTTGGTTGTGAGTTTAACATCTTAACGGATGATTGGTTCAGTTGCTAGTTTAACATCTTAGCGAACAATTGGTTTGCTTGCCAATTTTACATCTTAGTGGATGATTGGTTCAGTTGCCAATTTAATGTCTTAGTGGACAATTGTTGTGGGACCTTGACCACAAAGGGTGTTGTGGGTGCCTGAGGTGGTCCCCTGTTGAGAAAGTGGGCTTGTGACCTAGTTAGCATTGAGGCCCCAATGTCACAGGAAGGCACACAAACCACAAACGGTTCATGTATTAGCTCCACATCATTATCAATGCTGATAGCATTAATGATGTATCTTGTACCACTAGCATTTAATGGATCCTTATAGATGTTCATGGACTATTTTTTAGGCTGGAAAGGGTTACTTTCATCAAGGACCAGCTTTCCTTGATTGATCATGCATTGGATATCATCTTTCAATGCTAGGCAGCAATCTATGTCATGGCCATGTAACTGATGGTAATTGCAGAGTCGATTCAACCTAAAATTTTTGGGTATTGGAGGCTCATTGGGAATGGCCACAGAGGGGTCTTGGAGGATCTCAAAATACCTCTTGTGGCATTTGCAAGTATCCTCTAACATTTTCTTATGTTGAATACATCCAACACTAACTAGTTGATCCAAAAGTTTTGATGGATTAATCGATAAAGGCGTATATTTTGAGCGATCCTTGCACTCAAAATTTGATCTTGGTGGAGCTTACCTCATGGCCATTGACAATGCTGGTTGGTTGGTTCTTCCATTTCTAGAACCTAATGTTTTGTTAGTATTGATCGAGGCCTTAGGTGCCTTAGCTATCTACTTCTTGTTGTTGGGCTTGGCTTCATCAGCCACAGCCACCATAGTGGTTATCATGGCTTTTCCATTTTCTTGTCTCTCTTTGCATGCACATTATTGTAGGCTACATAAGCCAAGTCCTTGATAGCCTCTGCTACATCCTATATGCTCTTTGTTTAAGCAAAAGCTTGGCTAAGGGAGTGAAAGGCTAAATAGTATAGCTTCAATTTAATGAAATCATTTACTATGCCTTTAAAAATTACCAGCAAGTGGGTTTCAGTGATTGGCTCACGCATCTCATTTAGAGAGGTGCTCCAACATTGTATGAATTTTTACACTAGCTCTAGTGCTTCTTGCTTAATGTTCATGAGCTGATCCAACATGGTTTTTAGCTTCAAGTTGTACTTGAAATGGATTACAAATTGGCTTAACAACTCTACCAAAGTTGAAATGGAAGATTGAGGAAGTATGAAAGACTAATCTAAAGCCTTGTTCATCAAAGACATGGCAAAGATACAGATAACCACATGTGGTCACGCTTGCAATAGTAAGGACTTAAAATGGAAAGTGACTAAGTAGGCATTTGGATCACCCTCACCATTGTATTTTGTGAATTGGGAAAGTTGCACCCCAGGAGGTAGTGTGAGTGGAGGAACAACAAGGCTAATAGGGTCATCGTGATAGAAGTCCATTACGTGGATGGTCTCTAAGTTGGCTACTTTAAGCCACCTAACCTTCTCAGTGAGGCTTTGGATAAGTTGACATGCTTTATCTAGACTCAGGGATGTTGTAGAGGGTTACATTGGTTGTATTGTTGGTGGGGTCATCAGAGCAGCTACCATTGATGGTGCCATCAGAGGAGCCCATAACCCCATAGTCTATTGTGCCATATGTGATGCTTGGTAAATTTGTAGTTGTGTGTATTGTATCATCTGTGATAATTGAATAGTAGGGAAAGAGGTTGGTGCCCACCACGCAGTTGAGGTTGGAGCTATTATTAGTGGTGGAATTGGTATGGTTGGAATGATAGGAATATGACTCATTTGTGAGTACAATATGGGCATGATGCACACATATGGTAGCATTGACACTGGCTGTACAGATTGAATAGACTATGGGAAAATGACTAAGGGAGCAAGGGTAGAAGGCCTTGCACTCTGTTGCTTAGATAGAACTAGGTGACTAGCTACCATCGATAAAGTTTTAGGTTGCAGAAGCATCATAGATGTCTCAAAGGAGGTAGGAGACTATGATTGGTGCAATAGAAATATAGAGGTAGATTGCAAGGCTGGGACATAATGCAAGATGCTAATGTTAGAATAGGACTCAAATTTCTCCTACCCATCTTATGGGGGTTCATCATAGTTGGATGTTGAGTCTTGCTCTTTTAGCCCACTCATATGGATATGTTGATCCAAAATCCACTTAAAAGGTTCAATGACTAGTATGATCATGCCAAGGGTAAGAAGGAACTTCCTTTTATTTTGGTGAATGATTTTGAAACTACGCTTTTCTTCTATTTCCTAGTGGTTCAATGGTAGGCTTGCTTGAACCTTTGCGCATGAAAAGCTGTATCGTTCATCATCAAGTACTGTGTGTTCAAGGGACTGGTGCTACAGTCTAAGAGACTGTCATTGTTATCACACTGGGCTAAGGGGTTACTTGACGTCTACCACATGTTGTTTGGGATAAGCTACCTCCAAGCTCAAGGTGGTAGCTGAGGTGTTAACTAGGTTCATTTTCACTATGTCAGAAAAGACATGAGAATAAGAAAAACTTGTAAGAAACATTCAAATGCAATAAATTTTAAGCTAAAATGGTTAAATATGCAAACTATGAAGAAAATAGACAAAAAATGGCCAAGTTTGAAAATGCTAAAAAACTATTATCTCTATTGTTACTCTTGTCATGCTCTAAGGGACTATCACACTAATAGGGTTATCATGCTCTATAGAACACTTAGAGCTCGATGCAATGGACAGTTTGGGCTTTTTATCCTATAGGGTTCTAGGAGAACCATTAAATGGGACCAATCTGCACCAATCATAATGTAAACAACTCCTATGCTGGCCTATGATCTAGCTACTACTATGGTAGGTCCACAGGGATGTTATGTCTATGCTAGCTTGCTACTAGTAATAGGGGTACATAAAGCATGTGGGACCACCCGTGACATATAGAAGGAATAGGAAGGCCCTCCTTCTATCACCAAAAACTATGACATCCAAAAATGTTGATGGCTGGAACACTGAGAGGTCATCAGGCATATAGCCTAACCCCAAGTTTGTGGGAGGGTTGTGCTAGAGAAAATGCAAATCAGGTGTCCTGAATGGTCTAGTCAATTAGATGCTGGTAGCTGCAAAGGAGGCTAGACCTATCAGGCTTACAGTTGTCATGCTATGCAGGTGCTAGGAAGAATGTGTCATGGTACTCAGCCAAGTGTTAAGCTCAGATGCTCGAGTGCAGGAGTGATGAAGATGCTAAGGGTGTTCTAATGCTTAATGCTTAAGGTGATTTTCTAATCATCAACCAATCCCTAAAATTCATATTATCGGGGTATTTATAGATCTAGGGTTGATAGGATATGTGGATTAAGTGCCATGTGGCCTGGGTCCCATGTAACATGGATGAGAACAAGTCACACTGACATGCTACACTCAAAGTGTCAAGCTCAATGGTGTCACACTCTGTAGGATAGGAATGGGAACTAAGAATCTGCCAAACTGTGACCACACCATCCAAGTTTCATGTGCTAAAGTCTAAGGGACCACCATGTACCTACAAACAATGCCAAAACAAATGTAGCTTGGAACCTATACTCTGGGACTATGTCTCCCCCCTCTTCTGAGTAGGGTCAAGTGTAGGAACAATTTTGGCGATTAATAGGAGGTGCAAAAGAAAAGAAAACTATTAATCTTGGCTACTAAAGGGACATTAGAGTTGAAATGAAGGTCGATGCTAAGTTCTAGGAACTTTTGGAGGCATTTGGAGGCATTTTCCAAGTTTCACATTGTCTACGCTGCATAACATGATGGAGCGTAATGTTAATACTTAAAAATTTTTTGTAGATTTTTGCTTGTCACACTGTCTATGCTACGTAGTGTAGTAGAGTGTAACACCCACATTTTGATGAATTTTGCAAAAATTTGCAATGTTTCTTCATGGCACACTGACCACGTCTTAGGGGTGAAGTAGGATAGGCAACCTTAGAAGTCAGAAAATGGCCAAATGCATCTTCCATGTCTAGATAGCTTGCCAGAATTTTGGTCTAATGCTTAGAAAAATTTGAGCCCTAAAACCTATGCTACTCTATCTATGCTGTGCAGAATAGTAGATCATGATAGGTCTAAAATATAGAAAGTTTTTTGAACTATTTTTTCCATGCTAAGCACCTTTGACAACTCCTAGCCTAGTACTTGGGTGGACTGGAAACCGAGACATGTGTCAAGCTGGGCAAGCTAAAGAGCATAGCAAGCTTGATGACTCAAGAGATAGAAAATTTGTTGAATTTTTTAGTCTATCCTCAATGGCCCTTGACTGCTTCTAGCTTGACATTTGTGCAAATTAGCCTTGGAAGTAGGTGCTATGTTGGCTATGCTAGGGAGTGTAGCAAGTAGACTTAGAAAAATTTTGCAAACATCAGGATTTCCAAGGTTCCATGTTGTCTATGCTACATAGCATGACACCAGACTTAGAAAACTTTTGCCTAATTTTTGACACTTAGACAAATCTAATCCTCAATATTATTCTTGAAACTAGCATGTTTTGACTTCCTTACCTTTTGAAAGACTTTGACAGCTAGAACTTGATAAAACCCACTCTATTTCATGATCACCATTGCTCCCACACTAGTCCCCCCTCCTCAT
Source organism: Gnetum montanum (assembly GCA_015680685.1). Lineage (NCBI taxonomy): Eukaryota > Viridiplantae > Streptophyta > Gnetopsida > Gnetales > Gnetaceae > Gnetum > Gnetum montanum. Next base: position 782,774 of record MNCI01028057.1, read on the forward strand.
CCATGCTACATAGCATGGATCTAGTGTGGTTACTAAGGAAAAGACCCATGGAAGACTGATAAACATCTCAAAATAACACCAGATGGCCTTGCATGTATCCTAGAACCTTATAAGCACTGCCCAAAGTGAACAAAATTTATAAAATTAATTAAAAACTATGAGGAACTCATCCCCTTGAATTCTTGACACTACATCCATGGTAGCTAGTGTAGATCTAGCATGGATTAAAAGCATCAAGTTAAAAACTATTCAAAAACCTTTAAAACTAACAAGTTCTGATCCTAGACTTTGACCATCGACACCAACAACCCTAGAGAGGTACATGCATGATCAAAATTTATCAAAAAATTTAAAAACTAATCCTATTTGATCATCCTTTTTGGCTAGCATGGACCTAGCATGGATCCAAGGGGGTACCTCTAAAACCACTCAAAAATTATCAAAATTGCCAAATTTTAAGCTCAAACCCTAGCCCTTGACATCGACAACCCCAAGAGCTAACATGCATGATCAATTGGCTGCCAAAAAAGCATAGATATGAAATGTTTGGTCTATGTATGCTATGGGAGGCCTAATCCACACTAGGTATCATGGATCCAATGTGGATCCAATGCTATGGTAGATCAGCATACCCAAAGACTAGAGAATTGCACTAGCATAGCCTATAACTTCACATCCTTCAGTTGTCACTTGTTTAACCTTATTTTTGGTCATGAAAGACACCAGTCCCCATCATCCATGTTAGATCAATGTTGCTTAGCATGGATGAAGGTGGGATAATCATGCATGGCCTTAAACATCCTTCAAACCTAGCCAAAATTAACCAAAAACTTGAGAAATCATTGTTTGCTATCCTAAAAGCCTAAAAGCTTTGTTAATTAGCTCCCAAAATCATTCTAAGGCCAAAACACAAAGGTACCCCCTATGCTCCTTGCTGATCTATGCTAACTAGCATGGAATTAGCATGGATAGCTCTTCCAACTTGGTCTAACCCTTAAAACCCTTTCAAAATGACCTCAAAACTTAGCTAGGAGGTGTACAACTACCTAATCTAGGGTTTAGCTACAAATTGAACCCTATTTTACCTAGTTATGGCCTAGATCTAGATCATCCACATTAAGGCCCCTCCCATCCATGCTAGCTAGTGTGGATACAAGAGGTATAACTCTAAAACCTATATTTTAACCATTTTTGACCTCCAAAGTAATATTTTTGATAAATCTGGCCCTATACTACCTTGGGAAGGCCTTGGAATCTCTATTTTGATCCTTTTCATGGCAAAAAAGCTAAATTTCATTGGTATCCATACTAGGGCCATGTTACCCAGTGTGGATGATGAATCTAGGCTTTAATGGAGGGTTTTTGAGGGTTGAAACTAATGCTAAAACTAGCCTATTCCCTTCCCTAGTCCATTACACTCACATGCAAGTTATAGTAAGTCAAAAACTACCTAAAATGAGCATTGGAAACCACCTAGATGTCTTATCCATGATAGGTGTCACCCCATCCCTGTTGGCTAGTGTGGATAGCCTAAAAACCTTGCTTTTTAAGCTCAAGCTACCTCAAAATAGCCTCGATAGGTGCCCAAAATCATCCATGACCCTTATAGCCTAAAACCATGGCCCACTAAGGCCTAAAACTAGTAGAATCTAACATTGTTGACCATATTTTAATGAATATTCAGCATATGTATGTCATCTTTCCTTATTTATCCTTGTTTCATTATATTATGACCTATTTTAATCATTGTTGCATTATTAACCTTGTTTGGCCTCAATGCCACCTCTGTCTCAATGTGTTTGCCTTTATTCTCTATATTATTAAGGCCTTGTACACCCTTTTTTAACCTTTGATTAGTATTTAATGGTGGGGTTTGACCTTCCTTGACCATCATTTGGCACCATGTGACCATGGCCTGCTAAGGCCTTAAATTGGAATCATGGCCAACCAAGGCCTTAAACTAGCAAGCTTGTGATCTCAATTGATATTGTTTTACCTTTTTGTGCTTATCGCAACCTTATCTAGCCTTTGATTAACCTTTTTTTAGCCTTCATTTCATTGATCTCTTTCTATCTCTTATAGTCTTATACGACCTTGTTCACCTTTTGTTGGCATTTTATAGCATGGATTCACATTATTTTATAGTATTTTAACATTATTTACTCATCTTTACCTAGGTGCCACTTAATGTACTTATGTTGTCATGTGGAATGAAGCTAGGGAAATAAGGAAGCAAGCTCGACTAGCTGAGAAATCCCTCTCATGATGTTGTCAAAACAAGTTGACCTTAGATATCCAACCTTGATTCTTAAAACCATTGCACTATATAGCCATAACACCTTAAAGTAGCATAACTACCATTAACCTTGAAGCCAAAAACATCATATAGGATCCCTTAGCTAAAATTCCCATGAAGACCATAATGGTGAAAAGAAAATTCATAGGATCAAGTTCCTCACTAGAACTTAAGCCTACTCATAACCACATCGAACCCTTGTTATGCAACATTAAAGCCATCATATAGTCCTAGTTATATCTAATACTCACATATTTACTTGTAGGGTTGTTTATCATTGTTGACAAGTTGCAATGAATAACTAATGTTGATAACTTTAATGATCTACATTAAGTGAGCCTGCATGACATCTTTTGGCACAACAAAAGGACATCTTTCAATGGCCTACTACAACCTTAAAATGGCAACATGGCCTATCGAGGCCTTAAACTAGCACCACAGTCTACTATGATCTTAAACTAGCACCATGGCCTACCAGGGCCTTAAATTGGTAGCATAGCCTATCATATCCTTAAACTAGCAACATTGGTAACCTAGGTAGCCTGGTTTTATCATCTATAATCTTATTCATTGTAATGTTATAGCATGCTTCCTTTGCTTGGTTTTTCTTGTTCTCTTGGAGTTGTGCTTGTAGGCTAAAGCCTGGAAGTCACCACAAAGATGCAGCTCATCATAGTTGCAAGTTACCATGTGACCTCGATGCATGGAATTTGGTGAGTTGGTCCTATTAAGAGTGCTTACCTTGTAATCATTACCCTCACTCTAGCATCACTCCTTGAACCTAGCCCTATGACCTAATGACAACCTTCCATAACTTAGATAACAATGTTGACCTATGTTTGATACCATTATACTATGGTGAAATGACATCCTTTTGTTATGCTATGTTTCAAGTTCATTGAGTGTAAGACAGCTCATTCAATGGGAAAACCAATTACATTAAAATGTAACACATCTTGTTCGATGGGAAAACCACCAAGTCCATTGAGTGTAACATAGTTCATTTAATGAAAAAAGCACATCAAACTAACCTTGGAAAAGAGACCTAATGGAGGTTTCACCCCATAAAAAAATAGGGAAGAAAACTATTAAGAAGTCGGATGGTCGATGAACATCAAGAGATAAACCTATGACTTTGAATAGGTAAAGGGAGAAGTATAATGGCCAAAAAGAACCTTGGAAATAAGTGATGGTTCCTCAAACACATTTTCCAACTGAATCACACATCAAAGCATCAAGTGCCAGGTCTAATTATTTAACCTACATGTCAGTGCTACACTACAGTCATGATGTCAACACTTGAAATGCATTGTTAGCCTTTGCAACCATTTCCATATGATGTCACTACCATTTCATCATCATAAGCACTCTTTGGCATGGTTCAACATGACTGAGTCAAGCATGGAGAGGGGACATTAGAGGTAGACTTGTAGTGGTGTTTTTTATTCTTTATTGGTGCCTCTCAAGTCAATCCTCTAGACACCAACAAAGAGGTACCATTGAAACACCACCAAAATCTACATGGTGTAATCAATTTTCATCATGTATCCTTAACCACATGAAACCCAAGGTAACACTTCATTGTAAATGTAAATATTATAATCCATGAGGGCTAATCTCACATATCTTATACTTTTGGGACTAAAAAATGCCTCATAAGTAGTTAAGGCCTCATCCCCCTAGTGGAAAAAGTTATGTAATATCTATATTTGGGCTTGGAGGGTTAAAAATGCCTTTTGGGATGACAAAAATGTCAATTTGATGGGTTTTATGAGGGGTATAACACTTTCCACACTAGAAATGCATGCATGGAGGGTTTAGTTCACCTACCCACTGAATAGAGAGGTATTTCTAACCTACTCATAGCATGCAGGGGTATAACCCACCTACTCCCAATGTGGAAGGTGTGGTATGCATGCATAGCATGGAGTTGGGAAGGGGTCCCCTAGTGTAGAAGTAGCACAAACAAAGTTTCAACACTCCATTGACTCCAATGTTGACCATGCACACTAGTGTGGATGGTAGAAGCACTAGCATAGAAGAATAAAGCCAACATGGATGGTGTGCTCTTGTTAATATTTTTAGTAAATGGAATGGAAATGGTGGTATGGAATTTTCTATACATATTAACCTTCCAAATTTGGGCACCCATCTAACTTGAACATGTTAGAAATATGCAACCGATCTTCAACAACAATCAATCCAATTTGCAACAATATTTATGCCCCAAAATACTATATAACTAAGCACCAAACATCATAAATGGGTTCCAAAATTTTTGACAATGAAAACCCTTTTTAATTTCAAGCATTTTTAACACCCAAGAACACTTACAACCTTTGCATGTATGAAGCTCCTTAGATTCTTCTCTACGTGGGACCCTTGTGGCTTTGTTGCCTTCCTATAACTCCCTTGAGGCTTATGAGATCTTGGTATCTATGTTGTGCTCTTGGGAACCTCCACTCCTAGTGTTTCCTACCTTGGTGACCTAGATCTCTCATGTCTCTCATCCCTCCAACATAGCCAACATTGTAGATTTGAAGAAGTAGTATAGGTTCAACAACATTAGGAGTGACAAAGAATTTTGAACATGGAAATGATTACAGTGGCTTCAATTGATTCTAAACTCCCATCCAAGTGAATCCCCTTACTCCATCAAGCCATCCTGTACACATTTTTTATAGCTCCGTTTAGTTTAAATGGAATAGATTTTATAGTTTATGTGTAAGTTTTATTTATTCATTTCATTTTTGGCATTATTTACATTTAGATTTTCATATTTTCATTTTGTTATCTCCTTTTTTTGCATTTTCTAAGTCCCAAGGTGGTCTATTGGATTATCCAAGGCATCCTGAATTCCATTTTTTGGAGGACCTAAGGATTCAAGGTTAAAGCTATTTTAGCTAAGATTTTTAGTATTCTAGTGATTAAAATTTTTAGTTGCAACACCCCCTTTTAGCAATGCTAGAGGAACATTGCCTAGCATGGCCCCAACATGGGGAACCAAGGGGAAAATTTTTTTTCCTCTTTTATTAGGTTTTGATTGGTCTAATGGCTTCTAGTAATGTTGGCAAAGCCCTAGGGTTAGAACAAGGGATGTTAGGATGATTATGGTGTATCTATGCACCTTCCATGGGCTTCCCTAGGGGTACCCACACTAGACCTATGTTGGCCAATGTGGATGAGGTGGTTCCTAGCATAGGCATGGGATTGGTTATGAAATATGGTTAATTTCATCAAGTTTTGGCTACTAGAAGTTCTAAGAAGGGAAAGAGGTCAACCATTGTTAAGTGTGAAGTTAAATTTGGGAATTATTAATCATACCTCATTCATCCATGCTAGGGCAATGCTACCCAACATGGATGGGGTTCTCCTCCCCCCCCTGCCCCCCCCTCCCCTCCCTCCCCCTTGCCCTATACCCCCCACCCCCCACATCACCCCCACCCGCAAATCATGGCTCCACTTGAGTTGATGATTTTGGCCATTTTTGACTAGGTTCAATAGAGTTTTGAAGCTACTAAGGTTTTTGGGGTCTAGTGGCATGAATTTGATGTCAAAATCAATTAGTTTAAGGGCTCCTTGATGTTTCATATGGTTACCACCTCTAGGCCATGTTGGGTAGCATGGCCCCAACATGGATGAGGAAGGGGGAATAGCTTTTTACTATTTTTTAACAACTACTAGATCCTTGAAGGGTCTAGGAGGCTCCAATAGGGTTTGAAGGCTACAAGGATAGTTTTCAAGGTTATTCTTGGTCATGGGTGAGGTTTTATGGGTTACCCCCAAAGTACCTACATTGGATCCACACTAGCTAAGATGGGTGGGAGGTTCTCTAGTGTGATTAAGGTTTTAGGTGTGAAGATTAGCTTGAATTTTGGAAACCATTTTGGAGCTATGGGGGATGACTAGAGGTGTTTAAGGTCATGTGGGCCCACATTATGGTTGGATCAAGGCTTGGTGAGCACCAAAGGATGGGTATGAATGTTATATCCCCTTGGGCAACACTGGGCTAGTGTTTCCCTAGCGTTGTTATCCAAAGTAACAAGTTTCATTAAGGTTTTAGCCCCTACTGCGATCTAGAATTTGGTAGGTTCAATTACTGATACCAAAAACGACAAAGGGATAAGGTTATATCGTCATGGGAATGAAGGAGGCAAGGACCGATGCTAGATCCATGCTACCTAGTGTGGGTGATGGGGGTTAAGGTTGTAACATGCTATTTTGGGTTTAAAAGTGATAAAAAATCAATGTAGAAGAGGTCTCCAAGTTTGAAACCCACCATACTAGGGAGGCATCTAGTGGGGCTCACATCAAAATATACAAATTTTTAAAACTTGTTGGTAACCTTCACCATCTCCAACATTGGCTAGAATTTCCCTCTTTTGCACTTCCAATACACCATGAGTTTTAGTTTCCAAAATTGGCAACAAGGACATGAAAGAAGGTGCCTAGATTTAGATCTAGTTTTTGTGTTCATTTCTAGCAAAAAAAAATAATTCATAAACTATCATACTCTCCTACAACACATTAAATTTGAGTTATAGCAAAGATATTTCTTTCAATAACTTTTCATCCTCAATGTGGTTACCTCATATCTCTCTCCAAGATAGGATCGGAGCTTCCCACTATCAATTCTTCAAGCTTTTTCTCTTAGTGTTGACACCATGAAGAGGAGAGGTGGCAATGGTAGGAACCCAATCATTGAGGAGGTGGATGTAGTAGCCTAGGTCATCTCCCACCTACCCAAGCCTATTGTAAATTCAAGTATTATCTACTACAACTCTGAGGTAGGTCATTGTTAACCATTTTTTGTTTATTCTTGGCTATTTTTGTTGCTTTCTCTAGTCTAGTATGAAACCATTTTCTCAGATCTAGGCCATTGTGATTGATGGAATTTAATTTTGAAAAAATATCAGCCCCTTTTTTGATGGTATTTATGGGTTTTTGAGGTTGTTTGGTCATTTAGGTTTTTTTATGTGGTTTTCAAATTAGGTCTTATTAGTTTTTATGTGTTTTTTAATAGTTTTGATAAAAAATTGCACATACTTATGAATTATTTATTAGGAAATCGATTATAAATTATTAAATTCCAAGGCTTTGGGTTTTTATAATTTTTTTTGAGGTTGCTATTGGCTATGGTTTTTCTTGATTTAGAGTTGTAATAAAAAAGTTATGAACATTTTGGCTAGATTGTACGTTTATTTTTTTCTACCATTTTTAATTTTTTTTTATAGAATTTTATGAATTTTTTCTAAAGAGATGACATGGGTTTTTCATTTTTTATGATATGAGTGCATAGATTTTAATGTAAGCTTTCAAACTATGGTAAAATTATTCCTTTTGGAGCTAAAATGAATTTTTGTGAATGTTCAATGAAACTCATGCAAAAATGGGGTTTTTGATGATAGCTAGATTCATGTTCAGATTTCAAAGTTTTCTGTAAAAATGGCTGTAAATTTTTGGCTATTCTAATTATTTATATAAAGTTCATAAATTTTGGATTCCAATGATGTGGAATCATAGAAATCAAAGTTAAGATGAATTTTTAATAGATTTTTTACTAAGGCTATGCAAATTAGGGCTTTGTTTTAGTTGTATCAATTTTACCCCTTGGAGATGGGCAACATTGGCACACTTAATGATCTTTCTTACTAACAACCCATACCCTTGGGGATGCCTAGGGATCTTAGCATTACTCTAAACTTAGTTTCATGGCTATAAAATGTTTTTTACTATTTTTAGTAATGATTTTCCTATGGTCATTTCTGGATTCTAATGTCTTATTGTGTAAGATTTTTCTTAATGTGTTCTAAGTTTGGTTGACACGATGAATGTTGTAACGTTTTCGCTATAATGTTTAAAGGTTGTAAAGGCTATGATAATGTTGATTTTTGAATTTATAATGGGATTTTGGTTAACACCTTAGAGCTTTTTATGATGGCTAATTTCACCCCTAACAAGGATACTTAGCAAAATTTTTCAAGAAATTAAAAGTGCTAGGAAATTGTTGTTGTTTTATGCTAAACATTGTAAACATAGTTATAATTAGTGTGTATTATTTTCCCATGTAGAGCCCTTCTAAAATCCATCCTAGTAGTGGTAGAGTTGGTGGGCATCCTATGCTACTTCTAAAATAGCACCAAATTTGCATGTTGTAATCTTTGTAACCCCATCCCATGAAATCCAACGCTAAACTTTATTGTAAATGAAAATATTGTAATCCATGAGGTGAAATCTCACATGTTCCATACTTTTGGGGTTTGAAAATGCCTCATAAGTGATCAAAGTCTCATTCTCCAAGTGAAGAAAGTCATCTAGTATCTATATTTGGGCTTGGGGGAGTCAAAAATGCCTTTTAGGGTGTCAAAAATGGCAATTTAATGGGTTTTATAAGGGGTATACACTTTTCTACGTTGAAAATACTTATAGGGGATAAACCTCACCTACCCTTAGTGTGGAGGAGCAAAACTTTCTCCCTTAGCATGAAAACATTTCTCCTTAGTGTGTAAACTTTCCTCCTTAGTGTAGAAACTTTCCTCATACCCAACGTGGAAACTTTTCCTCTTAGCATAAAAACTTCCCCCCCTTCCTAGCATGGAGGCTTCACCTCCAACATAGAAACTACATGCCCCCAACATGGAAGAAACATTACAAAGATTTCTACACTCCTTTGACTTCAAGGTTGACCAATCATTCTAGTAAGGATGGCAAAAGGCTCAACGTAGAAGATTTACCTCTAGTGTAAAAGGTGTGCCCCCATTACTATTTATAGTAAACAGAATAGCCATGGGGATTTGCAACTTATTATATATGGTAACCCCCCAAATTTGGGCATCCATCTCACCTGTATGAGACAAAAATTTGTAACAATTTTCAACCAATTTGTAGAAAAAATCATGGTCTAAAACCTATAAAATTAAGCTCCAACACCCTTTTCAAGTTCCAAACTTTGGCATTTTTGAGCACATAGCATCTTTGGCTTCCAAGAGCTCTTGCAACCCTTGTAAAAGGAAACTTCTTGGAGCCTCCCAATGTGGAACCCTTGTAGCCATGTTACCCCTTGAGATTTGTGTGTTTTTGGTTTCAATGCTGCATTTTTGAAATCTCCAACTCCTAGCATGGAGCATTTTTTACAGCCAAATTCCCCACTTACCTCACCTCCTAGTAGTGACTGAAGTTGTGAATTTGAAGATTGTAGTAGAGGAAGTTCAAAAGCATTAGGAGTGGCTGAGTACCTAGATCATGGAGTGTATCATATCAATGGCTCTAAACTCCTACCCTACTGAACCCTCTTTTTCTCTCTCACAAACATTTCTTGTACATATTTCTACAACCCATTCTTTATTTTTTAATAAAGCTTTAAAGTTCCAATATTTTATGTGCAATTTTCATTAATTTCCTAGTTTTAGATTTGAATTTCTTTTTCTATATTAAATGTTCTACATTTTGTGAGTCCCTTGGTGATCTACCAGACCATCTAGGGCACATTGAATTCCATTTTTGGAGGCCTTGGGGATTTAGGGTTTAGGTTGTTACATAAAATCTTTTAGTTTTCTAGCGACCAATTTTTCTAGTTGCAACAATTTCTTAGAACTAGAAGGAGGGCCTCCACTTGATTATTGTGACCAAATCTATTAGCCATATTTCCAATGTTTCTTATAGCTTGAAATTTACATTTTTTGCAACCAAAACCTTGAAAACCCAACACTACCCCTTATCCCTCTTATGATAGAAATTTTAGCATGGAAGTTGCAGGTGATTAGATGCTGAGTGTTTCACAACACTTACTATGAATTTTTCAACCTAAGGCTAGTGTTGATGCCATTCCCCTTCTTTTTGTTGCTAATTGTTGTTTAGTTTTTCAATGTTGGTGGTGCAACCCTTCCAGAAGTCAACTAAACCTTTATCCATCCTACCTAAGAAATGTGGCAGCCTACCAAAATTTATTTTCAATGAAAAACACCAACCTTCCAATTTGGTTTTCAACTCTTCCCCCATTATCAATGTTGGAATAGGAAGATGAGAGATTCCTCCATCCCACACCCTTCTTTTTCCCCTTCCATACTTAGCCTAGAGGTAGCTAGGAGACTAGTGTGGGTGAGATTTTGTGTCAATGTTCTTAGCTTTCTATTTCTAGTAAAAGGGTAAAACCCCCCCCCCCCCCCCCCAATTCCCCAATTTACTATTTATAGTAATTACTTTATTTTTAGCAATTTTTTCTTCTTTTGACCATTTTTGAATTCATTTACTAGAATTTACATCTATTTTTATCATTTATATCATATCTCAAGTCTTTTTGACATTATAACTATGTATTTTTAGTAGTCAACCAAATTAACTTTTACTTTCACTAATGAAGGTGTAGCCAACAAGCCATGAGGGTCTATTATCCCAAAGATTCCACCGTGGTTAAATGTACGTAGTCCCTAAGACTTATGAGGAAAAGTATTGGGTTCTTGGCAATAATTGAAGAGCACTATAACTTCATTTATGCCAAGATCCAAATTTTCATGTTGATCCCATGAGTAGAAGCAGAAGCCAAGAGGGAATTTGAACTCATTCATTAGAATGGAAAAGAGTATATTTCTTGCCCTTATGATCATGTATCCCTCAATGATATTTATGCTAGCATCTTAGCCCTTCTCATTGAGATTGACAAGATAGCCTAAATGCTACCTCTAATGGGCAATTAGAGGAAGAGGAGGATGAGTTTAGGGTAGAATTTGAGCCTAAAAACATCTTGGGATGGTTTTTTCAATAAACATCCCCAAGGCCACAACATCTTCATCTAATTCATTTTTTTTCTCCATTGGTTAGGTATCACCACCCTCCACCCCCTTCCTACCCTATTATGGTTGGTCTTACACTAGTCATAGCTACACATCAGACCTAGTCAATGCCATAGCTTATAACTTATAACATATAAGTGCCTTTTGCCACACAACCCTAATCTATGTGGTCATCTGTGGTAGTTGTCACCACCACAAATCCACTAACTATCCATGTTGGGTCCACCATGGGTTCCCAAGCAACTCAAGGGTCACACACCTCCATTTATCCCATTTTTGCCTTAGATATTGGTAGAAACATCTTTTTACTTGTTTGGCCCATAGACTACAACCATGATGCAACCACTTTTTCTGTCTTACAACCAATAGTGAGGTCACAAGGCTTACAAAAAATACCACAATTATATGTGCAAACCTCACAGCCAATTAAGGCACCACAAGGACTAGATCAAGCCTTGTAGATGATCTAGGACTAGATAGAGGCATTAAAGAGGCTCAAGACCTCTACTTCTCAAAGTGTGAAGATTATGGATTTTTATCATGATGATCCCATTAGTCCTTTGATCCCACCCTTGACACATCCTCCTAGTGTCCCTATCCCTTGATTCAGCAAGTATAATAGAGAAGGTGATCCCAACGCTTACCTTATAACCTTCTAATCTAAGTGTTTGCTATTGCAATCATGACCTCACACTATTATAAGAATCTCCCATATGTCCTTGATTAGGAAAGTGCTTGATGGGTATCATGTCTAATGAGTTATGACTTTCCTAGTCTTGAAATTAGAGCCTCGACATTTAATGAATCACTATTTTTTGTCTACTCTAACATTGGGCACATGATGTTAGAGCTGTGATGTCGGGTACGTGAAATTAGGTCCTGGTCGCAACGTCGGGTATTTGATGTCAGGGTATATACTTTGGCGTATAATTATAGTGCATGGGCTCCCATTTTGAGTGAGTTTTGCATCAATTTTTCATAGTTTTATCAATAGAGTAGCTGAATTCTTGTAGTTTTATTTCATTATCATAGAGAATAGTCAATGAGTGCCCACAAAGTGGATCTGAGTCAGTAGGAAAAATTCTTATTCAACCAGTGATGTACCTAGACATATTCCATGAATGGCAATAAGATTGAGATTAATTATTATTCATTGTAGCACTTTTAATTAGATTATATTTACTTTCCATGTAATTTACTTTTCATATACTTAGTTAATATTTACATTTTCATGCATGTTAATTAATTAAGCACATAAGTATGATTTCTTTGAGCATGCGTATGACTCTTGGTAATCCCAACAACACCTAACATTTGGAACCTAGTAGTGTTATATGTGTACAAGATGTGCATGTGAAGTGGGATTGGATACTTATGTTAGGATAGTTGATTATTAATTAGTAATTAGGTTAGTTGAATTGATTACAAATCGAGTTTCAATATATTGTTAATTGTAGAATAATAAAACATAAAATAAGAAAAATCATATGCCTCACTTTGGACTAAACCATATGTGACAAAGCTACCATTTTTCCAAGTGGGAAGACAACGAACTAAAATCAAGACATAGTGATCTAGATCTAACAACTAGTCCCATCCATGGAATTTGACTAGATTTTGCATGAATGCTTGTGATTTGTATGGTTGGGCATAGGGATACCTCGCCACTTATCATTGGAACCATTGCAAGGGATGGTGCTAGTTATCTAGATTAGTTATATTATACACAATCACTGTAAAGGTACTAATGATCTATCTGTTAAAAAATATAAATATTTTAAATCACACACATTATCAGACAAAACCATGTATTCTTCACATAGGACCCATAATGCATCGTATTATGAGAACATTCGTAGGAGAAATGATAGGATATATACTAAAGAAAATTGGAGTGAACAACCTCAAGTGGGGGTTTTCTATGCTCATTTAGATCCTTACTACACTCAAAGACTACATTCAACTGGTGTAGACAATCCTAGAGAAGATGGAGTAAGTCCTAGATCAAGGAGGGCTTCAAGGCCTAGGACCTTCTCTAAACATAGAAAAGATAAATCAAGGGACCATGGGAAGAACTATAGAAGCTATGATGATTCTTCTAGTTTCTCATCTTCCTCTTCCTCTTCAATGTTTAGTTCTGATGAAGATGAACATAGGTATAGAGATAGAGTTCCAATACTGGGACAAGATAAAGATAGAAATCAAACCCAAGGGAAAAATCAAAGACATCATAATGAGCATTGATAAGATCTTCATAATCAAATAAATAGAAATAGAAATTTTCATCACAACATGTCTAATGATGATGAATCCTTGTTGGCCATGAAGAGCCTAATGCAGATCATGGAGGCAATTAAGATAGTTCATAGGCATTACAAGGATAGTCTCTTACCCAGGCTTGATATAAAAAATATCCCTAAGTTTGTGGGAGGCTATTATTTTGATCCACAACATCATCTACAAGCCTTCCATGATGCTTGTGCCTTATACAACATTGAAAATTGGTGGCAAAAGCTTAAAATCTTTCCTAGGACACTAATTGATGAAGCTGAAAGTTGCTATAGATCATTGGAACCAGATTACATTCACTAGTGGTCCACAATGTTGGAACTTTTCAATGAAAAATACCAAACCTATGCAAGGGTGTCTAGCTAGAGGAGACAAATCCAGGAGTGAAAGCAAGAAAATCATGAACCCTTGGATGTGGCCTTGGATAGATGCTATTTGCTACTACATAGATGCTCAAGCCATGGTTTCTCTAAGGAAAGGTAACTTTTCCACATCATAGATGTGCTTCGTAATTAAACAAGGAAGAATCTTGGGATGTATGCTCTAGGTCAATTATATGAGCTACGAACCCATTAGATCAAAGAGTTAATCAAGTGTGTGGCAAAAGAAGAAGGAGAGCTATGTAAATGATAGAATGTAGAGGAAAATAAATAGCATCCAACTCTACAAAAGAAAAGCATCCATATCTATGATAAGGAAAAAGAGGCAACCCTTGATGAGATGATTTTACAATGGACCTTTCCAATACAAAATTCTATTATTGAGATTATAGAAAATTTGGATAAGATAGAATCAATGAATGAGAAAGGTAAAACTTGCGAAGAAATCATAGAGGAGAGAGTAGTGAAAAACCAATCAAGTAATCATAATGAAAGAAGGAAATAGAACAAAGAAATAGCTAGGGACACTTTTTGGCAAGAAGGGGAAATGGCTGTAGAAGAAGAGGCTATAGACTCAAAAATTAAAGAGGATGGTGGATGTGACATTTGCCTATATGACCATCCAAAGGGCCATTGCCCAATCTTGTTGCATCTACAAAAGTATTGGGCTGGTACATTAAATTTGAAGTTTGTACAAAAGTACATGCCCAACAAATTTCCTCTTCCATGTAGTAATTTTATACAATTGCAAAACCAACTATACTATCTTGGGGGGACTTATTACTAGCTTCAACACTAGCATCAACCATAGTGGCAACAACCACAATCATGGGGAAGACCACCACCAAACCAATCTTACCCTTATTACTAGGTGAACTCATATGAATATGATGTTCAACACCCTATTTCACCAACCAGTTTTACTTCCTCTACTTCAAATCACTACTACCACTCTCCCAAATATCAACATCTTGCAACATCTTATATATGAGGTCACCACCTCACATCTCTCATCGTTTGGCATATCCTCAATATTTTTATACTCACCTCCACCATATGTCACCTTGAGAAACATAGGAAGGCTTAACATCACAACATCAATGAGAGAATGTCACTTGTGCTACAAACATACACATAAATGATAATGCTAGTAGATCTCATCCAAAGTCTTGGAAATGTCCCTTCTAGGGAAAAGGTCATAAGCCAAGGCAAAACACTCATGGACCTACTGCATCACCTAAACTAGCATAAGGCCAATATGATGTTATAACCTTCCTCATAAAAATGATGTCTCCTAATCATACAAAAAAACCAATAACCATCACCACTCCAACATAAGACATAAATGATAAACCTATCATTGTGGAGAGACAGAAGAATCCATGCATCACCAATAATGATAAAGGATGCAGTTGTGGGCTATAAGTTCAAAATATTAACACAACCCCTATACTAGCCCACCATAAATTTTAGAAGAAAGTGTGTGAGCAAAAGCCAGTCTACGTAGTAGCCACTAAACCAAAAGACACCTAGTGGCTTGAAAATGAGAATATAAAGCTATCTCAAAGATGTATGGATATGATTGATTTACTTATCAGCTCTAGAATTTTCTAATTCTTCATATGTTTTTCACTTATTAATATTTTTATTTTCTTTATATTTTTCTCTTTTCTTAAGTCATTCTATTTACGTTTTATGAATGTATTTTATGTTTTTATTAATAAAATTCGCAAGTCATGATGTAGAAGTCAATGCTCTCTGTGGGGTTTTTTATGATATGCTATCAAGATGATTGAGTAAGTAATTTTGTAAATTAGTGAGACCACCTCACCCATCCCTCCAGTTCTCTGAATAAAATGTCTTTTTTATGAAAAAAATTTGGTTCTTCTTTTATGAAACTAAAATTAATTAATGATCAGTGTATCTTGAAGAAAGAAAAAATGACCAAGTGGGAATGGCAAAGGGTGTGACCTCAAGGGAACTTTTGGGATCTCTTCTTGACTTCTTTCATGTGGTTTATGACTCCTCTTAAAATTTATCATCACTTCCCCATCAACCAATAAAAAGAAAGAATTGTCTTTGCATGGTGTGGTTCCCATTATAAAAAAAATAAATACAATAATGGGAATTCAAAGCACATAATTTAGACACAATAATGGGCTACAAGCATTGGTTATGGGGCTAGAAAGACATGTTATCCATGCTTGAAGGTGTCCCTCAAACTAAGGACCTTCCTTCTTTCTTCTCTTTTCTTCTCTTTATGGAGTGATGATTATTCTTTGTGGTGGTTATGGACTCATGGTGGTTGGCAAGAGGGAACACATCAATGCAAGGTCACTGTTCATAGTATGGACTTAGTTTGAACTTGGAAAGATAGGTATGTTGATCGTCTCAATCACATGTCATAAGAACTTGTTGTGGACATAGTCAAGTACCATACATCTTGATCTCTACAATTCCTTCTCATTCCATTATTCACCTCATTGTTGCATGCGATTATGAGCCTTTTGATTTTATATAGTATAGTGCAACATCCTAACAACCATAGTTGTGTGTTGTTTGGGATAAAGGCATGGTCTGCATTTAACTTCTTGGATGCCCGTAGACATCTATAGAAGTGGTTATGCAAGGGCATTATGGCAAGAGCCTGCTTTGGGAGGACCCACTTGCATAACTTTTGTTGATCATGGTGTTGGTCAAACCTTCAAATCTTCTAAAACATCAATGACAATTTTTTTGAACTTATGCATGATTTTAGGACTA
The DNA here is from genome assembly GCA_015680685.1 of Gnetum montanum. Classification (NCBI taxonomy): domain Eukaryota; kingdom Viridiplantae; phylum Streptophyta; class Gnetopsida; order Gnetales; family Gnetaceae; genus Gnetum; species Gnetum montanum. Next base: position 799,291 of record MNCI01028057.1, read on the forward strand.
CTTCTCATCTATTTCATTAATTTTTCCTACTTTTCTATTTTCATATCCATTAATATTCCTTGGCCATGTTTTGAATTAGACCTTTGGTTTTAATTATTCAAAAACCTATGTACTTCCCAAGTTATACTTATTAGTCATGGGGGCTAAGGATGCCTATTTTAAAATTTTTAAAATTTTTCTAACATCCTATCTTCGAACATCACGGTAACTAATAGTAATTGATCAAAATAATGTAAACAACTTAATGATTGTAGTTACCTCATATCCTTGGACATAGGATGCTGTAATCACCTTGTGCTTAAATGAAAACTAAGGGATTTGACAAGGGTTAACTATTAAGGAAAATTTACCACAACTAATGTTGATGCTAAAAGAAACATCTAAGAAAGAAGGTCTTTTGCTAGGCGTGAAAATGAAGCCAAGAGAGGGACAATGGAGGATATGACCATGGACACATCATAGCACATACAAGATAGTAGCTCAAGCTTTGCATGTTTGCTAGATCTATGGGGCAATGAGAAGAAATTTTGGTCCACCCTTCAAGAATTTTCTGCATAACCAAAGAAGCACTAACATAACAATCAAGGTTAAAAGTTTACCACCACTACTAACAAGAAGAAGAATCATCTTCAGTAGATTTTTAAGGACATCTACAAATTTTGTAATCTTTAATGTCTATCTAGTCTTTTTGTCACTCTATCATTTTATATGCATCCACTTGAATAAAATTCTATAATGCAACACTCAAAGTCAATCAATAGTTTACATATCAGTCAATAATCCCATACCTTCCCAATATTTTATAAGGAACTTGTTCCTCATTTTATTTAAGTCAACGAAAAGTTTTCATTTAGTCATGGGGGTATGATGAATCATGATTTTCTTGGCCTTGACATTGGAGCCTTGACATCTAATGAATCACTATTTTCTATCTTCTCCAACATTGGGTACGTGACATCGAAGCTATGATGTTAGGTACATGATGTTGGGGATTAGCTACAACATCAGTTATCCAACATTAGGGTATATACTTTGGCCTATGAATATAGTGCATGGGCTCCCATTTTGAGTTAGTATTGCATTAGTTTTTTATTGTTTTATCAATAGAGTAGCCAAATTCTTGTAGTTTTATTTTGTAATCTTAGAGAAAAATTAGTGAGTGCCCACAGAGTGGATCTGAGTTAGTTGTACAAAGTCTTATTCAACTAGTGCTGTATCTAGACATATTCTATGAACAATAATACGACCAAGATTGATTCTTATTCATTGTAGCACTTTGACTTAGATTAGATTTACTTTCCATGCAATTTACTTTTCATGTACTTAGTTAATATTTACATTTTCATGCATGTTAATTAATTAAGCACATAAGTACAATTGCTTTGATCATGTGTATGACTCTTGGTAATCCTAGCAACACTTAACGTTTGAAACCCAACAACATTATATGTGTTTAGGATGTGCATGGGAAGTAGGATCAGATACTTATGTTAGGGTATTTGATTATCAATTAGCAATTAGATTAGTTGAATTGATTACAAATTGAATTTCAACCTATTGTTAATTGTAGAACAATAAAATATAAAATAATAAAAATCATATGTCTCACTCTAGACTAAACCATACATGATGAAGCTACCACTAGTCCAATTGGGAATACAATGAACTATAATCAATGCATAGCAATCTAGATGCCACAACTAGTCCCATGCATGGAATTTGACCAGATCATGCTTGAACACTTGTGAGTCGTATGGTTGGGCGTAGGGGTACCTTGTCAATCATCAATTTCCTACCCAAAGGATCCATATCCTCCCTTGAAGAAATTATAGCCCAATTTATTAACCACTTCAAGCACAACTTAAAGCTTGATACTATGCTTGACCAACTCATGAAAGTCAAGCAGGGACCCTTTGAGCCAATGTAGAAGTTCATCCAATGATGGAACAAACTATTAAATGAAATACTAGATCCTGTAGCCAAAACTCACCTTTTGGCTACTTTCAAGGAGGTAATCAATGATTTCATAAATTCTAAGTTGTACTCTCTTGATCCACGAACACTTAGTCAAGAATTCTCCTAGACCAAGAATATAGAGGATGTTGTGGAGGCTAGTCATGACATGGCCTACATAGCATACAAAAACCAACATAAATGAGGGAACAAGTAGAAGAGTAAACATAACAACATGGTTGTAACCAAAGAAGTGAAGATCACTAACTAGGGGTCAAGGACCAACCCACCCAAGATCCCCACTGATAACTACAATAACCAACCATCAACCTCTAGAGCCACTACATTAATCACAACTAGGCCAAACTTTGAGTAGAAGAACCATATGAAGTACACTATCCTACCTTTGAAGCCATCCAAATTGTTAGATCAACTGTTGAAGGGTGGACATATAAATTATTAGCAAATGACTAAAGCTACTTGAAAGTAGCATGTCCGGCACCCCCACTCATGCCACAAAGGATCACTCTTAATTACCTAGGTGCTTTAAACTACACTTCTTTTGCCACTATCACCAACTACTTAGTCATGACATAGAATTTCACCTTGCACTGAAGGATGACTTGTAGAAAATGATAGATAGGAAAGAGTTGGTTCTAGATACTTCCAATTTAGTCTAGCCATAAAATCAGTCGATGCAAGTGTACAAGAACCAATTGAATGCTAGTAATAGCTCTATTTTATTGTAGCTTTCAACATCAATGATAATGAGAGGCCAGTGAGTGAACTATTCATAATCTGAGTACCCCATCATGATGAAAGTACCATTGCAAGGGCCTCCAAGGGAGCCTTTTGTCGTTAGGATGTCCCAACCCAACATAACCCAACCAACAAAATCCCAAAAACCTAAAATGACCATACAATGACCTCCTATGATGGCCAATGTTACTACCTCTTCCTCACAACCAATAAATGATACACAGAAAGCTTCAACCAAGTAAAGGAAGAAGCATAATAAAAATCCTAACAACAAGGGTAATAAGCAAGTTGAGGCACAAAATGAGGTAGATCCACCAAAACCTACTCCCATATTGTCCATACCCATGAACTCCTCTACCCATCCTACCTTAACCAAGGAATCACAGAAGGACCCAAAAATCCAAAACCAGAAGAAAGAGGAAAGATCACAATAGCCCAAGGCTGAAGTTTGCATTTTGGGCTGCACAGAGAAAGTAAAACATAATTAGTGCAATAATCTTATGGCCAATGATAAAATCTTCCTCAGTGCAATGGATCAAGTTAGAAAATTCCTTAAGCAAAAGAACAAAATTTTGAGCTTGTATGACCTAATCATGACTTCCACCACACATCATAAGGTGCTATTCAAGATGTTGAATTCCATTCTTATTAGAGAGGACATTTCCACTAATGAAGAATCCATCCATGTAGTGATGGTTCCTCCCTCATCAAGAGAGGAGAAGTCAACACCTCTAGTATTTCATCATAGCAAAATCAAGGCTAATCCCTAAACTAGTGAAGTAACTAGGGATCCCCTTTTCATCACAATTTGGGTTGGGTAGTTTAAGTTGCAGAGGGTGCATGTTGATGATGGAGCTATAACAAACATCATCTCATGCACCATCATTGAATGCTTGGGCTTAACCAAGTAGATATAGCCTATAACAACCGTAGCTCTCAAGTCCTTCAATGGATCAAGGGTTGTTGTCAAAGGGTCTATCTATTTGGACTTTGTAGTAGGGGAGTACCCTACAACTACTAATTTCTTGGTGGTGGAGGAGATGCCACGATTTAACCTTATCTTGGGAAGACCTTGGTTGGCTCAAGTACAAACTGTGTCTTTGCCTATCCACCAAGAGATTCACCTTCCTTATGAGGGAGGTGAAATCATCATTCATGGTGGTAACATGGTTCTCCTAGCTATCAAAAATGTGAACATAGAGTAGGGATATAAAGTAGAGTTTTAGGAGGAAACTCCTAGCCATGAAGTCCATCAATCTTAGAGAGAAGAGAAATCCAATAATGACAACAATGGATTATGGGATGTGTTATGTGAGAAATGCCCTTTCAACATCATCAATAAAGGGGATGGTGAGTACATACATGTGCGAAATAGGCCTTATATGTTTCATAACCTTTCAAAGAATAGGATGAGTCTTTATAAGTAACATGCGCCTCTACTCCTTTGATGCTATGCCTTTGTAACCTTTATGACCATGTGTACCATAACCATGTTGACTAGTTGTGCCTCTTCTATGTTTTATTCTACTTTTTATTCATATAGCCTATAAATTTATTTTATTTGCATTTCTATTTATTATGACCTTATTTCTTTCTTTATTTTCCTTGTTTAGCATGATATAAACTAAAAAAAAATTTAAAAACTAAAAAATCACCAAAAAATATGAGTTTCTTTTTAACATGGCCTGCCATGGCCTTAAATTGGCAAAATAACATACTATAGCCTATCATGGCCTTAAACTGGTAGTGCAAAAAATCATATAACATCGCTCTCCATGGCTTAAAATTGGAAAAACAACACAACCTATGCCTATTGTGGCATAAAACTAGCAAATGTCTCTTTACCTTAGTTACATTTAACCTTTTCCTTGCATTTCTTAGTTGTTTAACTTTATAACCATGATCGTCAACATAGCCATTTACAATTTTTAGAATACTAGAGTCATATATATAGCCAAAAGTGAAACCAAAAATTTAAATTTAGAGTGTTTATAACATACATAGCCATGGACACACTGTGTGGAAAAATTTCAAGAAATAATAATAGTCATCCATAGCATATTCTTGGCTAACAATAGCCATCAACATAAAAACAAAAACACATAGCCAACAAGTTGAAGTAGGCAAATGGAAGGTGCTAAGGGGCATCTAGAGAAGGAAGTGATGGGTCATCCCCACCCTTAATATTGGGGTTGTAGATGTCTCTTAATGTCTATAACATAACAAATATAACCAATTAGTAACCAACAACCAAAACTATAACTTAAACAAAATCAGAACTGAAATAGAAATAAAACTAAAACATAGAATACATCAAACCTATGGGGAATCTAACTCCATGACTTCTAGGGGCAGAGATTGAAGGCCATTCTCCAAAGAATGGAGAATTTGGTCCTCCATCATATTCACCTAGTCAATTTCCTCAGAATCAACACTAGTGAGGATGCCAGTCCTATTTACTATGGTCCAAGTAGGTGGTACCTAGGTAATAGTAGTTACAGAGGTCTCACCTACAATAGTGATAACTTGAGGAGCAGAGGATTTCTCCACTATGAGAGTGCCCTCAAAGAGTTAGTAGGCACTATTCAATTAGGTTCCCTAGAAGAAAAACTCTCTCTTGCATTTTTCAATTGACTTATTTTTGAGCCACCTTAGGTAGGCCTCATGATCAGGCTTATACTATCTCTTGTGATCCTTTTGTGTCCTACCTCACTCTAGGACCCAAGCATAGTGATCTTTTCAATCCTCAACTTTTTAGGAGATGAGGTTCATTTGCATTCATTGCTCTACCATCTCCCATGAGAGTGTTACCTTGTCCTAGATGACATGCTAGTAGCAAGCCCATGTGATCTCTTTGGTCTACAATTCCCTTGAGTTAGCCACTTGGGCTTCCACGAAGGCCTTACATTCCTAGAGATCCTTGATCATCTTCTCTTGTCCTTGAGTTTTCTTCCTCGAGGCCACAACCTATTTCCATAGGGATTCATTAGACCTCTCCATCTCCTATGAAGTTTTTGCAAATAAAAATGCTAGATTAGTAGCAGTTTTGTACAACTTTAGGGGTATACTCTATACATCAAAGGAAAGCTTTGATAAGAAGTTGATCTCCATGTCTAGGTTGGGGTCCCACTCCATAGATGACATTGCATAATAATAAAGTACAATCATAAAACATAGTTTACAACCTAAGATAGCCATAACATAAACAAAACCTATAACATAGCTAAACAACCTAAAGCATAGAAAACCAAGTTCTTACCTATTTTGAGTGCAACTTGGTGCAATTGGTTGATGATGTTCTTTGCCATCTCATGCATGAACTCTACCTTGTCTTAGACCTCTACCTATTATTTTATATAAAACTTAGTGATTGGGACTTGCACTGGTGGCTCAAGAACTACTATAAACATAATAATCATTGAATGGTGAGGATGAAAACCAAACATAAAACAATAGCATATGATGAGAAGCATTAAGACATGTGCATACCTAGCTCCTTCTCTTGCTACTCTAGGATGATGATGGGGGATGTACTTGAAACTGCCTTACTAAACAAGGCATCTAGATCATCTATATCTATGCTGGCTAGCCATTTAGCCTTCTTTGAATGCCTTTTTTCTACCTCCACTACAAAGGCTACATGCCTATGTACCTCCTCTTCTATGGTGGCTTTTGTAGTCATGTCCCATTGCTTGGCTACAATTATAGTACATAGAAAACCAATTAGCATATAAAACTATAATGTAGCTATAAAATCCTAAAACAAAGAATAGACAAAACATAGATAAAACATACCTTTCACTACATAATGTGATGTCTTAAGCTTGAAATTAAGCTTCTTTTAAATGGGTTGCTTTGACACTAGTGGTGCTTCCTCTTTGAGCCTCTTGAGCTTGGCCCTGGCTACCCCTTCAGCTTCTCTATGGCACTGTTTGGTCTCCAAGACACTCATTGGAATCATGAGGAGCTCCTCGCCCATGCTATTAGGGGATTCGAACCACCTACAACTAAAAACCTTAGTGGTAACAAATAGCAAATCATCCATCTCATCTAGTGGGTTCAAAGCCTACATGGTTGGATAAATTTTCTTTATCTAAGGAATAGAAAGTTGGTCTGGGTCTTGAGTAATCCATTGTGCATTCCTCCATAGCACCAGGAACTTTGAAAACCTCTTCAAATAACATGCAAAAAATGAAAAATGCATGTGGATTATGGTAGAGGTGTCATCATAGAGTTTGAGAATCTCCTCCTAAAGCCCAATAGCCAAAGTAGTAGATCGGGTTAACCTAATGTCCTCCATTAGGATCCTCTTAAAGGTCCACCCCTACACGATGTTGATAACTTTCTTTTGTGACAATAGTTTGAGAAACGCATGAGACCTGAATAAAGGATATAATGAATTTTCATCAAGGTTCATGAACCTATTTGTAGAAATCTTAGAGTGATTAATTCTAGCACCAAACCACTTTAAAGCTTCCTCAAAATGGCTCACTTCGTCCACTAGTCTGGTGGCAACCTTTACGCCATTAGCAAGAATACCAAACAAGTTGCAAAAGGTGTCTTCATCAATGGATATAGTAATTGGCATGCTTCAAATCATGGTGCTAAGATTATTGACTCCTTTGTTGAAGGAGTCAATGAAATTCAACATCTCTACAATGAGGATGGATGGGATAGGTGCTATGAACATATCAAGAAAATTTACATGCTCAATGTTTTCTTGGATGTACCTAGGAGCCTATCCCCTAAACCAATCTTATGCTAGTATCACCTCACCAAATTTCAGGATGAGGGTATTCTCATAAAATCCTAAAAATAATAAGGTGATATCAGCAAAGGTTGAAGATCCTACAAGGTAATAGCCAAATGCTTAGCATCAACAGAGGCATGTTTAATAACTAGTTAAAAAAATTGAACACATAAAATTTTGGTGATCATGAAACATTAGATGTTACAACTCTTATGTTTACCTTTATTCTTCTTCCTCATTGTGGCTTGAGTAGAGATCCCAACTCTAAAGATATGGTCTTAGGTGCTCTTGGAGCTCATCCATTAGTTGTGTATCATCGTGTTGCTCACACATCTCTTGTAGATAGGGTTGAAGTCTTTCGTGTATCTAACAAAGTCCTCTTTTAACTCTTCATACACAACAATTCTAATTTGAGGGCCCCTCGTAAATACATCTAAAGTGATTTGAGCCACATCCAAGGTTTGATTATTAGTAATCAAGCCTTGATCATTGACCCTATACCTACAAGTTCATAAAACTGACAAGTTAGGAAAGGTAATTTAACCAAAAATCCCAAAAAACATAAAAGCACTATAACAATCATGCTTGCCCCTATAGATGGTATATGGTGCCAAGAAGGCTCTGAAATAATGTGTGGACTCTATGTGCCACCATTAGAGTATTTTCAACATTGTAATAACTATACTCTAACATAGTCAAGATCTTCGTGATGTAGCATGTGCCAATCTTGTTTGCTACTTCTCCTACTACCTAAGGTAGTGGATCATTAGTGATGAACTTGGTGATCATACAAGATGATCAAGGAATCAGTGTCTCCACTATGACCCCAACCACATCTATGCACAAGTATGACCATAGCATTACACTAAAGTTTTGTAGAATACAGGCCAAGAATTCCCTTGCTCGAGCCTAGAACCATAGTGACCCCTTCCTTGGGTCCATGTTAGGGATAGGAGTATTGGTCTTGAGATGGTTGATGTAGTAAAAGATGCCCACTAACTTAATGATGATGAGTATGGGCTTCAAGAAGGCCCTAGATGGAAAAGTAAAAATATCACAACCAACTAGAATTTATTAACAAGTGTGTAAATTGTCATAGTTAGGGATGAAATTAGCCCCTATAAAAAAATCTAATGTGTTTATTCAAACTTATCAAAGGATTAAAAAAAAAATTATTACATCCCTTCATAGTCTTATACATCATAGCCAAGGCATTATGGCCTAAATAACACATGAATCGAAACATAACCAAATTTAGAGCCTACAAAATAGCCAATAGCATGAATGTTACCAAAAATAGTAAAAATAACTTATGACCTTCAAAACCAAATTTAGAGCATTTCAAATGTTCCTAGACATCCCCAAGGGCATGGAAGTTGGCAAGAGAAATCTCTAAATATGTCAACCACATCCATCTCCAAGAGGGTAAAGCACTATAATTGAATAAAGCCTAATTAACATAGCCTAGATAAAAAATTCATTAAAAATTCACCGTATTTGATTTCAGTGATTCTAGCATGGAAGGAATATTGAAATCATATGCATTTCATCCATGGCCATAAAAACTAGAAGCACATAACCATTTTTACATAAAATGAAGCCAAAAATAGCAAAATTGTAGCCATAAACCTAAACCCACTTTCATGCAGGGTTGGGAAAAGTTTTCATCAAAAAAATTTTTAAGCTCCAAATGAAGTGATTTCATACCATTTGAAAGCTAAAATCGAGTCCTATGTATCCACACTTAATCAAAATTCAAAAGTCTTGCTATTTATTCAAAAAAAGTTCATTAACTTGGATGAAAATCTGAAAAATAGCACAAACCTTGACTACACAACCTAATTGAAATGACCATAACTCTATCATTTCACATCCAAATCAAACAAAACCATAGCCATTGCAAAAATTGAACATAATCCTAAAAATGTATCACCTTATATTTTGCAAACATGCAACCATTCCTTATAAAAAATATACAACATTGCTTGCTTTCTTCATAAGAAAAAAGCACCAAAAATGACAAAATGAATAAAACCTAACTTTATCTAGCCATGAAAAGAATCCATAACAACCAAACCAATGTATAACCACATATGAACACATTAAAATAGGGGGTAGGATTTTTTAAAATTAAATTTTGATAAATATTAATGCCTAGATCTATGAAAAATGGCTATATCCCCAAATTTTATAAAAAATCATGAAAGCAATAGATCTAATTTTGAAAAGTGAGTTTACCATGTCAAAAATAGAAAAATAGACTAGATCTACATAGAAACAACCAAAACATGAGGTATAATTTCATTATAATTTTGTTCTATCCCCTCCCTCAACATAGATTTCAAGAAAACAATCCCACCCTAGCTAGAAAAAGCACAAAAATGGCCAGAAAACTAGAAAACTAGCTAAGAAATGGCATACCTTGGGTGAGTAGAGGATGATGCTTGAATTATGACTAGTCTAGGAAGTTTGGATAGGTTTCTTACATTCTCATCCACCTTCTAGATTCATGAATTCTTGCTCTTTCCTCCACATCACTTCAGCACCATGGTTACACCAACATTAGGAAACTCTGAAATCTAGATGGGATGGAGGTTCCACATTAGCTGAAGGGAAGATTTGATGATTCCACACTATCTATTGATGGTTTTTGTAGTAAAAATATCTACTTGGGTTTTCTTTCAATGCATTTTGTATGGGAATGAAAATTTTTTATGGTTGTGTACAATATTTGACAATAAAAAATCAATCTAAACCTAAATGCCCACACCCAAAACGTTGTTACCATTTTAGTTCACTAGAACACTAAGTTAATTGAATTTCAAAGGGGAGGGAGGAAGTATTTTTCACATTGGGATTGATGGAAGATAATGTTGATTTTAAATATTTTGAATTTTGGGCAGTGGACCCCATCATATGCCTTCACTCTCAACCTAGAAACTTTAATAATGTCAAGGTTTTGACCCCTTGGATACTTAGAATCATCTCCAAGTCTTAATACCCATCCATCCACATTGGGGATACCATGCCTAGCATGGATACATGATTCAAACCTCCTAGAACCCTGAAAACATAGCTTTCTTGCCATTTTTGGCAATTGTAACTTACCCCATTCAACTTGTGGCTTTGAAAGGGGGTTAAACCTTAATAAAAATAGACATATTGGATTTCCACATTGGGGAAACACTACCTAGTGTGGAAGAAAGGGGATAACACCCATTCTTATTACTCAACACCCATCAAGCCAAATTTGACCCCCAAAGTAGGTCCACATGACCTAGAACTCCTCTAGTTACCCTTAGTAGCACTAAAACCTCACCAAATCTAGTCAAAAGTGCTTGAAACCTTGGGATTTGGTGGTTCCACATTGTGAAAAGCCTCATCCATGCTAAGCATTCTAGCCTTAGTCTGGATGGATGAGGGGATAACCAAATCTACCTAAATCAACTACCTAATAGTCATTTTTCAAGTCTAACACTCCCTCATAGCCTCTTGTAGCCTAGTTTGACCTTTAAATAAGTAAATTTTCACCAATAGCTTCTTCCATGTTAGTGAACCCCCTCCATGCTTCCTAGCATGGAAATCTAGGGGTATGCAAGAAAACCTAATTTATGATCTAAAACAACCAAATGACCTACTCTAGTGACCCTTAGACCCTATTGGGATCTTTTGGAGCTTTTGAACACCTCAAAAGTAGTTAAAATGACATAAAACTATCATTTCCATCTCATCCACATTGGGGCCATCATGCCCAATGTGGAAGAAAAGGGGGTTGGTTGCATGAGTCACCTAGGAGGCTCCCAACTAATGAATCTTAACACTAAGTATCAACTATCGACATCCACAATCTTGAAGGCTAACATGCATGGTCGATTGGCTATCAAATAGGCCTAAATTTGACATTCTTAGTTCATGCACATTGGGGGATACCTCTTCCATGTTGGACAACATGGAAACATTGTAGATGCAGTAAGTAAGGTTAGTGGAGGATCCCAATTACATGAAATCAACATCAAATTGTCTTGTACTAGCACCACAACCTTGAAAACCCTTTCAAATGTCACTAGAATGCTAAAAGTCAATGAAAATAAACCCCCTAGGGATCTCTCATACTAAGGAGGACCTCATCCATGCTGAGCATCCTAGTTCGAGCATGGATAAAGGGGGAAAACCAAAACCATTGAAGTTTGCATAGAAATTAACGTTTGGAAGCAACCCAACCATTCTAGAAGCCATCAGACTTCTATAAGTCAACTAAGATAGCCCAAACTTACCTCCCTTGGATTTTCCATGTTGAGGAGAATCATGTCCATGCTAAGCATCATAGCTCTAGCATGGATAGAAGGGAGGAAGTCCAAAAACCACCTAACAACTCTTGAAATAACTAGATTTTAACTCTCGGCATCAACAATCCACAATAGCAACCCTAGATACCCACATGCATGGTCAGAAGTAATAAAAAAATAGTAAAAAGTAGAGTTCCTTAGTTCTTCCACACTATGAGCCATCTCTTCCATGTTGGCTAGCATTAGAATAGGAGGGTCACTTGAGAGTGACTCAAAAATGACCATTAGATACCTCAAATAGACACCAAACATCCTTGTATGCAACCCAGAACCATGTTTGCATCTTCTAAAGCCCTCAAACCCTGTAAAACTAATCTCAAATAGCTAAAAATTTATTCCCCTTGATCTTACTAGCTAGATCCATGTTGGGTATCCCACCCCTAGTGTGGAAAAAAAGAGGAAAGGGCAATAACCTCTTAAAAACACTCCAAACTACCAAATTTTGACCTTAAACTTGAGCCCTTGATCCTAGCAACTTTGGGAAGTGACATGCATAGTCGATTATGATCCAAACTAGCCTAAAGAAAGGATTCTTGTTCCATCCATGGTAGAGAAGCTCCCTTCCATGCTGGGTAGAGTGAAAATATGGGGTCAAGATGTCTTTCTACTTTTGATGGAAAGATGGCACTCCTAGAAACCAAAAATCTACATAAGAGAAGCCTAGGACCTCATAGCCTTAAACACACACTCATTTGACTTCGTTTTGGGCTTCAAAACTCATCCACCTCATCATCCACACTGAAGTAACTCCCCCAACATAAAAAAAGGGTATGAAACCTTAGATTCCATTATACAACCTCCAAATGTGATCAACATTAGCCAAAAGCTTGGGAAATCATGATTTATAGCCCTAGGAGACTAGAGACATCATCGATGTGCTTCCAAACCATTCCAAAACTATAGGACAACTACATCCCCATTCTTCCACATAAAGGACACCATTATTTGCATGGAAAAATGGATCAAAGTAATTTCAACTTATATTGGCACTCAAAATTGACTCAAAGGGCCTCAAAACAAGGGTAGCGAATGCGCAACTTCTAGATTTGGGTTCTAGCTACTAGTTTGACCTTTTTTGACCTCCTTTTGGATTAGATTTGAATTATCCACATTTTTCTCCCATCCATCCATGCTATCCTATGTGGAAACAAGAGGGTAAAATTTCAAAACCTATTTTTTGGCCATTAGCAACCTCCAATGTGATCCATTTTGACATATCTCACCTACACTACCTTGGAAAGGCCTTGGAATCCTGATTTCAATCCTCTATATGCCCTAAAATTCATTTTCCTTGGTTTCCACTTTAAAACACCTTACCTAGCATGGGTCTAGCATGAAAGATGTTTCTAGGCTCTAAAACAAGGTTCTATGGGTTGAAACTAATGCCAAGACTAGTCCATTCCCTTCCCTAGTCAACTACATTGACATGCAAGCCATTGGGAGTCAAAAAATGATCCCAAAAAGCTTGGAAAAATGTCTATATGATTCTTCCATACTGGAAGTCATCCCTTCCATGCTAGGTGGCATGGAAACAAAGGGGGTCCAGTATGGAATCCTCAAAAACCTTAATTTCTTAGGTATAAATAACCCAAAAATAGCCTAGATTGATGCCCAAACTTACCTAATAGTCTTGTAGGCTCAAATCATGGTCCACTATGGCCTAAAAATGGCAAAGACTAATCCTGTTTGACCTATATTAGCCAAGTTTCACCACATGTAGGATGTTTCACTTGATTTGGCCTTATTACATGATGTTTTGACCTATTTTTGGGCCTTGTGTTGCATTATTGACCTTCTTGACCTAGTATGGTCTTTACACAGCCTTATATTTTCTTTAATTTCCTTATTATAACCTTATTTTCCTTTTTTATCCTTTTATTGATATCAAATGATGGGTTTTAGCCTTCCTTGACCACCATTTAGCACCATGTGACCATGGTCCATTAAGACCTTAAATTGGCATCATAGTCTACTAAAACTCTAGAATGGCATTTTGGCTTGCTATGGCCTTAAACTTGTAAACTTGTAGACTATTTCAACCTTATTTCACTCATTTTGATCATTCTTAGCATATGATTTAGACTTGATGCCCTTATATCTACCTATCTTTATCTTTTTATAGCCTTACAAAACCTTACATGATCTCATTTTACATTTTGTTTGCCATTATAGTAGCATATTTATACATAATTTCAAAGCATGTTAGTGTTATTTATTCATCTTTACCTAGGTGACACTTAATGTTCTTATGGTTGGCATGCAAGATTGAAGTATGAGTACCTAGGAGCAAATCAGCCTACCTTTGAGCCTAAGTGGACCTCATGGTGATTTTGAATAGTGTATCAACCTTTGATTGCCTAGATCTTGAGCTTGAGAGTCTTGTTGGCCACATAACCTTATAGAAAAACCTCTAGAATGGAATAAAAACCTAGTCAAAACCCTTAACTTAGAGATGGATGATGTAATCAAAGACTCTCTAGTTTAGGTTCCTTTCATGACACATAGTGGTGAAGAGAAAATCCTTAAACTAAGTTCCTCATTGAAACCTCAATAGGCTTAAGACATAACCAAGGTCTTACAAGATATTATTAAGGTTTTTACATATTCATATGAAGATATGCTAGGCCTAGACCTACACTTAGTATAACACAAAATCATACTACATCCTAGCATTAGACTAGTTAAGAAAAAAGTGCACAAAATTAGACCTGATTTGGCCTTGGTAGTTCATGATGAGATCTCAAAGCTCTATTAAGATGGTTTCATTAGGGCTATCAACTATGTAGAATGGGTGTTCAAAATATTGATAGTCCCAAAGGAAAATGAAAGTATTTGTATTTGCATCAATTTCCAAGACCTAAATAAAGCAACTATCAAGGATGACTTTCCTTTGCCTAGTATTGATCAACTTATCGATACTACAACTAGACATGCCTTTTTTTCCTTTATGGTTGGATTCTCAAGATATAACCAGATGAGGATCAACCCATAGCCTTGAATTAGCATGACCTTCATGATCCCTTAGAGCACCTTTTTCTATACCATGATGCCCTTTAGCCTTAAGAATGCAATAGCAACTTACTAGAGAGCCATGATCTATATCTTTAGTGATTACATGCTAGGTTTACTCAATGATTACATAGATGATATAGCTGTCAAGTCCAAAGTGGCTAACAAGCATGCTAATGAACTAGATCTTGTGCTTAAATGATGCCTCAAGTACAATCTTAGGCTTAATCCTAAGAAATGTATCTTTGGTATCAAGACTGGTAAGATGCTTGGCTTTGTAGTATTTGAACCAAGGATATGTGTTGATCTTTATAAGGTTAAGACCATATCCAAATTAGTAATTCCTACCAACCTTAAGGAGCTTCAAAGATATATGAAAAATTTCAATTTATCTATAAGTTTATTGCTAGGCTCATCAATAAGTTACAACCCATGAAACACTTGCTTAAGAAAGGGTTCTACTATGACTAGATGGCTCAATGCGAAGAGGCCTTTAAAAACCTTAAACAAGAGTTGGTACAACTATTGATAATCTATCCTCCTCAAGAGAATAAATAATTTTACATCTAGTTGGCTATCTTTGACACATCTATTACCTCTCTACTCTCTCAAAAATGAGATGATGAAGTAGAAATTCTAGTATACTACCTTAGCCATGCATTAGTTTCCCATGAGATCTGATACACTGAAGTGGAGAAGTATTATCTAGCACTAGTCTTCTCATTGAAGAAGAGGAGACACTACTTTAGAAGCCAAGTTGAGATCATTTGCAAAGATAATGTGCTTAAGCCATGATGACCAATATCTACGAAAGTATTTGAATAGCTTGATGGAAATCCATAACTATGGAGTTTGACCTTCACATCTCTCAATCCTCAATGAAAGGTCAAGCTATAGTTACATAACTCATAGTATTACCTATTGATGACCAAGAAACCATAGATCCCACATCCATTGATGAGTACATTATCACTGTTAGCCAAGTGCCAGAGGGTTATGAGGTGGTCATGAACTTTAACAAAGATTCAACTACCTATGGGGCCAGTGTCACTGCCATTATAACATTCTCATTTGGTAAAATCCAAACCTTCACCTATCATTTTGAGTTCCCATGAACCAATAACTTAATGAAGTATGAGGGTTTGATCAAGGGGATGATGATAGCTTGTGACCTAGGAATTAAGAATTTGATGATCAAAGGTGATTCAGAACTTGTGGTCAACCAAGTAATTGAGGTTTATGAATGTAAAGCCAAACACTTACAACCTTACTATGACCTAGGGAAGTAACTGTTACAATAATTCATAGATGCTGATATCTAGCACGTACCCCTAAATAGGAACACCATATCCAATGCCATTACAATGTTAGCGCTTAGTGTTATGCTAGATGTATTTAGTAAGTTGTCCACCTTAACCATGGACTATGCTATTCCCATCACACAGAATGTTAAGGATACCTTTATGGCCATAGTTCATACTACTCTTGCTAGGTAGTGGTATGACAATGTCAAGTTTTACCTTATGCATGGTGTATCTTGACAAGGCCTGACTAGTACTTAAAAGAATGACACATGCAAATGATTAAAGTAATATGTCATTGTAGGTGATAAGACACTATGTTGAAAATCCTATGATGGCATACTACTAAACTGCTTGGGTAAAATTGAAGCTAGAATGCTCCTAGAGGAGGTTCATGAGGGTGTTTGTGGGGGGCATATAGGACCTATAGCTATGGCTGCTAAGATTCGATGGTTAGGCTACTACTGGCCCTATATGAAAAAGAATTTCCTATATAGATTAAGCGATTTGACATGTGCAATAGAATAGCAACCTAATACCTATACCACCAAGTTGCACATGACTCAAATCACCTAGCCATTTCAATGATGGGTTTTGAATATCATTGAACCTATAACACCTAAGTCTTTCATAGGACATAACTTCATCATCACTACAATCGAATACTTTACAAAGTGGATTAAAGCTATTTCCCTAAGAAAGACTACATATAAACAATTCTATATATTTATATTCAATAACATTTTAGCTAGTTTTGGCATACCCATGACCATAGTTACAGGCAATGGACCATAATGTAGTAGTTAAGAAACAAAGGAATTTTATCAAAAGCTAGGTATTAAGCATTCTTTCTTGTTGCCTTATTACCTTGAAGCCAATGGATAAGTAGAAGTAAGCAACAAGGACATCATGAACTTGCTCAAAAAGATGCTCAATAATAGTAAGTGAAAATTTCATGAGCAACTTGTCCATGCACTTTGGGCTTATCATACAACTTTTTGTACAGAAACTAGGGTAATAGCTTATAGTTTGCTTTATGGTTTTGAAGTTGTTTTACTTATTGAATTGCATGTACCATCACTTTGGATGGTCCTGATCAACTTTATCAAAGATGAACAAAGAAAGGAGTTGTAGATAGAGAACCTTGACTCAGTGGAGGAGCAACATATGTAAGTGCTTGCTCATGTCAAGCACTATTAAGAGAGGTCAAAATGGTAGCACCACCATAACTTGTCTAAGTAAGATCAAGGAAGGGTGACCTAGTCCTCAAATCCATCCACGAGCTTGCTGATAAATTCTTAGCCAACTAGGATGGATCCTTCCTTGTCACAATAGCCTATGATAATGGAGCATTCAGGATAGTTGACATGAATGGAAATGAGTTGACCAATCTAGTCAATCATTCCTATTTAAAGTGATATTACATGTAGACAATGATCATCAACAATTGATCCTACTTTACCATGGTCTGTTACAATCTTAAACTAGCACCATGACCTACCAAGGCCTTAAACTGGTACCATGACTTGCTATGGCCTTAAATTGGCACCACGACCTACTAGGGCATTAAACTAGTAGCATAGCATGTTGAGACCTGAAACTGGCATCATGGTCCACTACGATCTTAAATTGGCACCATGCCCTACTAGGGCCTTAAATTGGTACCATGGCCTACCATGGCCTTAAATTGGAAACATTGGTAACTTGGGTAGCTTGGTTTTATCATTCTATGCAACCCATATGCATTGTAATGTTATAACATGCTTTGTTTGCTTGGTTTTCTTGTTCTCATGGAGTTGTATTTATAGGATGAAGCTAGAAGCCATCGCAAGGGTGCCACTCATTAAGGTAGCAAGTCATCGTGTGACCTTAATATGCATGATTCGATGAGTTTGTCTTACTTTGTCAAGAGTTATTATACCATTGACCTCCATCTAGCATCATTCCTTGAGCCCAACATTGTAACCTAATTATGACCTTTCATACCTTGAAAAACAATGTTGACCTATGTTTGTCACTCATGCACTATAGTCATATGATATCTCTTTATCATGGTCCATCCTCAAGTCCACTTGAATGTGACACAACTCATTCAATGGGAAAATCATTAAGTCCATCAAGATTAACATACCTCACTGTGATTGGAAAACCAAGTCCATTGAGTGTAACACAACTTACCCAATGGGAAGACTATATCAAACTATTCCTAGAAATGAAACTCACTAAAGGTTTCGCCCAAGATAAAAGGAAAAGTAAACTACCAAGGGATTGAATGGCCAATGACGCCTCAATGCCCAATGGCAAAATAAATCTTTGAGTGAAGTGATTGGATCCTCAAATGCACTTGCCAAGTGACCAACACTTCAAAATATGTCAGTACCATGATATGGCCATGATTTTAACACTTCAAAAGGCATTTTTATCCTCCATGACCATCTCCCTAATTACCATTACAATTTCCTCATCATAGCCTTATCCCATCATCACAAGCACTATTTAGCATGGTTTTACATGATTAAATCAAGTGTGGAGGGGGAACATTGATGGTGGACCTATAGTGGTGTTTTCTATCCTTTGTTGGTGCCTCTTAGGGTAATCCTCTAGACACCAACAAATAGGGGCCAATGAAACACCATCAAATTTTCATGTTGCAAGCATTGTAACCTCATCCCATGAAGCCTGAGGCTAAACACCATTATAAATGTGAAGATTGTAACCCACAAGGGGCAATCTCACATGTTCCATACTTTTAGGGATGAAAAATGCCACATAAGTGATCAAAGCCTATTTCTCCAAGTGGAAAAAGTTACCTAGTATCTATATTTGGGATTTTGGGAGTCAAAAATACCTTTTGGAATTCCAAAAATTGAAATTTAATGGGTTTTATGATGGTAATACACTTTTCTATGTTGGAAACACCTACAAGGGATAAACCTCATCTACCCTCAATGTGGAGGGGTAAAATGTTTTTCCTTAGCATAGAAACTTTCCTCCTCAATGTGGAAAATTTTCCCCTTAGCATGGAAACCTTTCCTCATTCCCCCAAAGCAAAAACTTCTTCTCCCCCTCCCTAGCATGGAAGCTTCACCCATAGCTTAAAACTACATGTTGCAGTGTGGAAGCAACATGACCAAGATTTCAACACTCTATTAACTTCAAGGTTGACCAACCACTCCAAAAAGGATGGTAGAATTCTTAGCATAGAAGATCTACCTCTAGCATTGAAGGTATGCCCCTGTTACTATTTATAGTAAATAGAATGACCATGAGAGTTTGAAGCTTAGTATATATGGTAACCCCCCAACTTTGGGCACCCATCTCACATATACAAGGCAAAAATTTGCAGCTAATATATCAACCAATTTGCAGCAAAAATCATGGACTAAAACCTATAAAATCAAAGATCCAACACCCTTTATAGGTTCCACACTTTGGCATTTTTTTAGCACATAGCACCTTTGGCTTTTGAGAGCTCTTGCAAGCCTTGAAAATGCAACTTCTTGGAGCCTCCTAACATGGAATCCTTATAGCCCTATTACCTTCCTTGTTACCCCCATGAGATTTGTGGATTTTTAGTTTCAATGTTACATTTTAGGAATCTCCTACTCCCAATGTGGAGCATTTTTTGTAGCTAGATTCCCCACTTACCTCATTCCCTAGCAGTGACCAAAGTTTCAAATCTAAAGATTGCAGTAGAGGAGGTTCTAAAGCATCAGGAGTGGCTGAGTACTTGGATCATGAAGT
The DNA here is from genome assembly GCA_015680685.1 of Gnetum montanum. Lineage (NCBI taxonomy): Eukaryota > Viridiplantae > Streptophyta > Gnetopsida > Gnetales > Gnetaceae > Gnetum > Gnetum montanum. Next base: position 819,153 of record MNCI01028057.1, read on the forward strand.
GTATCATATCAACTTTTACTCTCTCGCAAGCATTTCTTATACACATTTCTAGAATCCATTCTTTATTTTTTAATAAATCTTCAAAGTTCCACTTTTGTGTGAAATCTACATTTTTTTCCTAGTTTTAGATCTATATTTTGTTTTCTACATTACATGTGCTACATTCTATAAGTCCCTAGGTGATCTTCTAGACTATCCATGGTACCTTGAACCCCATTTTTCAAAAGCCTTGGAGATTTTGGATTGAGGCGGCTACAACAAATATTTTCATTTACTAGTGATTGATTTTTTTTGGTTGCAACAACATCAACACTTCTAAATCTAACACCCCTCCCTGATTCAGTTCTTGAGGGAGGCTTATGATGGTTTCAGCTAAGGATGAGGGAATTCTTTGCCTACATCCTACAAAACTTCAATGTGATGGTATTGTCAGACTTAGTTGTTGATACATCCAGTATCATAGTAGAGACCCTAATGCCTTAGGCATCTAAACTAATTATCAAGTTCATAATTAATAATCTGGAAACCCAAGTAGCAGGGGAGCCACTGAACACTAGGAACATCATCGATACATAGTAGTTGTTTGAGATTTGAAGCATGCCAGAATATTCTTAGTACAATGCTGATAATACTTTGATGGTGACACACTGAGTCCACACATTGTTCTAGAACCCCCTTGGCATAGTGTATCATCTACTAAGATAAGCATTGTTTTACAAGTCATTCATTTTTTTAGCTTACTTATCTTTCCTCTAACTTGTCTATTTTTATGCACATATTGCAAGTACAAGGTTAACGACCAAGGTTTAAAATAGGAATGAGCAGGCCTTGGTGGTGGATCAAACCACATTAATTATATTTAGCAAAGATCCTAAAATTAGGACCATTGTGTATGATCAGTTAAGAAGATATCTTGATAAATATACTAATGTCTTCAACCATGTCTTCAAGAAGTGTGTAGTTGTTGAAATAGCACACAACTAGTGGATAGGCCCCAAGCATATTAGAAAGAAGACCATTATCACTGGATCCTCCACACAAGCCTAACCAAATAAGAAGAAGAAATGTAAGAATAAGGATGATTTTTTACATTATGTATAATGTTGTTATGGCTACTTATGTCTTAATTGTTCTATGATCTTAACTTATGATTTTAGTTTTTGGTTATATTTTGGTTTTTCTATATGTGCCTATGCCAATGCTAAGCATTTGTTGTAACCTTGTAGGACCTTCCACTTCTCCCAATATCACCTTATCCATTTCAAGATGCCTTGAGGATACCCTCATCTTGAAATTTGATGAGGTGATGTTAGCATAGAAGTGGTTGAGAGAAAAAGTGCCTTGGAATATTGAAGCAAACTGTTGGCGACCGTTTGGGACGCGACCGCCAACGAGTTTCCTCGAATAGGATTTAGGTGCCTACTGGTCTCTGGCAACACCAAGGCCCAGATACCTCCAAATAAACTCAGTAGTTAATGTGAGTATGTGTATGTGCTGTTGCGGTGTGTGGTTGTGTAAAATGTAACAATTGCATTGTGTGTGAACTACAAATGACTTACTTTAAAGAGATTCAGCCAACTTTGCCAAGTACTGTGAGTTCTTGAAAATTTTCTATTTTGTTCAACTGCCTAGTCTACACGGTCCTTATAATACCTACTTGTAACAAATAAAATTTTGCAAAAACATTTGAGCACAACTCCGCAATCTACTCCTAATTTTCCCCAGAGAAAGAGATAGTTCCACAAGAAAACTAGAAATAGAGCAAGATTCGATGGAAATAAGCAGAAAAGAAAAGAAAGCAGATTTGTGTAGACCTCAAATATTTAAACAAGGTAAAATGACACGAGTAAACACTTCGCAATAAAGCTATCCCAAATTCAATATCTACGAATTGTTCAAACTTCCAAGGCTCAAACAAGCAATATCTTCAAGACAATCCTATTATGCTACCAAAAATTGCTGCGTAAACTACCACGTACGAGACTCCATTTTGACTAGATAATAGATGTCAACGATTGCATTCAAACAGAACCTTTAAAAGACTTGACAATTTCTGATTGAAATACCACGAGAATTCACTTTAAAGATAAAAAGAAGCTATTCTGGTCCCATCAAAATACCAAAGATTTTCTGAACCCTCTCGACTACTGAATTGTTCAACGGCGTGACTACAAACAGAGGCTCTCTTACAACAATCCCAATAGCAGTTCCCACACGTTGCACAATAATGAAATTTACTACTAAAATGCTCTTAAGGCTTTTAAACACAAGCACTTCTATGGAAAAATTTTAATAGAAATTTCTATCGGGCAACAAGAACAGTAAGAGCAATCTAAAAATCCCAAAATTACTTGCCAAGGATGATACTATCTAAACCACTAGCTAAGCAATTTAAACAAAACAAAAAATGAAATGCATAACTCACAGGACCATGACAAAGAGGCTGAAATCTTTATTCTAGCAAGCCATCTTGCAAACAATCTTCTTTACAAATCTTCTTTGATCCCAAGTGTGAGAAGTGATGATGATATCCCCTAATGTTCCAATATTCCCTCCTCTCCCCCAATGTCCCATGAAGCCTTTTTATAGGGTTTCAAGGTAGGTAGGGAAGTTACATATTCAAAAATATTTCACCTAACTTCTCTCCCAAGTAACCTGGCGAACCAATTAGGAGATTACTTGCCCAACAAGTTAGGAGGTTACTTGCCCAACAAGTTAGGTAAGTTACAACAATTTTGGGTGGTTTCAACCACCAAAGAGATAAAAATGCTACAATTTAGTTATAAATGAATAAAAGGGATAATAGCCAAATGTCTCCTTTTATAGGATGTTACACAAATATCCCATAATTGTCCATTTAATTAGGAGGGAGTTATATAGTTAGGAATATTACCTTTGTAAGTGATTTGTTTAAATAAATCTAAATCCCTAATCTAATCTAATTTAATTTAATTTAATTCAAATTTTAAATTCTAAGTGTCACTAAGCTCTAAGATTTTATCATAAAAATTCAATATAATCTCCCCCTTATTGGTGGTAGCGGTAGTTAATTTCATTTTACATCCGATAATTGAGATTAAAATTCGGAATGACCCGAAATACGAGCCCGAAGGCAAAGCCATCGATCCTGCAACTGATTCAAAATATCTTTGGCCAAAAATCATTACCAGCAACTGCCATCATAGGAGAAGGCTCAGCTGCCATGTCAGGAAACATCGTTGTATCAGAGGCATTAGCATCGGGCATGGTTATTATTTCCAGATTGCAGGTCCTAGGGCGGATAAACTTGTAATTGCCGCTTCTTCTTTTTTTACCGCCTAGAAAAATTTTGAAATGCATTCCCAGGCCTATTCAGTGAGGTTGTAGGCGGATTATTTTCCTAAAAATGTGTTGAGCCATGGAAGGCTTTTTCTTGAAATACCAGTTACAGGAAACGGTAAGGTAAGTTGCGAAAACCCTGCAACTGCCCGAAAATATTGTGCCATGTGCACCACGCGGTTTTGTGATGACATTTAAGGTGTGTAAATCTTAGGGCTCCTCCCGTGGCGGCAAAGCTTCTTCTTTTTGTAAACGGCGAGGGTTTGTTTATGTAGAACAACACAGAATCCAGTAGGGTTTGGCAACGCACGAGGGGGTTTTTGTGGCTCTGTTTTGCTATTTTTCTGCCAATGTCTGTCCCCTTTTTTGTTTCTGTTTTTGATGACTGCCGCAGCCGTGCACATTTTTTTTATATGCATAAATAACGTCGCGCTGCTGTCTCTGCTGCCCTCTCTGTCTTTGCCTTCGGTCGAGGTCTGCTCTGCTGCTATCTTCTTCACCGTTGCCCTCAATCATGACCTGCAAAATACCAGTGAACACTGTAGTCCTTCTAGAGGTGCGCCATGCCTTGGTACCTTGCGCTCATACCATAGTAAAAAAAAATCCGATTTTTGTTTTAATTTGTGCGATGTAACTCAAAAAAAATCAACATCTCCATTCGGAACATGGGTAAGGTTTATGTTTGTCCTTTGACATCCTTCTCTTAGTCCACGGGAGAACTCATTAAAATCTCATATGTTGAGAAATGTGTGACAGGACTTCTTAACATGACTTGTAAAGCCAGTGTCATCCTAATGTTACCATTAAGTGATTTCCATCTCTCTCTCTTCTTTCCATTTCAATACTTTGCCCAATTACATCTTGCCATTTCAAATATTTGTATTGTAATATTTCAGAAAATCTCAATCATCTCATGTCTCTGTTCCATAAAATGGCTAAATGTGCCAACATTTCTGCCCCCTTAAAAACGCAAAGAAATTTATGCTTCATTTTGAAACTGAAACATACTAAAATTATCATTGAATTTTTACATTCAAAAGAAATATTTTTTGAGAAAAATTCCCATTTAACATAAGGTGAGATGGGACAAAAACCTCTTTCCTAGGAGAAAATCAAACTTTACATAACAACTATACATTGTTAAATCCTTCAATGGACTATTCTTGGGCTGGAAACCAAATTGTGAAGGTTACCCTAGTGGGAATCCTCATCTCCTTCACCTTTTCACAGGATATTTCTGATGTGATGTAGGCGGTCTTGTTGTCTTCTTGTTTGGTGGAGCTCTCACCTTGATCTAGTGGAGCTTTCTCTTCAACCTTTTCTTCATTTTCTTTTTGGGAAGAGCTATTTTGTCCTTCTTCATTGAATCCTTCATTTTTCTCTTGAGAGGCCAAAGCTTCTTCCCATCCCCATGATGACTCTCCATAAGTTGATGGCTCTTCTTCTTTTTCTTCTTCTTTGGAGAAATCTTGATATTGCCCCCAAACATTGGACTCTATATCCAAACCCCAAGTGAGAAAAGAAAATTCATCAAATAGCCAAGGCATAAAAGGGCATTCCTTTGGAGCTCCACAAGATTTTGCCTTTAGATAAGCCTTCAATACATGCTCAGGGCAACATCCCATCACATATGGAATAAAGGCTTTCTCATTGCTCTCTTAAACTCCATTAGCTCTCTCTAACCTTCACTACCAAACTTGAAATGAAAGATGATGAAATCTTAAGCAATCTAACCCTCCTTTTATAGGTGCTCAAAATTTGAACTCCCATCTAAGTGTCTTCAACCAAGCTTCCTTCTTTTTAGGCATTCAAACCATTTGTCACAATCCTCACTAAGTGGTGGATGAGTCACCTTTCCCACTTGTCAAACTTGTAGAATTCCACTTGTTTCACTTGTAGGCTTCCACTTGCCTCATTTGAGGAAAGATAATGTTCCAAATATAAATAAAGCATAATTAAATATAATAATGGACACTATACTCCTAGTAATATTTACATAATACTATATACATATATTATTTTGTGTAATGACATCTTCAAGTTGTATGCAATTGTCCCAAATAATGTTTTATATGCAAAACATTATATGGAAATTGCAATTCCATGCCATCCAAGGTTGATAATTTGTAAGTATCCTCTGACAATTGCTTTGTAATTTGAAAGGGACCAATCCATGTCGGTGTAAACTTATTCGGTTTCTTCATATTCCATAATAGGACAAGGTCTCCTATCTTGAAAGTTCTTTTCAAAGATTTCCTATCAAACCATCTTTTAACTTGAGAGGTATTCTGTAACAAATTATCCCTTGCTTTATCTACTTCAGCTTCTCTTTTAATAAGCAAAGTCATGAAACTTCTATCTTTATCAGTCTTTTCACTATATCTTTGTACAAATTCAGAAGCTGAGCTTATAATCTTGTTTGTAATTCTTGCTGGCAAACCATAGACTAAGTTATATGGTGATGTCCCAATAGCTTTCTTGAATCTGATTCGATCTGACCATAATGCGGATTGTAGATAATCAATCCAATTTCCTGGATTCCCATCCATTGATTTCTTGATATAAGCGATAAGCTTCTTATTAGTGGATTCCGCTAGACCATTTCCTTGAGGATAATAATTTGATGAAGAAAATAAGAAAATAGATCTTTCAGATGCCCATCTGATAAACTCTTCGGATTTGAAGGCGGGTCCATTGTCTGACACTAACACTTCGGGTACACCAAATCTACTTAGAATGTGGTCTTCTAGAAACTTAATCACGTCTGATGCTGAACTTCCTCTTAGAGCCTTTGCTTCAGACCATTTAGTGAAATAATCAGTAGCTGTGAGAATAAACTTGTGTCCAGCTCTTGAAGGAGTAATTGTACCAATAAAATCCAAACCCCATTGCTGAAATGGTCTATCTGCAACTACTGGTTTTAAAGGGGCTCTAGCCCTTTTAATCTTGGGCCCATGAACTTGACATTTATAGCATTTTTGAATCTTTGAACTAATGTCTTGATACATGGAAGGCCAGTAATATCCATATCGAAGTATATGTTGCATAGTTGACTTAGGGGATTCATAAAATAGATTCAAATGATCATGAAATTGTTCCAAAATGAAACTAATTTGATCATTATGAACACATTCCAATAAAACTCCCCGAAAATCCTTTCGATATAATATACCATCTTTAACAACAAATCTTCGTGCTCTTTTGAAGAAAGCTCTCTTTTGACTTGCAGTTAAATTATTTGGGATTTTCCTGATAGTAAGAAATTTGAGAATATCATCGTACCAATTCTCTTCATGGGTGTCAAATGTATAAACTTCACTTTCTCTAGTCATTAACTTGGCTAGTCCCATTCCCTTAATTGTCTTGCATATTTCCAATGAAAATCTGAAACTTTGCAACTTTATAAGCCATTTTCCTCTTTTCAATCCAATCTCATTTTGGGATAGGAATCGCTTGACTGCAGGTTCAATTAGCATAATGTGAACTAATGAACTCTCCAAATAATATTTAAAATGCTGAAGTGCTTTGATGACTGCGAAAGCTTGCTTCTCTAAGTCTGAGTAATTTAACTCTGAACCTTTCAACTGATACCCAAAGAATCCAATTGGTTCATCTTGACCTTCACTATCTTTTTGAGTAAGAACAGCAGCGATAGAATCATTTGAAGCAAAAGAGTATAACCAAAAATCTTCTTTAAGTCTAGGCTTTACCAAATATGGAGCCTCTTGTATAGCCTTTTTAATTTCTGATAAAGCTCTCTCTGATTCTGGTGTTTTCTCTACTTGGACATCCTTTTTTAGCATATGCATCAAAGGTTTGGTAATTTCAGTAAACCCGGGGATGAACTTTTTCACAAAGTTTATCTTCCCAAAGAAAGATCTAAGAGATTTCTTACTAGTGGGGTGCTCAATATTCTGTACTGCTTGAATTCGGGAATTGTCTATGGCAATCCCTTCTTGACATATCACATGGCCTAATAAACTTCCAGATTTAACCCCAAAGATACACTTCTTAGGATTTAATGAAATACCAAACTCACGGCATCTGTCGAAAACTTGCTGAAGATGATCGATATGATCTTCTTTCTTCTTTGAAAATACTGTAATATCATCCAAATAAACCACCACGAATTTGCCTAATAAATCCTTAAATGCTAAATCCATTGCTCTTTGAAAAGTAGCTCCGGCATTCGACAATCCGAATGGCATTCTTTGGTAAGCGAAAGTTCCCCATTTGGTGATAAATGCTGTTTTGAATCTATCATTCTTATCTACCACGATTTGATTATAACCTGAGAAACCATCTAGGAAAGAATATGCTTGACAACCTGAGACTTTAATAAGCATCTCATCAATTCTTGGAAGTGGATACTTATCTTTCTTTGAAGCATCGTTTAAATTTCTAAAGTCTACACAAAGTCTTATATCACCATTTTTCTTTCTTACTGGAACAAGGTTAGCAAGCCATGTAGAATATCGTACTGGATATATAATTTGTGCTTGCAACAACTTCTTGATTTCGGCTTCCATAGCTGGTTCAAATGATGGATTAAATTTCCTTTGTTTTTGCTTGACTATTTTGCAATCTTCTGTTAAAGGAATCTTATGCATCATCACATCTTGCCCAAAAGCTTTAAGATCATCATAAGACTAAGCAAAATTGTCCAAATTTCTTCTTAGACATGTTAACAACTCTTTCTTGAAATTTGAATCTCCTTCCTTTGTAACATTCAACATCTTCGGCATATTATCTAATCCAAAATTCACCATCTTGAAAGGTTGACTATTTGGGTTTTGTATATCCTTTCCAGTAAGTAAATTTTTCTTGAATTCATATTTCAAATCAATCATCCTCTTTGGAATGAAATTAGCCTTTGAATTTGAAGGCATTTCAGATATCACTTGACCCTCAAATTCTTGTTTATTTTTCATAAATCTTAGTACTTGATCATCATCTTCAAATACCTGTAAATGTCTTATATTATCTGGCACTGATGGCTGATGTTCTTCTTCAATCATGACATCGTCTTTGTAACCTTCTAATATTTGCATATCTAACGTTGAAGCTGCTTTTGCCAAATCGTCTGCTATAAGATTCTCTGCTCTATTTACATGCTCTATTTGGCAATGTTGAAATTGCTCTAACATCTTACAAGAAAGTTGCTTATAAGGTCTTAAGAATGAGCTCTTTACAACACAGTTACCTTTTACATGTTCATAGACTAATCTTGAGTCTCATTTTAAAATGATTTCTTTGATCTTTTTGTCTAGAGCTATTCTCATACCAATACATAAAGCTTCATACTCAGCCTTGTTGTTAGTACAAGGGAAAGATAAATGAATTGCCTTGAGAATTTTAGGTGAATCATTCTTGAATATAACTATTCCGACTCCTACACCCTTGAATTACCAGCAACTGCCATCACAGGAGAAGGCTCAGCTGCCATGTCAGGAAACATCGCTGTATCAGAGGCATCAGCATCGGGCATGGTTATTATTTCCAGATTGCAGCTCCCAGGGCGGATAAACTTGTAATTGCCGCTTCTTCTTTTTTTACCGCCTAGAAAAATTTTGAAATGCATTCCCAGGCCTGTTCAGTGAGGTTGTAGGCGGATTATTTTCCTAAAAATGTGTTGAGCCATGGAAGGCTTTTTCTTGAAATACCAGTTACAGGAAACGATAAGGTAAGTTGCGAAAACCCTGCAACTGCCCGAAAATATTGTGCCATGTACACCACGTGGTTCTGTGATGACGTTTAAGGTGTGTAAATCTTAGGGCTCCTCCCGCGGCGGCAAAGCTTCTTCTTTTTGTAAACGGCGAGGGTTTGTTCATGTAGAACAACACAGAATCCAGTAGTGTTTGGCAACACACGAGGGGGTTTTTGTGGCTCTATTTTGCTGTTTTTTTGCCAATGTCTATCCCCTTTTTTGATTCTATTTTTGATGACTGCCGCAGCCGTGTGAGTTTTTTTTTATATGCATAAATAACGTCGCGCTGCTGTCTCTGCCATCCTCTTCGTCTTTGCCTTCGATCGAGGTCTGCTCTGCTGCCATCTTCTTCGCCGTTGCCCTCAATCATGACCTACAAAATGCCAATGAACACTATAGTCCTTCCAAAGGTGCGCCATGCCTTGGTACCTTGCGCTCATACCATAGTAAAAGAAAATCCGATTTTTGTTTTAATTTGTGCGATGTAACCCAAAAAAAAATCAACATCTCCATTCGGAACATGGGTAAGGTTTATGTTTGTCCTTTGACATCCTTCTCTTAGTCCACGGGAGAATTCATTAAAATCCCATATGTTGAGAAATGTGTAACAGGACTTCTTAACATGACTTGCAGAGCCAGTGTCATCCTAATGTTACCATTAAGTGATTTCCATCTCTCTCTCTTCTTGCCATTTCAATACTTTGCCTAATTACATCTTACCATTTCAAATACTTGTATTGTAATATTTTAGAAAATCTTAATCATCTCATGTCTCTATTCCATAAAATGGCTAAATGTGCCAACACAAACATTGAGCATGCAAGTTTTCTTGATGTTCCCATGGCACCTATCCCTTCCATTCCTACTACAAAGATGCTAAACATCATTGAATCTTTCAACATAGATGCCAAACATTTCAACAATATAGTGTGAGGTGTGTTAGTTACTATACCTATTAGTGAGACAACTTTTTGTGATTTTTTTGGTGTTCCCGCTGATGGGATGAAAGTTGCTACCAAACTAGTGAAGGAGGTAAGCCATTGTGAGGAAGTTAAGACATGGTTAGATCTTATCATGACCACTCCAGGCTTACCTTGGATGACTTCATAGACATTGAAGTAATAGAAGCTTATTCCGTATTCAAATCCCATGCCTTTCTTAAGTTATTGTCACAAAAGAAGGTGATTAGCATCACATAGGGATGGTCCTTTAAGAAGGTCCAAATAGAGGGTACCAAGTTTAATTGGGCTACTTATTTGGCTAGAGGGCTTTGGGAGGAGATTCTCAAACTCTATGAGGATACCTCTACAATAATCCAAATGCATTATGCATTTTATGTAACTTATTTAAAGAGGTTCATGGAGTTCTTGATGGTGATGAGAAATGAACGTTTTATATGCCAAGACCCAGAAAAACTCTCTAGGACTTAGATAAAGCACATATATCCAACCATGCAAGCCAAAAATTCACTAGAGGATGTTGGGGAGCCATTGTCTCTTACCATCAAAGGATTTGGTGGTAGGTATTGTGCATCCCCTGATAGCATGGGGAAGGAGCCTTTCATGGTACCATCTAACATAAGGAGGGCCTGAGAGCTGCATGCAAAGGTTAATGAGGTAGCCAAAACTAAGCTCAAATGACTAATAGAGGAAGCGACACTAGTAATAGAATAAGCTTCTCAAAAGAATCTCAAGTGGAAGCTTAATAAGTCATATCACATGGTAATCGGTATGTCTTTACTATGTTTTGGCTATTCTATGTTTTATGTCTTATGGCTATATTATTGTTTTATGTGGTAATATATTTATGTATTATGATTATAGATAAGTATTAGGATATGATAGCCCAAGCTACCATTGCAGAGAAAATGAAAAGACATGCATCAATCATAGTGGAGGAGGCACAAGGACATTTTGCTATTGCAACAACAGAGGAACAAAGGCATGTAGAGGAGGCACTCTTACAATAACATGAGGTTGAAAGGTTAGCAAAAATTGCTATAGATGATCTAGATGCCTTGTTTGATGATCCATTACTAGGTGCATCCTCCATCATCATCCTGGAGGAGGAAGAGGAGCTAGGTATGCACACACCTTAATGCTACTCATTATAGCCTATGATTTTTTTAATTCTAACCATTCAATGATAGTTATGCTTGTTGTAGTTACTAAGCCACAAGTAGAGGCCTCTACACCTAGGTTTCACTTGAAACCATGTGTAGAGGTTTTAGATAAGATGGAGTTCATGCATGGAGTGGCCAATGACATCATTAACTGAATACAACAAGTGACACCTGAGATCAATAAGAACCATGCTTTATTTTTCTTACACATTTTTATAACTTGTAGAGGTACATTTGATTATAGGTTGTATTTATGTCATGGCTATCTTAGGTTGTGGATCATGCTTATGGTTGTATTTATGGTTATGCATTGTTTATAGTGCCATCATTCATGTGGAACCTGAGCCATGACATGGAGTTTGACTCCTTATGAAAGATTTCCTTTGATGTTTAGAATGTACCCCTGAAATTATACAAAAATACTACTAATCTTGTAGTTTCATGCATAAAAACTTCATGGAAGTTCTAAAGGTCCAATGAATCCCTATGGAAGCAAGTTATGGCCTTGAGGGAGGAGAACCAATGGCAAGCCAAGATGATTAGAGATCTTTGCAATTGCAAGGCCTTTGTGGAGGTCTAATTATCTAACATGGAGAGCCTACAAACTAAAGAAATCATGTGGACCCACTATTGGAACATCATCCATGACATGGTGGCACTTTCCAAGGAGATGGTAGAGAAATAGATGAAAATGAATCACATCTTCTAAAAAGAAAAAAATTGGAAGGACTATTTTGCCTAGGTCATAGAGTGGGGCAAAATATAAAAGAATCATTAGAAAAATACAAGACTAATTAAGAGGCATACCCTAAGTATCCTATGGAGGATATGACTAAACAATGCAAGAGAGAGCTATTCATCCAAGGGATTTAGGCTAAGAGTACTTACTAGCTCTTTGAAAGCACAGTGGTCAAATCTCTTACTCTTTAAGTCACCATGGTTGCAAGTGACACTTCTATGGCTATAGTGTCATGGGACCTATCTTAATAGACTAGAGTGGACCAGACAAACATCCTCACAGGTACTAATCTTAGGGATGTTGGCTAGGCCAACATGCTGAAGGACCATATTCTTCATCATTTGAAGACTAGTCTTCAACATCTTTCCCTAGAGTTCATCAAGCCCAATTCCCCATAGGTTTGGTACATTTTTGTTTGTTTTAATTTTTTATTAAGTTATAGTTTGTTGTTGGTTACTAATTGGCTTTGTCGTGTTGTGTTTTAGGCACTAGGATACATTAGTAGCCCTAGTGGTGAGGGTAGGGATGGCCCACCACTTCCTCCTCTGAATGCCCCTTAGCATCCTCTAGTTGCTCATTTTCAATTTCCCTTATTTTTGACAACATAATGTTTACTTTTGTTATTGATGTTGATGGCTATTATTAGCCAAGACTTTGTTATAGATGTTTCATAGTTATTGTTTATCATTATTTGGACATTTTGCCACATAGTATTCTATGGCTATTTATGTTATCAACATTTTAAATTTTAAGTTTCAATTTCAGTTTTTGATATACATTTTTCTAGAATTGTGGTTTTAACATGGATTTATGGTTTTAATTTTTTAATATTGTAAACATTATAAATGCCTATGTTGGCTATCTTAGCTATAATGTTAAAAATGGCTAGACAATATGGTTGTAGGCTAAAATAGAAATACGGTAAAAAGATGCTTGCTAGTTTCAGGCTATGGTGGGCATAGGTTGTTTAATCAATTTGTTGGTCAAAGGCCATAGCAGGCTATGAGTTGCCACTAGTTTAAGGCCATCATTAAAAGGAAACATATAGTTTTAGTTGTTTTATGTTTGAAAATTTTTATGGATTTTCTGGTTTTTAAAGTTTTTATCCACTTTTCATGTTTATATCATGCTAAAAAATAAAAAAATAAATACTTTGCTAAATAAAGTGCAAATAAAAGATAAATTTCTAGGCTATATAAAACAAACAAAATTACATAGAAGAAAAAACAAAATCTAGGCTAATAGGCTATAAGTATATATAGTTACACAGTCACAAGAGCATAAGGTGAAAGGATCAAGAACATACATTACTTGGGAAAATGCATCCTAATCTTTGAGAGATTAGAAAATGTATAGGACCTATTTTTCATAAGCTTGTACTCTCCATCCCCTTCACTAGTGATGTTAAAATGGAGTTCCTTCCATAGTATGTCTCTTGGCCCATCATTGTCATTTTTAGCCTTCTCTACTCTCTCGAGTTGCTTGACTTCATGGCTGGGAGTTCCTTCTTGAAACTCCACTTCAAACCCCTACTCTATATTCACATAGTTAACAACTAGGTGAACCTCATTATCACCATGGATGATGATTTCACCTCCTTCATAAGGCAGGTGAATCTCTTGGTGAATAGGCAAAGACACAACTCATAATTGAGCCATCCAAGATCTTCCTAAGATGGTGTTGAACCCTTGTGTTTTCTCTACCACCAAGAAATCCATGATTGTGGGGAATTACTTCCCTACCACAAAGTCTTAGGAGATGGACCCCTTAATACCAACTCATGATCCATTAAAGGACTTGAGAGCTGATGTTGTTGTAAGTTGTATTTATTTTGTCAAGCCTAAATGTTTAACTATGGTGCATGGATGACATTCATTGTAGCCCCATTGTCTACATGCACCCAATGCACCTTGTATTGCCTTACCCATATTGTGATGAAAAGAGGAGCCTTGGTCACTTCACCATTTTGGAGGATATTTTTAATTATGCTATCGCAAAACACTAGTGATGTTGATGTTACCTTCCTTGGTGAAGAAGGTACCATTCTTGCATGGATGGATTTTTGAGTAGTAGGAATATACTTGCTAATAAATATGGAAGTCAACATCTTAATGAATGTTTCACAATGTGTTGCAGAAGTCATAACTAGATCATACAGGATCAAGCTTGTGTTTTCTTGTTTTAGAGATTGATTAACTTGTTCCATCATACTTAGGAATTTTTTGTCATTGCCATAGGCTTATCCCCTAGTTTTTGTTAACTTCCTCCATGTGCCCCAAAATGTGCACTTCATTTTTGGATTATTGTTGTGGTCTCCTCTTTTCCTTTTCTTTGGCTATTAGACTCATCCCATGGTTTGTTTATCAAAGCATCTTGGGTTGATGAGGTCATGGATACTAACAATATGGAAGTAGGCATCAACAGGCCCACTTCCTTCCACGACTTGGCCTACTGATCATCCTTGTTAGGCTTTTTCTTAGGATTTTTCCTCTACTTGGTTAAGGCCATTTGGTTATCATTTGTTGGTTTTGAGGAAAAGGTTGTGGAATTAGCCACCATGAGAGGGTATTATATGGTTATAGGGGCAAGTTAGGATGTGGTTGGTTGGGGCACCTTGATGATGAAGGGATCTTTAGGGGCCATTAGTGATGGTATCTTTACAACAAAAATGGGTCTTGAGCTTGTGGAAGATGAAGAGCCCCTTTTATTATGAGGGGTTACCCAAATCATGAATGGTTCCATTATAGGCCTTCAATTTTCATCAACATTAAACATCGATATGATGTATGAGCTATTGTTGGCATTAAATGGGTCCTTTTACACATGCATTGACTAAGCCTACATTTGGATAGGGTTAGAAGCATCAAGAAACAACTTGCCTCTATCTATTATCTTTTTTAGGTCATCCTTTAGTGCAAGGTAGAAGTTAGTGTCATAACTAGGAAATTGATGATAGTAGCAGAAATTATCAAGCTTGAAATACTTGAGTACCTAAGGATCATCTTTTATTTCTCAAGTGGGATCCTTGGCTATCTTACATAGCCTTTCATGCTTTTTATGAGTAGTTTTAGTCATCTGATTATATCAGATCCTCCCACACTTTAGTAGTTGATCTAAGGGTTCGGATGGCTTCAAAGGTAGGCTAGTGTATTTAGTCTTGTATTCTTGCTTGAAGTTGGATCTAGAGGTAGTCAATGCTATGGCCCTAGATGCTGAAAGCATGTTGTTCTAGTTATTAGCAAGGGCCTTAGGTTAATTGTTTGTTGGCCCTTGGTCAGTTTCTTTAGCCATCATTGCCACCACCACATTGTTCTACTTATCCCTTTCTTTATTCATTCATGTGTATTGGTTCTTGTATGCCATGTAGGTAGGGTCGTGGCTAGCCTCCATAGTGAAACACCATCAATTTTGGGACTCTCATGACTTAGTACAGTCCCGAAATTTGAGCAAGGATCCCTGCAAGCACGGTGTCATGCTAGACCATGCAAACAACATGGCACCTCAAAAGTCCTAATTCCTGCAAGGCCACTTTTGAGCTTGCCTGCCACCCTTTGTAGCATAGTTAATGCAGTACCCAACCAAGAGGCTTGTTTGCATGAAAGCAAGGCAGATATCCTAGAGGGCTGAACCAAGAGGGCTAAAGCCTATTAGCCTAGTAGATTGACAGTGATTCAGCCCTCTAGGATATCTACCCTTCTTCATCCTTGAAGCATGATCAACATGACACAAGAGAATGTGATAAATTTTGACAAAATTCATCTTCATTTGAGTGCTATGTTGTGCTATGCTACATAGCATAGCATAGCGTAGTGGGGTTCTCGTGTGGCATTACTTCCACTCAAAATATTTCGGTGAAGTAAACATGATTGCCCATGCCTTAACCACAAAAATTCTTGTTTTGTTGCCACACCAAGACATGATTGACATCCTATGACAAAAAAATTGCAAAGAGAGTCAAAATTCAAGATAAATAGGGTGCTACGCTACACAACATAGCACAACATAGCAGGGTCAAAACACATGAGGGTCCTTTGGCAAGTGGTTCTAGCAAAATAATTGCACTTGGCCATGCTCTGACCTCCAAGACTGTCTGTCCCACTTTGCCCTTGGGTTCCAAGCAAAGTTTCTTAACAAAGCATTGCAAACCAAGAAAGGATGCATGTCACATTGGCTGCTACATTGCACAACGTAGCATAGCATAGCAAGGACATGAAGCATGAAAGTTTCCCAAGGATGAACTCCGTAGGTCCTAAGACCTTTCTACATGGAAAGTAGGGTTGCCAATTGCTAAACTTGCTTGCCTAGCCAGGCGTCAAAGGTGTATCTTCAAATTTCGAGTGAGATTTCTCTCAAGACTGATGGCTACACTACGCTATTCTACACAACATAGCATAGTGTAGTGTGTTGGTGTTAGGGCCCCTTGCCAGACATCTCCTGCACCTTTTGTGTTGAAAACTGCACTGCCTCCCTTTGTAACAATGTAGGTACCATTTTTCATCAAGGTGCCAAAGTATACAAGTTCCTCCTCAAGCGAAAATCAAGTGACGAGAGCTAAACCCCAGCCTCCCCATCCAAAGAAGCATGAAGAGAATTTAGCAGACAAGCTAGTTAGGGAACATACTATGCTAGTTTCCCCTAGGCCTATCCCCTTGTCCATAGTCCCTATGGCCTCTTCATCATTAGTTGCTGATAGTAACGCACAAACCCAGTCATCACCTTCCAATCCAAGAAAGCTTAGCATTCAACCTGAAGCTACTCCCCCTTAAGAAATTCATCTCCTAGGGTGTATAGAAGAAGAGAAGGCTAGCAAACAACAAGATAGCAGGCAAGACTTCCTAAATGCCCTTTCACAAGTTAAACAAGCCTTAAAATAGAAAAATACAAAACTAAGTTTATATGACCTGATAATGACCTCTACAATGCATTGTGAGGCAATGGTTTGCATGTTGACATCCATTCCTATTAGCGAAAACCTACCAGCTGAAGAGAAAGCCATTCATGCTATCATGCTTTCCCCCATGGCCAAAGAGCCATGGCTAACCTAGATAACATTTTATGAAAAAGCTATCAAGGATGACCTTGAAAAGGATCAAGTGACAACCACACCTATGTTCATCATCATTCGGGTAGGCCAGTACAAGATTCGTAGGGTAGATGTTGATGACAGAGCTTCCACAAACATATTTCCATTTCCTATCATTGACAAGTTGGCCTTGGTAGATCAAATTAAGCCCACAACAACTCCATGACTTAAGTCCTTCAATGGAGCATGTGTGGTGGTTAAGGGGATTGTGCACATCAACTTCGTGGTAGGGGACGAGTTCCCCATGAGTGCAATGTTTATCGTGGTGGAAGAGATGCCAAGATTTAACCTAATCCAGGGGAGATCATGGTTAGCCCAACTAAGGGTTGTCTCCTCCCCTATACATTAGGAAATTCACTTACCCTATGCCAGTAGGGAAGTAGTGATTTACAGTGATGAAGTAGATCCCCATGCCATAAACAATGTAGACGTGGAGCAAGGTTTAGAGATAGAAATCTCTAAAAATGAAACACTCATTCAAACTAAAACACCATGTTTGAAAAATGAACAGGTCAAAACCATCAACTCAAGTGAAGAAGAAACATGGGCCGAGTTACCCTTCCAAATGGTAGATGATAACATAGATGAATACCACTACAAGGTGTCTCAACCATATGCCTCACCTAACCCACATTGGATTAGAAAGCAATTGCATGATTGAAAATTGTCTCTACATCACTTTAGTAAATTGTTATACTTCCAATTTCATGATTTACATTTAACATTAAATTTATTGTTTGCATGATTTAAATTTTACATTAATTTTGTTATTTGAATCATTTACATTTTTACATTAGGTTTACTATTTGCATTGCCCTTGTCGTTAGTACCTTCCACCATGGCCCAAGATGGTCTTAAACTATTGCATGGCCTGAAACAACCTTAAATTATTCCATGACCCAGAATGGCCTTAAACTACTACCATGGCCCGTTGAGTTCTAAAATTTGCACTGAACCCTTGGAAGCTACATAGCAGTGGCCTGAAATGGCCTAAAACTAGCAACGACCTAAAATGTCCCTAAATTATTGTGTGGCCTAAAATGGCCTAAAACTAGCAACAGCCTAGAATGGCCTTAAACTATTAAACTAGAGTAAGGGGCCCAAACACATTCATAAAATATTAACCATAAAATAAAACCAAAATGAAATAATTGTTTCACTTGTTACTCTTCGACAAATTTGAGTCATTACAATAGTGGTCACAAAAAATATAAAATACAAAAACAAAAATAAAATATTTTGTTGCTACACTACGAGTCCTTGCCAACATCTTCATCTTTAACTCCACTAGGTCTGGCACCGCCATTTGGATCCTAGATAAAGCAAAAAACACAAAATAAGGGATCGAGTTATGATAAGGCTTTCATGAAAAAAATTATGATACAATAAAAAGTGGCTAACTTGAGATGGGCCCGGGTCCATCTCGAGGGGTATCTTGTCCATATCATCCACTAGATGCTGTAGAATTTTTTCCTTGGTTAGATTGGCCCAATCTTCCTCTCCCAGATCAATGCTTGCTGCAACTTTTCCCTTCTCCACAGCTGTCCATCTCGGTGGCCTTGGAGAAAACGTGGCAGTACTGGTCGCCCCAGAAGGTAGAGTGATCTCTCTTTCTGGAGACTCACTAAACACTACTTATTGCATGAACTTTTCATAGGCCTTAGCAACACCAATAATATCAAGAAATAACTTATGGGTATGAAACTCAATGGAAGCATCTCGATATTTCCGAAAATAGGTAGCACGTTCCATTTTGTACATGTGCTTATGGTTCTTTTGTGCTTGCCCCCATTCGTACACTTTGGTGTTGTAGTCCTTCCAGTCTTGAGTCTTTTGGGTAGAAGGTCCATTTGCAAGCGTTGTTCAATAATCTCACGAGTGGCCTAGTTCTTACTTTGTACGGTTAACCAGTATCTTGCATAGTCAATTACTATTATATGCTAATTGCCGTCACAAGTGTCATGGGCTAATAAAAATTCATTCCATGATCGAAGATCCTCCAACTCAACTACCTGGCTAGCTTTCTCCTTCTCTAAATTTTGGGCCCAATTCTAGAGGTCCTCGTTGATGTGCCTACACTCCTACAATGATTGTGCCTACACTCCCACAATGATCATGTTGAGTACAGTGCACATTTTCTTGTTTCCTCATATACATCACGAGGTACCTTGATCACCTCTGGTGGGAGTACAGGCATTGTGTCAACTTCGACCACCTATATGGAATCCCATTTAAGATGAGAAGTTATCAATTATACATGAGAAATCATTAGTCATAGGATGATGGCAATAAGGCAATAACCTAGAAAGCCCAATGTTGCAATTTAAAGACACCTATTTCAGGATTAATCTTCCTTAGGTAGTTGATCATGTCATCAACCACCCCCTTAATGAAGGAAAATTTATCTGGAGTTTTAGTCCATGGTTGGAGGTGGATCAAAGATGATGAATCAAGGGCCTTAATAGTAGTGTACACTGCAGAACAAGGTATGTTAGCATACCAAAGAGAAGGAAAAAAATGATAAATAGAATAAATGATAGTGCAAAGCTCCTACCCAGAAAACCCTCAAGGGTGATAGCACGAGGATCATCCATCAATACACTATCAAGAAAACAGTCAAACTCACCAGCATCGAATTGTAGCCCTTTCCCCTCTAGCTGACTCAATAATGTAGCAGCATCTTCAATAGTCATAAGCCCCTTAGGTGCTTGGGCACACTCCACAAAAGGATCATCGATAGTAGGGGCCTCTTCCTCTACATAAGAGGCCTCCTCCTCTATAGCCAGAGCCTCTTCTTCTTCTACAGTGGGAGCCCCTACTTCAGGGGCCAAAACTTCTTCTTCTTCTTCTATTAAACAAATCTAAAGTAAGTAGCCTAGTCTAACACAAAATGGGAGGGGAAACTAATAAGACAACTAAACATACTTACCGACTATGGGCTACACCTTGCAAACCTTGATTTGCAATTTTCTTCCCTTTTCCTCATTAGTATGGGGAGGTTCTTCCATTAGATGAGGCTTTTTGCATTGCAGTCTGGTCTTCACTATTTCTACAATGAGATGTGCCCCCCTTAGCACATTGCCTATATTAGTGAGAGGTCCTCTCCAATGCTATCTGGCACATGAAAGGGACATCCCACCTGATCCTTCGTCGTTATTGAAAGAGATTTCCCAATAGCTTTTGGGGGGTCTTGGGATTAGGTGGTGTGGAACACTTGGAAAATTCATGGTTTCAATATCTAGGTGTGATCTTACTACACCTAGACATCATTCTTGTGGACTACTAAGAATTCCAAAAACCATAATAGGTAGGCTATATAGAAGGCATAGTGCACGTTGAAATGGGCATCAAGCTTCTCATGAAGCTTAACCATTTTAGCCCACAAGCCTTTAGAAAGGTATTTAGCTTAATTGCAGTAGGTCCCTTCTTTCATGAAATCCCTCATGATCCAAGCTTGCTATACTCCAATAATTTTCCCTTGGGAGAGTAGCTTGGGGAAGGCACGAGCCCAAAAAATAGGGTAAACCTTTTGGGCCACCCCTAGCCTGGCCTTATGCATATAAATTCCTTTTCAGTCCTTGCACATCCCTAGCCATTCCTCTATATCCCCTTGATGGTTGACATCCTTTTTAGTCTTATCTCCTATAGGTAGACCATCAAAGGGAACACTGAAAAGATATGCAAAATGTTTTTCATTAATCTCAAACACTATTGGCACATTGTGAACCTGTGTGCGAAAGTGGTATACCTTTTCGAAAAGGAATAAACTAGGGAGAGCATTTTTGTAGCTGGGACACTTGGATTTACTGCTAGGAATAAATCCATGATCCCAGCCTCCTAAATGTTATGAACAAGGGTGGCTAGGGCCCCATTGGATAGCCAACATTTCATCTCATCCACCTTCCCATACTTGAAGAAGAGGTTAGTTTCATCATGCCTAGAGGTAATTATTGTAACCTCTTGGGATTTGCTTGCTACTGCAACAATTAATGATAGAATTATTAGAAGTAAAAGAAAAATAAATCACTTGAACACATGAAAGAAAAATTCATAATTTAACACACTAGGTCTAAATGGCATAGGAAATGGTGGAATTTCCACCAAAATATCTTCTACAGTAAGCACTCGATGGGATGCCCATTCGCCATCCAACCATCCAAGTTCTTCACATTTCACATAGAACTTGCCATAATTGGTTGGATAGGTTCTAAAACTAGTCCCAAGTTGTTCTATGACACCATCATGTACGTTCCTGGCAAAAGAGAACTCTTGCAAAGTCGTTTGGACCAATGCCAATGTCCCCTCGTTACCGTGAAGACTATCCTTATTAATTACAAACCTAGTAACATGCAGGGTACAATAAGCATTTTGACTAACATAAGACAAATGATATAACATGCCTAAAAAATCTTCATAGGACTCACCCACTGGCAGAATACACGGTCCTACATGGGTTCTAGAAGTAGGTGCCCATGTGATAGGCAACGAACAATGTGTTGTATTTGTGATAGCATTTAAATTTGGGCATGTCTCAAATCTAACAAAAGAATATAAAGCCTCTTAGGCACTAATTTGAGCACTCTACCCCTTTGTATTCTATTGACCCATCAGCCATAAACTTCAAAATGCCCCGATTTTCCTCGGGCAACAACATTTCAACAAGTATGGTGGTTGTTTTGACCGATAAGTGTGACCACACTTTCACACTGATGTAGCAGAGGAGGAACTCTAGGGATTCCTGTGCACCTTTCTAGAACCAGACCACATGATCCCCTACCCATGCATGGGGAGGGGGAACTTTGGCTATAGTTGCACTCAAGTAGCATAGGACTTCCACCAGCTCAAGCATGATCAGGATGGGTTTTAACATGACCCTACATGACACAAAAAAAAGAATTAATACTATGTTCAAGTAATAATTACTGAGTAGCATAGCATAACCCTTGGTGTAAAAATTTTTCCTTAGGCATGAAACACTAAGTCCTCGACATGGTAAAATAGAAAAAAACACTACATGTAGCATAGCAGGGTGTTATGTGTAGTGTAGTGTAGTAGGTACACCTTGCATAGCATGGTAGGCACACCCTGTATAGCATAGCATAGTAGCTACATTGTGCACAAGAGTAACGGTTGCATTATGCGTAGCGTAGCGTGACGACCACACCCCATGCAGCATAAAAGCATAATGAGTATGACAGGTATGAAAATATAACAAGCATAACCGTAAGCAACATAATAGCATAGTGGCTCTAAAAACATAAGAGTGTAGTAGGTCTACTAGCATAGCAACGTAGTAGGCTTGCTAGTGTAGCAATGTAAGCGTGAAACATAGCGACTACCAAAAACACAAGTCCAATAGTCATGCTAACAAAAATAGTGTAGCTTGAGAAAAATATATATAGTGTCCCTGTTGCCTTGGCCCTATCCCACTACATGAAATGTAGCAGAATAAAATACAAATAAAAGGAAAACTCCCCCTTACACGTGCTACGCTACATAAGAAAATTTGTAAGAAAAAATCCCCTCCATGGGTGCTACGATATGCTGAATGTGCATTACACAATCCCCTGCAATGGTGCATCAGCCATTCCTAACAATGGTGGCCGAGACATTGCTGTGCACTAGCTGTAGCGTAGCGAATGCCTTAGCCACTGCAGCCAAAGTGGGGACAACCATGGTGTAGCGACCAAAGTGGTAGGCAAGGAAATAACCATAGTTGCAGCGTACCAATAGTGACAACCACAACAACCAAGAAACAATGACCATAGTAACAATCTAACTTGATAAATGACACAACATGAACAAGGATAGCATAACAACTTATCGGGTTGATGGGGCCTCCTACAATTCCTCAATGCGCACCTTGGGAAGACACTATAGGATGCACCCTACTTTGTCTACATTGGCAAGCCCCTGATGCCTACGTTCACTCTTGTGTGCCATCGTTTTGCTTACAAATTAGTTGTATCAACTACTACACTACGATTGTTATGCTGTCTCTCAGCTCAATTGTGCTACGCTCTGGGTGTTAGCTATGATAGTGAAAGTGACAAGATTACGATGGGGTAATCCCCTATTTATAGCTTACATGGTTAAAGCACACATCACTTTTTAGAGTGTTCCACATCCCACGTGTAATGAAAGACACCCTCTATAATGTAGTAGAGGTCTACTTTAGCATAGCATGGGTCTACTGCAGTGTAGCACATAGTTACATCATAGCATGTAGACACACTAACATTCTCACTTCATTCCTTTACAATGTGGCTTAGTTACGATCTGCTATGACCTTAAACTGGTAACCTTGACTCACAATGTTGCATGGTAACGGTCCACTACAATCTTAAAATAGCAATCTTGACATCTTCTCTACATTTTAAACCCATTGATGGTTTGTTACAACCTTAAACTAGCAATCTTAACATCTTCTCTACATTTTAAACCCATTTATGATTTTCTATGATCCTAAACTAGAAATTTTCAACATGAAATTTTACGTAGTTATGGTCTACTAAGACCTTAAAATGGAAACTCTTTAATGTTGCATCATTGCTTTGCATATATTCATTACATGTTGCTATCTTAGATAGGTATCACTTAACTTGGTTCTACTTGTTTTTTGTTGCAGGTTGCTTGGAAAATGGACGCCTATGATGATCTCTACTTTTTAGACTCCATATAGCCTTGTTTATGGATCTAAAGTGGTGTTACCTCTTGAATTGTAGGTTCCATCACTTTGAATGATCCTTTCAAATGTTGTGGATGAGGTTCAAAAAAATGAGTCAAGGATCATTGATCTTGAATCCATAGAAGAGGAGCACACCCAAACAGTTGGCCTCATTGAATGGTACCAAGAAAAGCAATAGCAGAAACATCACTACAACTTATGTCAACGACTGATCAAAAAGAGGAACCTGGTTCTGAAGGCCATTTGTGAGCCTGTGAGCAAGTTCTCAGCTAACTAGGGAGGTCCTTTCATAGTCATGAAATACTATGAAAATGGATCATTCAAGCTGGTTAATGTAGATGGCAACAAATTCCCAAATCCTATCAACCATGTGTACTTGAAGCCATATTACGCGAAGCAAGGTAAGCACTAGAATGTCTTCTACGATGTAAAACTAGCATAGAACATCCTCCATGACATAAAATTAGCATAGAACATCTGCTACAATGTAAAAATGGCAAAGAACATTCGCTATGACATAAAATTGGCACAGATAGTTCATTATGACTATAAAATGGCACAAATAGTCTGCTATGACTATAAACTAGCATAGATAGTCTAATATGACTATAAATTAGCATAGATCATTTGCTATGATGTAAAACTAGCATATCACATCCTCTATGACATTAAATTGGCACTGGCAAAACATATCTTTGGGCCATGACATAAAACTAGCACCCATAGTATGGTCTGCTACGACCTTTAGTTGGCTATCCACCATCTACTATGATGTTAAATTAGCACAGTAGTCTACTAGGATCTTAAACTAGCACATTGGTTTACTAGGACCTTAAACTAGTGCATTTGATAGTCTACCAAAACCTTAAACTGGGTTCGCAATGCAACACCTCCTAGCTTACACATGTGATCCTTGTGAACAAGTGAGCATGCACATCCTCAAACCTCCTAGGAAGATGGGGTAGGACGTTGCAATTCCAGAATGAAGTTTATGTCATCAAGGAAAAACCCTCTGGGACACATGTGATGTCATTGTCCCTGGAATCTCACTAATCTTCCAAAGATGTTGTTTGAGATCTTGCTAACCTTTTGGAGCTACTACTACCATAGCCAATCATCTTGGTCATAGCTCCAGTTGTCAGTGCCTGCTGCTAGAGTCCCAGCATTATTGTGGCCTATCCACAAGGTTATCATCCTCCAACCCTAGCCATCATTCAAGTTCAAAAAGTTATTTGACTATGAAACTTCTCACCTTGCAGCTCGATTGCATGATGCTTGCCTTTGGTGAGGATTCTTGAGCACCTACATCATCATCGCTCCTAGCCTCTTTAGTGCCCATTTCCAGTGGGTCCATTAAAACTTTTGAACTTGACGTTGTTGAAGCCTGCACTGGCCTTCCTGCTTTGGACATCACACACATTAGACATAACACTTGCCACCCTAGCAGTGTCCTGAGCAAACATGACTTTGCCTTCACCTCACTTGATGGTTGTCTTTTCTAGTTTTCTCTCTTTGTTGTGTTTGCAGGATAAAAGCCAAGATGGCATCATTCAGAGATGCATTTCACCCTAAGAGAAAGAGACTACATTGTTTTGAAGTGGCCACTTCGATTAGCCTAGCTACTTGAGAGTGCATATACTACTCTCTCTTTAGCAAACTTAGTCTCCATTCCCTATACCCACAATTTCCCATATCCTCTTTGCAAGCTTCGTTGATGCACATAAAGCCCTTTCACATGCCTAACTGCCAAGTCCATGATGGACATAATGCAACTCATCCCATGGGAAGCCTCTGTAAGCAAGTCAAAGCCCCACATGGATGTAACACAACTCATCTTACTGAGGAAAAACCTATCCTACAGTGATGACAAGGTTGTCTTCAAGTGAACATGGTTGTGTAGCCAAAAAGCAGAAAGCAAAAAAAAAAAAAAGGAAAATGGAAAAACACAAAAAGAAGAAAACCTCAAAACAAATGGCACAAAAGCTACTTTGCAATCATTTTGACTATAGATTGACCATCTCTAAACACTTTGGTGAGAGGTCGAGGGCCAAAGGTAAAGACACCCATGCATGTTGACTCCCTCATAAGCATTCCGATGAGGGATCACACTGTGGCAATAGTTTTCATGGCATAGCATTCTACATTCATCTCTTCCCTAATCATGTTTCCTTAAATCCATTCTTTACCCCCTACCCTACATCACCCTCCAAGTACTCTCAAACATAGTGAAGCATCATTCGAGCAGGCACTGAAGAGTGGTGTTGGTATCTTATTCTTCATGGTGTTTCATATTCTTTGTCAACGTCTCTTGGGAAGATCCTCCAGAAGTCAACAAAGAGGGTTCATTGAAACACCATCAATTTTGGGACTCTCATGACTCAGCACAGTCTTGAAATTTGAGCAAGGATCTCTACAAGCATGGTGTCATGGTAGACCTTGTAGATGACATGGCACCCTAGAATTACTAATGTCTAAAAGGCTACTTCTGAGCCTTTTTGCCATCCTCTA
The DNA here is from genome assembly GCA_015680685.1 of Gnetum montanum. Lineage (NCBI taxonomy): Eukaryota > Viridiplantae > Streptophyta > Gnetopsida > Gnetales > Gnetaceae > Gnetum > Gnetum montanum. The sequence continues at coordinate 845,318 of MNCI01028057.1, forward strand.
TAGCACAGTTAATGTAGTACCTAACCATGAGGCTAGTTTGCACAAAAGAGGAACTAGGAGTAGACCATATAGTCTGGAAAATTTTCTATCTCTTGGGCTGAAAAGCTTGCTATACCCTCTAGCTTGCCCAACTTGACACGTGACCTGATTGATGGTCTACCTAGGGACCATGCTAGAAGTTTCCAAAATTTTTCAGCATGGACTAAATAGTTCATCAAGTTTTCTAACTATGAGACCTACTATGCTGCATAGTGTAGTAGGCCATATGGAGATTGAACAGCCACCAAAAATGTAGATTGACAATGATTCAGCCCTCTGTTATACCTACCTTGCTTCATCCATGAAGCACTATCAACATGACACAAGATAATGTGGTAAATTTTGATAAAAATCATCTTAATTTGAGTGCTACACTACATAGCGTAGCACAGCATAGTAGGGTTCTCATGTGGCATTACTTCTTCTTAGATGATTTTGGCAAAGTAAACATGATTGCCCATGCCTTAACCATCAAAATTGCTTATTTTGCTACCACACCAAGACATGATTTACATCCTATGATAAAATAATTACAAAGAGAGTCAAAATTCTAGATAAATAGGGTGCTACACTATGCTATGCTACATAGCATAGCATAGAGTAGCAAGGTCAAAACACACAAGGATCCTCTGGCAAGTGGTTCTAGCAAAAGAATTGCACTTGGCCATGCTCCAACCTCCAAGACTGCCTATCCCACTTGGCCCTTAGGTTCCAAGAAAAGTTTCTTGACAAAGCATTGCAAATCAAGCAAGGGTGCATGTCACACTAGCTGCTACGTTGTGCTATGCTACACATCGTAGCAAGGACACGAAGCATGAAAGTATTCCAAGGATGAATTCTGTAGATCCTAGGATCTTTCAACATGGAAAGTAGGGTTGCCAATTTCTAAATTTGCTTGCCTAGCTAGGCCTTAGAGGTGTATCTTTGGCTTTTGGGTGAGATTTCTCTCAAGACTTACAGCTACGCTACGCAGCATAGAACAATGTAGCGTGTTAGTGTTTATGCTACGCCGATATGCTGGGTAGCATAGGTAGCATAACACTCGCATGGAAGCCCTAGGATGTCTCCAATAGCTCCAAAACTCATCGACAATGTTCATTTCTACTTCGATATCTCTTCAATAGATAAGATCAATAGTTTTTCTTTGTTTTGCATCCCCCTGTCGATTCCCAAAGTTGTTCCTATGCTTGATCCTACTCACAAGAGCAGGGAAGACGTAGTCCTAGAGCATAGGCTCCATTTTATGTTTGACATTGGCATTTCTTATAAACATGGTAGTTCCCTAGATTTTGGCACATGCATTTTGAATGGTATGGTCATAGCTTAGTAGGCAGGTGTGGTCATAGCATAACACTGCAACGTAGAACACCAGTGTAACACTGTAGCGTAGCACTACATGACAGTATGACACATTCATATTTGCACCATGTGGGACCCAAGACACGTGGCATCCAAACCATGTCTCTCTCTCACATTTGGCTCTATAAATACCCCAGCGAACAATGTTCAAAGGGTTGGCTTTTGGCATTTTTGGCTTTTGACTTGACTTTCTTTCAATTAGCGTTTGCCATTTTTGGCATCTGGCTTTCTGGCGATTGTCTTTGGTAAAGAGACTAGCAAGAAAAAGGTTGACAAATAGAAAACCCTAGTAGTAGCACTACCTAGATCTCTCTTAGCCAAACAAGCATCGACCCATCAACTCTGGTTAGCAAGCCATTGGCAGAAGTTCAAGGGTTGTGACCATATCATTTCATTGTGAGCTGTGCCTATCCATACTACCCATCAGTTGCACATCTTCTTCGGCCAAACAAAGATCAAATTCCCTGATCTTGGGGTGGTGCATTCTCTTACTTAAGCTCATTTCATTCTGCTATCACATACATTTTGCATTATTGTGTATTGATTTACATTTATCGCTCAGTCATGTATTTTGTTATGCTTTTACTATTTTGCATGCTATGTTTCCTTCACCTTAATCTCCATGCAATAACATCATAAAAAAAACATTCACAAAAGGTTATTGTACACCAACTAAGTACCTGTCTGATCAACAAGACTGTTCAGGGCACCTCATTTACACTTTCTCTAGCACGGCCCTCACACAAATCTGGGGTTAGGCTATATTCCCAATAACCTCTCGATGTTCCAACCACCAACGTTTTCGACTGTTACACATAGCATCCTATAGATTTTTAGTTTGGGAGAAGGCTTGACTTAGTGATTGTGGGTCAAGGTAGTATAGTTTAGAATTAATGAAATCATTAAGCATCCCATTGAATATAGCCAAAAGGTGGGTTTTAGATAAAGGTTTTGATATCTCATTAAGCAAATCATTCCATTTTTGGATGAACTTCTACACTAGTTTAAGAGGTTCCTACTTGACCTTCATTAACTAGTCAAGGATGGTATCAGGCTAAGAGTTGTTCTTGAAGTGATTAACAAATTTTGTGATTAAGTATTCAAGAGAGAATATAGATCCTCTCGATAGGGCATGGTACTAGTCAAGAACTTTCCCCATAAGGGACATAGGAAATATTCTTATGATCATGTACAACTAGGATTATAACAACAAGAACTTAGATCAGAAGGTTATGAGATGAGTGCTTAAGTCACCTTCACCATTGTACTTCATAAATTGAGTGATGGGGACACTAGGAGGAAGCATTAGAGGTAGGACCATGGGACTAATGGAATCATCCTGGTAAAAGTCCATGATCCTAACACTTTGAGATGTAGAGGCTTTGAGCCTCTTGAACTACTTTGTTAGGTCCTGGATCATCTAGAAGGCTTAACCCAGGCCTTATGGTGCCCCCATCAACTATAGTGTTCTATGGTATTTGTTGGGAGGCTTTTGGACTCACTATCAATTTTGGCATTGAAGGGAGAGGTTGCATCATCATGGTAGTGGATGGAAGAAGCAAGGAAAATGAGGCTTGTGATTGGTATCTTGGGCACAAATGGGATGAAAGGCATATGCAAATCCTAGGTTGTTTTGGATCCCATGATGGATCCCATTTGGGTGGTTAGAGGATTGGTGGTGATAACCACCATTGATGATGGCCACATTTAGCTAGTTTGAATGGAAAAAGACATAGAAAATTAGAATGTAGTGGCTTAGTATATCACTTGTGTCTAGTGCATGGGTATAACTAATATAGGTCCAAACATGATTGGGTAGGAAAGGGTAGAGGATTATGACATCTGTTCCATGGAGGAGACAAGGAGGATGGAGGTACACACTGTGACCTTGAGGGTTGCTTGTTGAAATAGCCCACCTAGTATCTTTTCATGTTCAAATTCTACCCCGAACTCATCCTCCTCCTCTTGTTGCTCATTTGAGCTAACCTTCTCATCTACTTCATCTATCTCAATTAATTGAGATAAGATGTGTGCATGAGTTTCATTGAAGGATATCTAGTCATATGAGGAAGGAATATATTCCTTTCCATCACATCATATAATATTAATCTCCCTCTTGGCTTTTGCTTTCACACAAGGAATCAACATGTCAAATTGAATCTTAGCAGAAATGAAGTTATAATGGTCTTCATTTGTAACTGAGAAATCATGACTTCACCCCCTAAGCCTTAGATATTGTCTACATTTGATCATAGTAGGATCTTTATAATCATATAGCCTCACAACTTGTTGGTTGGACCTATTATTGGTGAAGTTGAAGGGTAAGGTAGTTGACTGGCTAGAAGACATGGTTAAAATGCTAAAAATGTTTTATAAGATTATAAATGAATGGGTAAAAGTGCAAATTCTAGTAAGTGAAATTTGATAGAAAAATAAAGGTGTAAAAATGGATAAAAATAGGTTACAAGCTATAAATATTAAATAGCTATTAAAAGGGGGTATATCCCTTTACTAAAAATGGCAAATGGTGGGTATCAAACCCCAACCATGCTAAACTTGTAGCCACACAAATGCTAAGAAGGACAAGGGTAAATAAAGAGTGTAAAATGGGAGAATCCGACACCTTTCTTGGCAATGTTGGTTATCACCACCAATTTTGGGAATGTAGGATTTGGTTGAAAAGGAGGTAGAAATTTTGAATTTCCACTAGAAATGGCTTTGGAAAGTTGTCAACATTGCCTCTACTAGAAACAATTTCACAACAAGGGGGATGAGGATTTGGGTGGTGAAACTACCAATGTTAGCCTTGCTAGAAAATTTTGGCAGTGAAAAGGGGTAATGGTTGGAGCATAAAACTAGCATTGGCCTTGGAATTCATAGAAACTATTTCCAAATTCCAAAAACCCAAACACCTGCAACTCCCACGCTGGGATTTGGTGGTAGAGGGGGATGGATTGTAGCATTGGTTTTTCCAAACAAAAAAAAGGGGTTAATAAAATGTATACAAAATATTTTAAAGATTTCAAATTTTTTTGAAACACCACCAAATTTTCATATTGTAACCTTTGTAACCCCATCCCAAGAAACTTAAGTCAAAACTTCATTATAAATGTGAATATTGTAATCCATAAAAGGCAATCTCACATATTTCATACGTTTGGGGCTAAAAAATGCATCATAAGTGGTCAAAGCCTTATCCACCAAGTGAAAAATGTCACATAGTATCTATATTTGGGCTTGGGGGTTAAAAATTTCTTTTAGAATGTCAAAAATGGTAATTTTATGGGTTTTGTGGGGGATATACACTTTTCTAAGCTAGAAACACTTGTAGGGGGTAGATATCAGCTATTCCTAGCATGGAGGGATACAACCTTTCCCCTCAACCTGGAAGAATTCCTTTTAATGTGGAAAATTCATGCTTAGTGTGGAAGATCTACTCTTAGCCTAGAAGATCTCCCCATAACATGGAAGATCTACTCCAAGCCTAGAAGAATTCCCCCTAATGTGGAAACTTCATGCCTAGTGTGGAAGATCTACTCTCAGCATAGAAGCCATCCTCCCAGCATGGATGTCATCCCCTGTTACTATTCTTAGTAAATAGAATGGCCATGGGGTTATGACATTTAATATATATGGTAACCCCCAAAATTTTGGCACCTATCCCACCTAAAACATAATAGAAATTTGTAGCCAATTTGTAGCTACAGTTGAGCCAATTTGTAGCTACAATCGAGCCAATTTGTAGCAAGATTTATGCCCCAAAACTCTATATAACCAAGCATCAAACATCATAACTATTTTTCATCACCTTTGCATTGATACACTAGCATTTTTTGTAAGCATTTTTTAATTCAAGAGATTTGAACACACATAAAGCCTCTTGAATCCCTAGAATGGAACACCCTTTTTGGGCAAGTGTTACCCCCCATAGTAATTGTTAACCCCCATAGTAATTATTAATCCCCATAGCAATTGTTATTCCCAATAGTAATTGTTATCTCCCATAGCCATTATCACACCCCATTGTAACACCCCTCTATAGATTTGGTGCAAGGAGCAATAAAGGTTAGAAAACATTGGGAGTTATGGAGCATTTGGATCATGGAGCAATGGATTCTAAGGCCCCATCAAACTGAACCCCCTACCCCCAAGGACATTTTTGTACACAATCTCTAAACTCTCTTTATTTTTGGTGAAATAAAGTTTACAATTTTAGTTTGTGCATGAATTAGTCTATTATTTTATTTTCAATACATTTACATTTTCAAACCTCCAAACATATTTGCATTTTTATTACTTTTTCTATCCACCTCTAAGTCCATGGTTGATTTGCCCAACCATCTTGAATATTCTGAATTCCATTTTTTGGAGGGTCTTGGGATTTGAGGTTAAAGCTATTGCACTAAGATTTTTGGTTTTCCAATAATCAAATTTTTCAATTGCTACAGTTTTATGATGCTAGAACAAGGGCATCTACCCAAGTTCTATGTCCAAATATTTTTTCCAATTTTTCTACCACAAAACCAATGGTACAACACATCCCCCTACTACCAAAATCCAATTTTGATGTTGTAGGTAATTTGGCATTTTAGAAAATTTTACAGTAATTTCTAGAAATTTTAAAGCCAATGTTGGTATCTTGTTAAAATCTCGTATCCACTTGCTATTAAAATTTCACAACAAAGATAGCAGGGATGTTACACCCCCCAACGTGGATGTTTGGATTTTGGTTTTAAAAACATTTCATAGTAGTTTTTGGGAATTTTTAAAGCTAGCTAGGAAGGATGTTATCCTTCTCAACTAGGAAGGATATCACCCCCATCAGCTAGGAAAGATGTTACACCTTAGCTAGGAAGGGTGTTATCCCCCTTAGCTAGGAAGACTGTTACCCCCATTAGCTAGGAAAGGTGTTAACCCTTTGGATCACCCAAAATTCCCGTATTATGAATTTTTTCTAGTAGGGTCAACATTGCTAATTTTCATAAAAAGGAAACCTTACCTTTGGAAAAATGAAAGTTTCTACTTTGTTTTTCAACCAAAACAAAACTTATTAAAAGTAAACCCCCCTTCACCAATGTTGGCTAGGAGGGTGTGAGATCCCTCCATCTCACCCCCCTACCTTTTCCCCTACTACACTCAAAGTATGTGTAGCTAGGAAGTCCAGTGTGGGTGAGGCTTGGTATTATCTTTTCCAACTTTCCATTTTTTCTAAAGGGGTATACCCCCCTTACCCCCCACTTACCATTTATAGTAAATGGCCATTTTTAACTATTTTTATCATTTTTGACCTTTCATGCAGTTATGAAGTGTAGCATGGGTGAGGTTAATACCACCCTTTACCATCTTTAGTAAGATGGTATAATCCCTTTGGCAGCCACTTACTATTTATAGTAAGTATCCTATTTTTAATCATTTTTACCTTTTTTGGCCATTTTAAAATTCCACTTTTCAGAATTTATGCTCTTTTTAATAATTTATAAACTTTTTTAGCCATTTTTAGTTCTATCATGCCTTTTAGCTGATCAACCATATTGCCTCTCAACCTAATAAACATGGTATCTAGCTAAGATGCAATTTGTGTTTATGACCCAAAAGACCATGTGGTCATAGAACAAAGGTAATTTCTTAGGCAAAGGGGAAAGAACCTAGATTTCACAATTATCAATTTGTAACTCTACAACTTCCTTTATGCTAAGATGTAAGCCAATCAATTAATACCATGTTTCAAATCTAACACTAAGCATCAATTCAAGATTATACACTAGGATGGGAAAGAAGACATCTCATCCCCTATGACCAAATCCCCCTCATCGACTTCTACATGAAAAATGATCATACAACTCATAGAGTTTAGTGAGTTTAGTGAAGGAATTAGCTCAAACAATCATCAACAAGAGGAAGAGAAGTTTGAGGTCAAGCAAGAGCTAGACACCTTCATTGGAAGTCTTTCCAATCTCTGGCTTCCTAAACAACCATATCCAACTCCATATCTCTTATCTCATTGATGGAACAAGTCCTAAGGCCCAACTCTCCTATTCATTCTACCATGTTTGGGACCTCATCCATCATCACCACACACCAAACACAACCTGTGTCCCAATCCAATTCCTTATTCTTATTGATGCCTTTTGTCACAAAACCTAACTTCCCTCACCTATCCATGGTGATGCCTACCTCACCATCTCCTTTTGACATACCAATTGAGACATCAAAAAATTTTGTATGTTATAGCCAATTTCCATCATGTAGCTTTCACTATAGGAAACTTGAGAAAAAAAATCATTGTAAATGTGAAGATTGTAACCCATGGAGGGAAAACTCACATATCCCATACTTTTGGGGATAAACAATGACTCATACATGGTCAAAGCCTCATTCCATAAATAAAAAATACCATGTAGCATCTATATTTGGACTTTTGGGATCAAATTTTCCTTTTAGAATGTCAAAAATGGAAATTTGATGGATTTTATGGGGGTTATACATTTTTCTATGTTGGAAACACTTACAAGGGATAAATCTCACCTACCCCCAGCATGGAGGAGTGGGGGGCTTTCCCTTGACTTGAAAACTTCTTCCCCCAATGTAGAAACTACATGCCCTAAGCATGAAGCCAAAAGATCTAGATTTCAACACTCCATGCATCCCAACATTGACTGGCCACTTCAACAAGGATGGTAGAGGGCTCAGCATGGAAGATTCATCTCCAACATAGAACGTGTGTCCTTGTTACTATTTATAGTAAATGGAATGGCCATGGGGGAAGGCACTTACTATAAATGGTAACCCCCAAAATTTTGACACCCATCTCACCTGTACAAGGTAGAAACTTGTAGCAATTTAGTAGCTAATTTGCAATCATTGTGTAGCCAAATTACAACCATCTTGAAACATCATTCATGGTCTAAAACCTATAAAAACTAGCCTCAAACATCATTTACGGGTTCAAAAAATTTTGGCTATGGTTCAGCAATTCTTAGCAAGAAATTCTTGATATACATTTGAGCATTTGAGCATTCTCAAGCACTCAAGATCTCTTGTAAGTTCCCATACTTGCATTTTCTTGAACCCTAGCATGGAAGCATTGTAACTCTATCATCTTGAGACTTGTGAACTTTTGGTGTCAACATTGCATTTCTAGGGCTCCCAAACCCTACTGTTGGAGCAATCTAGAAACCAAATTCCTTACTTTTCTCAATCCCTAGCAATAACGCAAGTTGTAGATTTGAGGTAGTACCATAGGAGGTTTAGTAGCATTAGGAGTGGTTGGGCATCTGGATCATGGAGTTGACTTCATCAACTTTAATGGATCCTAAACCCCCATCCAAGTGAACCCCCTGCTATCCATTCAAGTACCATTTATAAACATTTCTCTAACTTATTATTTATTCTTTCTTTCTCAATAAATTTTTAATTTATGTGTGCAAAATATATTTGTTTATTTTCTATGCATTATTTAGATCTATTATCAATTTTTACATTCCATTTATATTATCCTAGTTTGCAACCCCCCAAATCCCTGGTTGATCTACCCTTCCAAAGACCATTAAACTTTTAGAAGTAAGCTTTTCCCAATCTTTCAAAGCTAGGAAAGTTAGCAGCTTGCTAAAACTTATTTTAGTGAAATAACACTAAGTTTTAACTTTGGTGTTTAGCCTTTACCCCCATCAATGTTGGATTAGCAGATGTTATATTCTCATAATCTCATCTCCCTTATTTTCCCCCTTTCCATACCTAGTGTAGAGGTAGTTAGTAGACCAGCATCAATGAGGCTTAACACCAAAGTTCCTAGATTTCTATTTTTGGTAAAGGAGTAAACCCCCATTACCCACCACTTACTAATCATAGAAAGTGCTTCATTTTCAACTATTATTACTTTCTTTGACCATTTTTAAATTCCACTTGTTGGGATTTACCTCTATTTTTTCTTTTATATTTTGTTTATATCATTTTTAGCACTACAATAATGTCTCTCCAGTAATCTATCAAGTTGCCACTCACCTTCACTGGTGAAGGTCTTAGCCAACAAGCCATGAGGGTCTATGACCTCAAAGACCTTGATGTCATCAAATGTAGGAAATATTTAAGGGTAAGGGGAAAAGTCCTAATTTTTTGACTATAAATAAAGACTGATATAACTTCATTTGTGCCAAAATATAGGCTAGAATGCTAATTTCACATTTGGAACTAGAAGCCAAAAGGGATTTCGAACTCATCTACTACAATGGTAAGGAGTACATCCTTTTCCCCTTTGAAAAAATTCCTCTTATAGATATCTATGTGGGTATCCTAGCATAATTGATTGAGATGGAGAAAGAGGATGACAAACATAGCTCTGAGGAATAACTAGAAAATGAGGATGAATTTAGCATAGAATCTAAGCTTGAAAACATCTTGGGAGATTGTTCCAACAAGTAGCCTCTAAGGCAATCAATCCTTCTCCTCATGCCTTTATCTTCTCCATGAGCATGGTGTTTCCATCTTCCACTCCCTCCTACCCTACCATAGCTAATCCCATGTTGGTTCTAGCAACACATCAAACTCAATTGATGCCATAAACTATGGCCTATAATCCATTGATGTCTTTTGTCATAGAGATTTAATATATGTAACCATTGATGATGGTTTTCACCACCACAAACCCACTTACCTCCCATGTGGGGTCCATCATGGATCCCCAAGAAACTTAGGGATCACACATCCCCTTTATCCTATTTATTCCTCAAGTACCAATACAAACTTCCTTCTTCTTATTTGGTCCACAAGCTATAACCATAATGAAACCATTCCATTTTATCTTGCAACCCATAGCAAGGCCCTAAGCCTCATGGAAAATGCCACAACCATATGTGCAAACTGCATAGCCAATAGGGCTACCACATGTCTTGGATGAAACATTTTAGATGATCTATGACCTAATGATGGAGTTGAAGAGGCTTAAAGCCTCTAATTCACAAATTGTCAAGATTATGAACTTCTACCAAGATGATTCCATTAGTCCTATGGTTCCATCCTTAACATTTCCCCCTAGTGTCCCTATTCCTTAATTTAGTAACTATAATGGAGAAGGTAATCCCAATGCTCACACCTTATCACCTTTCAATTTGAATGCTTACTCTTATAGCTATGGTCTTATATCATCATGAAGATTTTCCCTATGTCCTTGATTGGGAAAGCACTTAATTGGTACTGGGCACTACCTAGAGGATTTGTATTCTTTCTAGAGGACTTGATAGTCTAGTTTGTTGACTTCTTCAAGTATAACTTTAAGCCTAACATCACACTTGATAAACTCATGAAGATCAAGTAGGGACCACTAGAACCTGTGTAGAAGTTCATTCAAGAGTGGAATGGGTTGTAGTACCAGAACCTATAGTCAAAGCACACCTTCTAGCTATATTTAAGGGACTAGTAAACAAATTTATCAATTTCAAACTTTACTATCTTGACCCATGGTTCCTCAAGTAAGTATTTTTCCAAAACAAGAATATAGAGGATGCTATGGAGGCTAGTCATGATCTAGCCTAAAATTCAACATACACAGAGACAAAGAGAAGAATAAACAAAACAATATGGCCATAGCAACTATGACCAAAGAAGAAAAGATTATAAACTAGGGGACAAGGGCGAACCCACCTAAGGCCCCCACTAATGATTACAATAACCAACCATCACCCTCTCAAGCCACTACATTGACAATAACCTGACCCAACTTTGAAAAGAAGTATAGGTCCAAATACATTACCTTAACATTAAAACCATTAGAGCTGTTAGACCACTTTTTGAATAGTGGGCCTATTTAATACAAGAAAATGTTTGAAGCTTTCTAAAAGAAGCATGATAGGCTCTATGAAATAGCCAAAGACTCTAGTAGAGTAATGAAGGATGATCCACAACTACCTAGGTACTTTAAATTAGACTACTTCTATCATTATCACCAACTACCTCGTCATGACATAAACTGTTACCTTACATTGAAGGATAACATTCAAAGGATGATAGATATGGGGAAGCTAGTCTTAGATGCTTCCAACCCAGTTCAACCATAAAATTAGTCATTATAGGTCTACAAGGAACTATTAAATTCTAATGATAGTCCTTACATTATTTCTTCATTCAACATTAATAATTGGATACCCTCAAGAGAACCATTCATGATGTAAGTATTCCCTTGTAATGAATGTGCTTCTTTAGCCTCCACTAGCTCAAGATGACTCTTCCTCATAAGAGTACCATCATGAGTGCCTTCAAGGGAACCTTTTGTCATTAGGGTGTTCTAGCCTAATACAACACAACCATCTGTAGTCCAATAAATTGCACATTGACCTTTTGTATTGGCTAACACTACTACCTCCTCCTCACAATGAATAATTGAAAACCAAAAAAATTCAACCAAGAAAAGGAAGAAGCATAAGGAAAAGCAAAAAAATAGTGGTGATAAGTAGACGATGGAATGAAAGGAAGTGGACCCACTAAAGCCCACTTCCATTTTGGCGATACCTATGACCTCCTTTGCTCAACCCGCTCCAACCAACAAGCCACAAGAGGATCAAGAAATCCATAACCAGAAGAATGGAAAAAATCCTTAACAGCCACAACCTAAAGCTAAAGTTCACATTTTGGGGCACATGGAGGAAGTAAAGCACAACTAAGGTAACAAGTCCATGGCTAATGATAAAAAATTCCTTAGTTCAATAGACCAAGTTAGGCAATTCCTCAAGTAAAAAAATACAACATTATGCTTGTATGACTTGATTATGACTTTTTCCACATACTATGAGGCATTGATTAAAATGTCGACTTCCATCCCTATTAGTGAGAACATTCCTACTGATGAGAAAGCCATCCATATAGTGATGGTTCCTCCCTCATCAAGGGAGGAGAAGTAAACACCCCTAGTATTTCACTATAGTGAGATTATGGTTAATCCAAAAAATGGTGAAGTGACTAGGGCTTCTCTATTCATAACCATATGTGTAGGGTCGGTTAAAGTGCATCAAGTGCATGCTAAAGATGGAGCTATAACAAATGTCATCCCATGAACCATTGTTAAATTCTTGGGCCTAACTAAGAAAATACAGCCTACATCCACTACATCTCTCAAATTCTTAAATGGATCAAGGATTTCCATCAAGGGGTCTATCTCATTAGAATTTTTGGCAAGAGAGAAATTCCCCACAACCATAAATTTCTTTGTGGTGGAGGAAACACCAAGGATCAACCTTATCCTGGGAAGACCATGGTTGGCTCAATTATGAGTCATGTCCTCACCCATCCATCAAGAAATTCACCTTCCTTATGAGGGAGGTAAAATCATCATTCATAGTAATCATGTGATTCCCATCACTATAGACAATGTGAGCATAGAGCAGGGGTCTAAAGTGGAGCTTCAAGAAGAAGCTCCTAGCCATGAAGTTCAATAACCCAAGAAAGAGCAACAACCCATGGATGACAACAATAAGCAATGGGATGCTTCATGGGATGAACTTCCTTTTAACATCATTAGTGAAGGGGATGGTGAATATGAGCTTGTGCAAAATAGACCTTACTCATTCCCTAATCCTATAAAGATTAGGAATAATTTGAACAAGTGAAGTTCACCTTAACATTTTCATCACATGCCCCTATAACTAGATGCATCAATAGCCATGTAGCCTAATTTGTTATATTATTTTTTATAAACTGTATTTTACACTTTATGCATGTAGCCTAAGTTTTTACTTATTTTATTTTACTCATGTTATGAACAAGCTGAAAGCCTTAAAAAATATTAAAACATAAAATTACCATAAAAAAGTATAGGTTTCTCTTTAACAATGATCCACCAAGACCTTAAAATGGCATTATGACCAGCCATGTCCTTAAACTAGCAAAGAGTATCATAAAACATGGTCCACCATGGCCTTAAACTAGCAAAATTATAGTCCTCTAAAAATCTAAATGGGTGTCATAATTTTCTAAGACTTTAAATTGATATTAAGGCCTGCTATGGCCTTAAACTAGCAACACAATATAACCTATGCCCGCATTGACCTAAAACTAGCAAACAAATTTTTTATTATTATTATACTTCTTTTTGCCTAGCCTATTATCACATTGATTAGCCATTTAATGTTAAGAAAAAAATGTCAACCTAGCCATTCACAATGTTCACAACATTTATAATGTTTAATTTAACAATATGGATAGCCAAAAAATAAAACCAAAATTTTAAATTTAGATTTAAAGTATCCATAACATACATAGCCATGACCACACTGTGTGACACAAATGTCAAAAAATAATAACAACCATATATGGAATAGTATTGGCTAATAATAGTGATCAACATGAAAATAAAAACAAATAGCCAACAAACTAGTTGATGGAGGCTATTGAACAACATTTTGAGGAGGAAGTGATGGGTCATTCCCACCCTCACTGCTAGGGCTATCAATATCTCCTAATGCCTAAAATACAACAACATGTAGCCAGTTAGCAACCAATAGCCAAAATCATAAATAAAAACTAAAAATAGAAAACATAAAATATATCAAACCTATGGAAATTTTGGCTTCAAAACTTCTAGGGATAGATGTGAAAGGACTTCCTCCAAACAATGGAGGCTCTAGTTCTCTATCATGTTAACCTAGTCAACATCCCCAAGATTAATGTTAGAAAGGATGTCGATCCTATCTACCATAGTACAAGGAGATGGTTCCTAGGCCATAGTAGCCATAGAGGTCTTGCCTACTCTGGTGGTAATCTGAGTAGTAGGGGGTTGCTCCACCATGAGAGTACTCTTAAAATGCTAATAAGCACTCACCACCTAGATCCCCTAGATGAACAGCTCTCTCTTACACCATTCATCTAACTCCTCCATGAGCCACTTAAGGTAGGCACCATAATTTGCCTTGTATTAACACTTATGGTCCTATTGTTTCTTATGCCACTCTAGGACCAAAGTAGAGTGATCTTGCTAGTCCTTAACCTTCTAAGAGATAAAGTCCATTTGCATCCATTATTTTGCCATATCTTGTAATATTGCTACTTGGTCCTAAATGACATGTTAGTAGTGGGCCCACATGATCTCCCTAGTCTGTAATTACCCTGAGTTAGCCACAAGGGCTTCCACAAAGGCCTTACAATCTCTTAGATCTCTAATTTTCTCCTCCTCTTATTGAGTCTTCTTTCTTAAGGTCACAACTTTCTCTCATATGGATTCGTTGGACCTCTCTAGCTCCCATGAAGTTTTTGCACATGACATTGCTAAATTAGTAGCAGTTTCATGCAACTTCAAGCATACACTAGATACATTGGAAGGAAGCTTAGGTAAGGAGTCAATCTCCATTTCTCTACTAGAATCCCACTTCATAAAATACACTAAACAAATATAAAAATACAACCATAAAAAAATGTACAACCTAAGATAGCCATAACACAACCATAGCCTATAACATAGCAAAAAAACTAAAGCATATAAAACAAAGTCCTTGCCTATCTTAGGTGCAACTTGTTACAATTGGTCGATGATATCCTTAGCTATCCCACACTTAAACTCCACCTTATCTGGAGTCTTCACCCATGGTTTTACACAAAATTTAGGGATAGAGGCATACACTTGTGGCTCATTAAATGTTTAAGAAGAAAACTAAAATTAAACCATAATATATAATGAAAGCATTAAGGCATGGGCATACTTGGCTCCTCCTCTTCTTCCTCTAGAATGATAATGAGTGATGAACCTAGAATTGCCTCACTAAACAAGGCATCTAGATCATTTATATCTTCATCGACAAATCCTTCAACCTCATGTTGCTTTAGGAGTACTTCATCTACACACCTTTGTTCTTACTTTGAAACAACTTGCGTTGCCATAACTTAGTGCTTGTCTACAACCATAGTACATAGAAAATTGGTTAACACAGGAAACCATAGTATAACCATGAACTTTAAAATATAAAATGGCATAACTTAAATAAAGCATACTTGTGACTACCTAATGCAATGGCTTAAGCTTGAACCTAAGCTTCTTTAGGGTTGGTTGGTCTAATGCCAGTGGTGCTTCCTCCATGGACCTTTTAAGTTTCTCTATAGCTACTTCTTCAGCCTCCCTACATTATTGCTTGCCCTCCAAGATTCTCACTAGAAACATAAGAGGCTCCTCATCATTTTTCTAGTTAAGAGATTCACACTACCTAACATTAAGATCCTTGGTGGTAATGGATAACGTATCATCCATCCACTCTAGTGGGTTTTGGGTCTACATTGTTGGATAAATATGCTTTATCTAAGGGTTAGAAAGTTGGCCTAGGTCTTGGAAAATGAAACAACATAAAAATTTGCATGTTATAACCAATCTTCATCATATAGCTTTCACCCCATGAAACTTGAGGTAAAACTTCATTGTAAATGTGAAAATTGTAACCCACAATGGATAATTTCACGTACTTCATACTTTTGGGGCTGAAAAATGCCTCATAAGTGGTCAAAGCCTCATTCCCCAAGTGAAAAATGTCATCTAGTGTCCATATTTGGGCTCAGGGAAGTCAAAAATTCCCTTTGAAATGCCAAGAAAGGCAATTTGATGGGTTTTATAGGGGGTATGCATTTTTCTACACTAGAAACACCTACAAAGGGGTAGATCTCACCTACTCCTAGCATGGAAGGATGAGGGCCTTGGAAAATTTTCTCCCTTCAATGTGGGAACCAAATGCACAACTTGGAAAATTTTCCCCAACCTTGAAAATTTTCCCTCTAAAACTAGAAATTTTTCCCCCAATGTGTAAGTTTTTGCCTTTCTTGAAAACTTTCCCACAGCTTAGAAAGTTTCTCGCGAGCTTGAAAAATTCAATCCCCTAGTGTGGAAGCTACAAGGAGAAAAATTCATCAATTCATGCACTTTAACATTGACCAACCACTTCACCAAGCATAGTGGAAAGCTTAGCATGGAAGATTCACCTCTAGCATAGAAGGTGTGTCTCGGTTACTATTTATAGTAAATGGAATGACCATTGGGGGAAGCACTTACTATGTATAGTAAACCCCCAAATTTGGCTATTGCAACAAATTTGCAACCAAATCATGGCCAATTTGTAGCCCCATTCATGTCCAAAAGATCCTAATAAATCCAACCTCTAACATCATTTACAAGTTTCAAAAATTTTCAGCAAGTGTAGCATTTTTTTTTTCAACAATTCCAAGCAAGTTCAACATTCTCAAGCAATTTACATACATACAATTCCATACTTGGGGCATTTTCAAGCACTCAAGAACTCTTGTAAGTTTCCATACTTGTGTTCTCTTGAACCCCATTGTGGAAGCATTATGGCCTTGAGATTTGGTGAATTTTTTATGTCAACACTACACTCCTAGGATTTCCAAACCTTAGCATGGAGTGATTTGACATCCATATTTTTCATCTTTCTCACTATAGCGATCGAAAATCTCAGTGGTTGGAACACCAAGGGGTTGACAAGCGCATAGCCTAACCCCATGTCCATGCGAGGGTCTAGCTGGAGGTAGAGACTGGGTGCCTTGAATAGTCTTGTTGATCAAAAAGGGACTTACATAGTGCAAATGGTGTTAATGCAAACAATGCTAAGTATTGGGCGATGTCAACTATGTTGACCATGTGAACAGTGCTGAGCATAGTTAGTGTTAACGATGTGAATAGTGCTAAGCATAGTCACATTTTTTGGTAGAAAATAGGAATGTCAACACATGTGGACCATCACTTGAGAATAGTTGTAGGTAAAAATGTGAACAAAATGCAAAAAAATTGAAAGAAAATTCAATGGAGGAAGAGAGAGAAACAAAACACTACCCCAAATGGGGTTGAGCATAGTTAACTCCAAAATTAATTTAGAAGGTACATGGTGTATAATAGGTGTAGTGGAGAGCATAGTAATAGTCTTAGTGGTGTTAGGATGTGAAGTCTGATGCTCGTTGTGGTGTCTATGCCTACTAGGTTAGCCTTCATGGTGTATCATGGGCTGTGGTGTTCGGTTGGGCTACAAGGGGGCTGTGGTGGGCCATGGTCTACAACTTTGCCTCTTTGGATTATTGGTGTGCCTTTGGGTCTCATTCATCCAAATCCCAAATGCTAAACTTAAGAAATTCCAACCCTCTAAAATTTGTTCTCTCCCTCTTGAAAACACCCAAGGTGGAGGTATTTATAGGGTTAGGATTACCAAAAAATGTGGATTGACTACCACATGGCAAAGGGGTAGTTGGGACTATACTCGATCCCAACTACACTCAACCCTAACTACGGTTAAGTCCAACTATGCTCTAGAGCATAGTCCTAATAGTTCGAACAAATATGCCAAAATTGGTGTTTTCATGCTAACTATGCTCTAGAGCGTAGTGCCAGTAGTGGAGAGCATAGTCTTAGTACTTAGAAAAATCTGTAGCTTATGTCATCATTCTAATACTTTAAAAAAATCTTGAAAAATTGGTTGTTGTGTGTTGACTATGCTGAATATGCTCTACAGTGTAGTTTGAGTAGCGAATAGTGTAGTCTCACCATTGTGACACTTAGAAAAATTTTGCAAATCTGGCAATTTAAGCTGACTATGCTCAATACTTAGAAAAAATTGTGTCAAGTGCCATCATTTTGACACTTACCCAGATTTGCAATTGAGACGCTGGGATCCAAAATTTTGTGGTGTTTCATTGGCCACTCTTTATTGATGTTTGGAGGAGTGGCCTGAGAGATGTTAACAAAGAATTAAAAAACACCATAGTATACATGGCACCAACATCACTTGTCAATATCAAATCAAGTGTCATTCCAGCATGTTCAAGAGTGCTATGGATAGGAGTATGTTGGAGCAAAGGATGTAGGCAATGCTATGGAGATGAAATGCAAGCAAGGGAGATGAAATGCAAATAGTATATCATGATGCAAGAGGTGACATTAGCATGAATTATGGTGATCATGACATGAAGTGGCTTGCCTCTGAAACATTGACCTCTCATTGAAGTGCTCATGAGAGAGTTAAAGTCAATCTAAGGTTTGCTGGTTGTGAAACTACAATGTTGTTAATTTACTTGGTGATGGGATTTTCTCCATTCTCTTTTTTATTGTTATTTTTTTTATTTTTTTTTATTTTTTGATTTGCGAGGTAAACTTGCTTTGGATTTTACACATTGTGAGATGCTAGCTATGGGATTTTTTCCATCAAGTGGGCTATGTGCCACCTAACAGGCCTTGCTTTAATGCAACCATGTCAAATCTGTGGGATAGGTGTTTTCTCCTCAGGATGAGTTGTGTTAGATCTACTTGGGCTTTGACCAACCCAGAGAGGCTCCCCATGGAACAAGTTGTGTTATGTCTACCATGGGTTATATGGTGTGATGTGAAGAGAGTATACCATGTGTGTTTATAGTGTGTATGCATTAGAGGATTTGCATGCAAGGGAATGTGGGAAATGAAAGAGGATATGGAAATGTAGGAGTAAATGTGCATAGGCTAAAACAAGATGAGGGGGATGTACACCCTTGAGTGGCTTTGCTAGCCTAATCATGCACATAAGAGCGATCTAGTAACTTGTTGTTGTGATGATAAGCACCTTGTTAGGACTACCTCCAAGGCTTCATCCTACAAACACAACTTTGAGAAGACAAGAAAATCATAAAATGTGGAATGCAAGTGAAATGCCAAATGTGAAGATGTTGCAGATGCATGAAAAGTTGAACTAGTTTCCAAGTGCACATGAAGCTAGTGGAAGTGCTAGTGTGATGATGTTGTGAGTGCCCCAAAGGTTGCACCAATGGTACATGCTCCAAAAGATTAGCAACATGCTAGTTTAAAGTCCTAGTAGACCATGAACCTAATTTAAGGTCCTGGTAGACCGTGGGGTGTTAGTTTAGAGTCTTAGTAGAATATAGGGTGCTAGTTTAACATCATAGTAGACAATGGATGTGGATGCTAGTTTAACGTCATAGTAGATGAGCTATTGTGCTAGTTTAATGTCATGACCCATGGATGAATTGTGCCAATTTTAGCATCATGGTGGACAAGTGTTGTGCCATTTTAAGCATCATGGCAGATGGCTATGCCAGTTTTAGCATCATGGCAAATGAGCTATGTGCTAACCTTGATTCGATGAGATATGGTGCTACATGAATAGCCATGCTATGTGCCTATAAGACCCTACAAAAATCAACTAGAAAAGCAACATCAAGTGGCGACTATATAACAAGGTTAATGTGCATAAGTGAAAGAAAAGCAATGTGAAAAGTGATAGTTTTGGGCCATTCTGGGTCACAACGATAGTTTAAGGCCATTTTAGGCCATGTGTTTTGTTAGTTTAAGGTCATTTCAAACCATGTGTTGCTAATTTTAGGGCCATGGTGGGTCAGTTTAAGGCCTTTTAGGACCACTATAAAGGGGTTGATAGTTTTAGGGTCATTTCAAGCTATATGTTGCCAATTTAATGCCATGGTGGGTAATGGGGAACATTGCTAGTTTAAGCCCATGACAGGTTGTGATGCTAGTTTAAGGACTTTTTAGGCCAAGGGGTNAGTTATATAAATTTTTTTATTTTTATGTGTTTTTGATGTTTTTCAAATGTAATGCATAGGCTAAGTGGATGGATGTGCAAACAAAGAAAAAATGTGTAAACAAAGTGAAGTAGTGTGTAAACTAAGCAAGCAGATGCAATGTAAATGCATGAAAAAATATAATGCAAGTGAAAACCAAAAGTGCATGGAACATGGAGGCAAGGGGTAAGTAGGCATCTAACATGTTTTTTGATAAGGAAAAGTCTTGTTCATGTAGTTACTTCCTAAAAGGGTGTGGATTAGGGGGCATGCAAGGCTTAGGGTCCTCTAGGAGGTTGTTGGGTTCAACCACTCATTCAAGTATGTTAGCCTTAGGTGTTATGTTGCTTGTCATAGGTGTACCACCAAGAAACTCCATCTTTGAAATTTGGTCCATGTTTATGTGTTGGATAGTTGAAGGAGACACATTATCACCATAGATGATAACTTGACCACCTTCATATGGAAAGTGGATTTCTTCGTGGATTGGAGAGGAGACAACCTATAGCTAAGCTAGCCTAGGCCTACCTAGGATTAAGTTGAAGCCTAACATCTCCTCTATAATAGTAAAATTTGCAAAGGTGGGGAACTACTCCCCTACCACAAAGGTAATGTTTATTATGCCCCTGATGATGACACATGATCCATTGAAGGAGTTTAGACACATGATTTTGGTGAGCTTGATCTCACTTGTTAGGCCTAGCTTGTTGATGATGAAGTATAGAACTATGTTTGTTGTTGCACCATCATCAACATGAACCCTATGCATTTTGCACTACCCAACGCATATGTTAATGGATAGTGGAGCTATAGTAACCTCCCCTCATTCAAATTTGACCTTGATTACATCATCATGAAATGATAGGGATGTTGAACTTGATTCCTATGGTAGAAGGGACAACATCACTACACAGATGGATGCCTCCTCTGTAGGAATGTCCTCCATGATAGGAATGGAGATCAACATTTGGGCCAGTGCTTGGTAGATGAGTTCATGACTAGGTCATACAAGCTTAGTGTTATATTTTTTTATTTGAGCATTTGTTTCACCTAGGTTAGTGTAGTTGTGAAGTCCTTATCATTAGCTATTATGTTGGCCTTGACCTCCTCCATGTAACTCGAGAGATGGATGTCTTGTAGAGGGGACTTTGACTTGGCTTATTTGGCCTATTTGATGTCTATAATACTCAATTGTTTCTTGCTAGTTGTGACCTTTGTTTTGACCATGGTGGTTGTGAGGCATTCATTCAACCTCTTGCATTGCCATTTGGTAGGCCTACCTAGGTTGCTAGTGGGGTCATCCCTTGAAAGAGAAGAGACTGACATATTGTCCAACATTGGGCTTGGGGTAGGTGAGGGGCCAACATGTTATGGCATCCTAATGACAAAATAATATTTAGGAGTTGTTGCCAAGATAGCCTATTTTGGCACCTTGGTGGTTGTTTGCTAATTTAATGTCTTAGCACATAGTTACTATGGGACCTTAACCATGAAGGATGTTGTAGGTGCTTGAGGTGGCACTTTGATCATGAAGGAAGGCCTCTTGTTTGTGGAGGTTGAGGGGATCCTTGCCTTTCTAGGAGGCACTCACATCACAAAAGGTTGTTTCATAAGTTTGGACTTGCCTCCTATGCTGCTGGAGTTTATGATGTAGAAGGCATCATTTGCATTGGATTGGCTTGCTATGTTGAGCACTAGTCAGCTCCTTTCTATCATTCTTTGCAGGTCATCTTACAAAACTCAATAGTTATCCACATCATGACTAAACATCTAGTGGTAGTGATAGAAGTAGTCCAGTCAAAAGTCCTTCAAGATTAGGGACTTGTTTGCTACTACTAAGGTAGGGTTCCTCAGTAGTTCATAGTACCTGTTGTGTTTTTTGTAGCCAATCTTCAATACATCTTTATGTTGGATTCACCCAGTCTTCAGAGGTTTCCTCTATAGCTTGGAGTGTTTCATCAGTAGTGGGGTATACCTTGAGTGATCCTTGCACTTAGAGTGGAGCCTTGTAGTAGCTTGAATCATGGCCTCTACTGATGTAGGTAGGTTAGTGCTAGAGTTGGTAGCTTTGTGAGCTATGGCCTTGGGCTTCTTAGTCATCAAGCCCTGGTTGGTTGCTTTTGAATTTGTGGATACTATGGCCACTATTGCATTTTACTTACATGTGTGCTAGTTTTTGAAGGCAATGTAGGCTAGGTCATTGCTTGCTTGATCTACCTCCTCTATGACCTTCATTTGGACAAAGGCTTGGCTGAGAGACTTCAAGGCTAGGTAGTATAGTTTTGACTTGATGAAGTTGTTAAATGCACCGTTGAAGATGTCCAAGAGATGCATCTCTACTATGGGCTCTTGTATTTTTTGTAATGAGGTTCTCCAATATTGGAGGAATTTTTCCATAGGCTCTAGGGGCCCTTGCTTGACCTACATGAGCTAGTCAAGGGTTGCTTCAAGTTTCAGGTTGTACTTGAAGCATATCACAAATTGGCTTAGGAGGTCCTCTAGGGAGGAGATTAAGCCCCTGGGTAGAGAGTAGTACCAGTCAAAGGCTCTACTAGTTAGGGACATGGGAAATATGTGCATGATTGGATGTGGCTGGGTTTGTAGCGGTAGGCACTTAGACCTAAATTTAACCAAGTGTGCATTGGGATCCCCCTCATCATTGTACTTGATGAGTTGAGGTAGCAGGACCCCTATTGGAAGAGTTAGTGGTGGGACTGAAGGACTTATGAGATCATTCTAATAGAAGTCCACCACCTGGATGGTTTTGGAGGAGGAAAATTTAAGCCAGTTGATCTCCTCTATCAAACTTGGATTACCTGAAATGCTTGATTCAAGCTTGGGGATATGCCAGTTGGTTGCATTAATTGGGCTTATGTTGGTTGCATGGAGAAGGGCTAGATTTTTGGTTGCAGTGTATGCCAATGTAACATCGTAGGAAATTAGTTTAGTTGATTTTTTGGCTAATGGATGGGTGTGATGATCGAGGTGGGCGACACACACATGGGTTGGATTGACAATGATGACACTAATGAAATAGGCAAGACATGAAATGCCTGAATCGTTTGGGGCTGGGAGGTGGCTCCTACGTGGGTGTAGGCTTGGGTAGACATGTTTACTACCAAATTGTGAAGTAATTGTTGGAATATGGTGTAAAGGAGGCTCTTACATTTGGTGTAGGCCTTGAAATTATCTTCCTCCTTCTATGAGGCTTCCTCATAGTTGGTTTTTGTGTTGTGCTCATTTGCACATATGAGTTAGGACAACAACTAGTGATAGGACTCCATGAGTGGGATTATGTCAAATAATGAAGGGTTGTACTCTCATCCATTTTAGTGGACTTGTTCAAAGTCATATTTTTCCTCTATGTCAAGGCTATACATGGATAATCCTACTTGGATATTGGCACAAACAAAGTTATATTTTTCATGGCTGAGCATGGCATGCTTTGGGTGGATTGTGAAGGTGTCAAGTATGTTAGACACTGATGTGGAAGGTTGACCTGGATTCATGTTCATAGATCAAGGTGGGAGAGTTTTTGTTTGCAAAAAATAGTTAACTTTAAAAAATGTAGAAAAAAATATAAGTCTATTGGTAGTAGAAAAAAAAGGTTAAGTATAAAAATGTAGAAAACTAACTAAGTGTAAAACTATGAATATTTGGCTAAGTATGAAAATGTAAAAAAAATGCAAAGTATGGAGATGCAAAAAAAGCAACGTTAAGTATGAAAATGAAAAAAAATGCCAAGTATGAAAATGACAAAAAATGGTTAAGTTTGCTAGTAGTAGAAAATGGCTAAGTATAAAAATGCAGAAAATTAACTAAGTGTAAAACTATGAAAATTTGGCTAAGTATGAAAATGCAAAAAAAATTCAAGTATGAAAATGTAGAAAAAAGGTTAAGTATTAAAATGTTGAAAAAAAATGACTAAGTGTAAAACTACAAAAAAAAATTCTAAGTATGGAGACTACACTTCATACCAATTATACTCTCCACCTACTATGCTCTCTACACTTAGAGTGTGAAGACTTAGAAAAAAGTGAAGAACGATGCAATTTGGGTTGCTACATGGGGTTTTAGGGAGACCAAAAATGAGTACTAATCTACATCAAAAATTGTGCAAAGAGCATGCAAAGACAACTACAATGGAATGCAAAGAAGAAAATGATAAGGCCCTTCTTCTAGCACCAAAAACTATAGTAATTGAAAACATCGGCAGCTGGAACACCAACGGGTCAACAGGCATAGAACCTAACATTGTGTTTGTATAAGGGCCTTGCTAGAGATAAAGATAGAATTTCCTGAGTGATGTTGTCAATTGAATAGGGACTTACAAAGTGTAAATAGTGCTAATGCAAAAAATGCTAAGTGTTAGGCGATGTCAACTATGTTGATTGTGTGAATAACGCTAAGCGTAGTTGATGCTTACGGTGTGAATAGTGCCAAGAATAGTCACATTTTTTGGTAGAAAATAGAAGTATCAACATGCATGAACCACTGCCTAAGCGTAGTTGTAGGCAAAAATGTGAAAAAACGCAAAGAAAATGCAAGGGAGGAGGAGAGAGAAATGGAATAGTACCCTAAATAGGATTGAGCATAGTTAACTACAAAAGGGGTTTAGAAGGTACGTGGTGTACAATAGGTGTAGTGGAGAGCATAGTAATAGTCTTAGTGGTGTTAAGCCATAAATTTTAGCAATCACTGTGGTGTCTATGACTATCAGATTGTTTGTCACAGTGTGCCATGGGCTGTGGTGTTTAGCTGGGTTTCAAGGAGGCTATGGTGGACCATGGTCTACAACTCTACCTCTCTAGGTTACTAGTGTATCTTTGGATCTCATTCACCCAAATGCCAAATTCCAAACTTGAAAAATTCCAACCATCTAAAATTTTCTCTCTCCCTCTTGAAAATTCCCAAGGTGGAGGTATTTATAGGATTACGGTTATCAAAAATTGTAGATTGGTTGCCATGTGGTAACGGGGTAGTTGGGACTATGCTCGATCCCAACTATGCTCTAGAGGGTAGTCCCAATAATTAGAAAAAATATGAAAAAATAGTGTTTCGATGCTGGCTATGCTCTAAAGCATAGTCCTAGTAGTGGAGAGCATAGTATTAGCACTTAGAAAATCTACAACTTGTGTCATTGTTGTAACACTTAAAAGAAATCTTACAAAACTGGCTATTATGTATTGACTATGGTAATTACACTCTAGAGTGTGGTCCTAGCAATGGAGCACATAGTCTCAACACTTAGAAAAATTTTGCAACTTATGACCTTGTTCAGACACTTAGCCAAAATTGCAGAAAGTTGACCATTGAAGCTAACTACACTCTATTGTAATGGAGAGCATAGTCCCAACACTTAGACAAATTTGCAGAAAGTGTCATCATTTTGACACTTCAAAAAATTTTGCAAATCTAGTAGTTTGAGCTGACTATGTTCAACACTTAGAAAAATTTGGGTAAAGTGTCACTATTTTGACACTCAGCCAAATTTACAATTGAGACACCAAGAGCCAAAATTTTGTGGTGTTTTACTCACCCTCTAATAGTGACCCAACTGGTAGATCCAAGGTTGTAGTAGGGAAGGAAGGTTTGATACCATTAGAAGTGGCTTAGCATTAGGATCATGAAGTAGATCACATGAGCTTTAACAAGCTTTGAACTCTTACACAAGTGAATCCCCTTTTTTGCTCATCTAGGCACCATTTGTACACATTTCTCTAACTTATTCTTTATTATTTTCTCAATAAAGTTTTAAGTATTGAGGTTTTTGTTCAAAAATAAATTTATTATCTATGCATTATTCAAATTTGTTTATATTCCCATGTTTTTCATCTCATAAATCCCTGGTTGATCTACTTGACCAGACAAGATGCCTCAAATCTTATTTTTATTGTAAAGGCCCTAGGAATTTGGGGTTGGGGAATTGTTTGAATTGAGAATCCTTGGTTTTCATTCTAGTGATTGAGGTTTTTAGTCACAAAATTTTTTCTTGGTGCTAGGAGGACCTTCACCTAAATTCTATAACTAGATTTATTCTTTTCATAGGTTTTTGAAAGTTTTTCCTTCGTTTTTTGCAACCAAAATCCTTGAAAAATCAACACTGGTCTTCCCCCCTCCACTTTTGATACAAAAACTACAATGTAAAAGTTATAGGTGGTTGGGTTTTAGTTTTTCATAGCGTTTGCTATATATTTTATAGCCCAAAGCTAGAATTGATATCTCTTTCCCCCTATTACTTTTTTCTATTGCCAATATTTTATTCTCTAGTTTCTAAAGTGGGTGGTTCAACTCATCTGTGAGTTAGCTTTCGCTTCCCACCCCCACTTTTCCAAGCTGAGAGAATTTGCAACTAGCTAAAACCAAACTTTAGTGGAAAAAAACTAACTTTTCACTTTGGGTTTTAGCCTTTCCCCCCATCAATATTGAGGTAGGAGGTATGAGATTCCCATCAAGTCATCGTCCTTCTTTTTCTCCTTTATCATACCTAGCATGGAAGTGGTTGGGAGGCCAACATTAATGAAGTTTGAAACCAATTTTATAACTCGGTTTTCTTTTGTTCCATGTTAAAAGACATTTCTAACCAAAACTCCCAAGGAATCTCATGCTTCCTTTAACAACAACCCCCCCTCCCAATAACAAAAACCTCAGTGTGGAAGCTGCAGGTGATTTGGATGCTAAAATTTTATAACATCTATTGTGAATTCCTAGAGCAAAGCCAATATGGAAACCTTAATAAACATTTAATTTTTTTACCATATTCTTCACCACTAAAGTAATGTTGGTTTCCATACCAACCAAGCCTACTTTTCCCTCCTTTTTGGTAAAATTTGCTAGCTTGCCAAAATCATCTTTGAAAACTACCAAGTTTTCGTTTTGGTCTTCAAAATTTTCCCCCTCTCTCCAATGTTGTAATAAGAAGGTGTGAGATTTCCATTATCCCATCCAATTTCTTTTTCTCCCTACCATACCCAACATAGAGGTAGTTGGGAGGCCAACTTGGGTGAGGCTTGAAGTCAACATTTCTAATATTCTATTTTTGGTAAAGGGGTAAACCCCCCTCATCCCCCACTTACTAATTATAGTAAGTACATCATTTTTTGTCATTTTTATTTCCTCTAACATTTTTTGAATTTCATTCACTACTATTTACTCCTATTTTACCATTTATGGCCTATTCCTAAGCAATCCTCAGCATGATAGCCATGCCTTTTCAAAAGTCCACCAAATTGTCCTTCACCTTCATAAGAAAAGATCATAACCAAGAAGTCATGCGGGTGTATATTTCCAAAGACCCTACCATCATTGAGTGTAAGCAATCTTTGGGAGTCAAAGGGGAGAATCCTAATTTTGCAGCCATTAAGGAAAATCATTATAACTTCATTTATGCCAAAATATAGGTAGGCATGCTAATTCCACGAATTGAAGCCAAGGCTAAAAGAGAGTTTGAGCTCATACACAAGGATGGGAAAGAGTACACCCCTTACTCATTTGAATAAATTCCTCTTAACAACATCTATTCTAGTATCCTAGCCTAGTTAATTACCATAGAAGAGGAAGATGACAAGCCTACCTTTGGGAAATAATAGGAAGAGGAGGATGAATTTAAGGCAAAGTATAAGCCTAAAAACATCCTTGGAGGACTATTCCAACAAACATTCCCCAATGTCACATAACCTTTCCCTAATGCTTTCTTTTCTTCATGGGCATGGTACCACCATCATCCACTCCTCCACACCCTACTATGGCAGATCCTACACTAGTTGTAGCCACACATCATACTCAATCAATGCCACAAACAACAAACTATAAGACATCAATGTCATTTACAACATAGTTTCAATATGTCAAATCATAAACAGTGGATTTTACCACTGCAAATTTGTTAACTACTCATATGAAGTCCATCATGAGACCCCTAGCAACACAAGGATCACACACCACATTTGTCCTATTTATGCCTCAAGTACTAACAAATAGATCTTTTTCTTTGTTTGGTCCATAAGCCACAACCATAGTGCAATCTTTTCCTTCTACCATGCAATCCATAGCAAGGTTGCAAGCCTCATAATAGATGCCACAACCTTATGTACAAATCTTGCAAGCTATAGGGCCAATGCAAGGCTTGGATCAAGCCTTCCAAATGATCCATGACCTAACAAAGAACTTGAAGAGGCTTAAAGCCTCTACCACATAGACTATCAAGATTATGAACTTCTACCAGGATGATTCCATAAGTCTTTTAGTCCCACCTTGGACACTTCCTCCTAGTGTCCCCATTCCAAAATTTAGCAAATATAATGGAGAAGGTGGCCCTAATGCTCATTTATTACGTTTCAATCTAAATGTTTACTCTTCTATCCATGGCCCCATATCATCATGAGGATTTTCCTTATGTCTTTAACTAGGAAAGTAGTTGATTAGTATCATGCATTGCCTACAAGATCCATATCCTCTATGGAGGACCTAGTGGGCTAGTTTGTCAACCACTTTAAGTATAACTTAAAGCTTGACATAATGCTTGACCAACTCATGAAAGTCAAGAAAGGGTCCTTAGAACTTGTACAAAAATTCATTTAGTGGTGGAATGGACTACTAAATGAAATACCATAGCCCATAGCTAAAGCCCACATATTAGCCATGTTCAAGGAAGCAATTAATGACTTCATCAAGTCTAAACTCTACTACCTTGATCCATGGTCTCTTAGCCAAGAATTCTTGCAAACTAAAAATATAGAGGATGCTATAAAGGCTATCCATGATCTAAATTATATATCATCTAACATCAAACATAATCAAAGAGATAAGGAAAAGAGAAAACAAAACAACACTATCGTAGTAGCTATAACCAAAGAAAAAAAGACCATGAACCAAGAGCCAAAGGTTAATCTCCCAAGGCCTCCACCAATAACTGCAATAACCAACCATCAACTTCTAGGATCACTACATAAAAAAAAAATTGACCTAACTTTGAAAGGATGGATAGGTCTAAATACACTACATTACCATTAAAACCATTTGAGTTTCTAGACCAACTATTAAGAAATGGATGCATGCAACATAAACAAATGACCAAAGCCACTCAAAAGAAACACAAGTGACTATGTGAAATAGCCAAAGATTCCACTCAAGTAATGAAAGATGATCACCAGTTGCCTAAATACTTCAAGCTAGACCAATTTTGCAATTATCATCAACTACCTAGTCATGATAAAGCCTTATGCCTTGCACTAAAGGAACTAGTCTTAGATGCTTCTTACCCAATTTGACTACAAAACTAGTTGATGTAGGTCTATAAAGATCCTTTTAATGCTAATGATAGATCCTATGTTATTTTAGCATTCAACATGAATGACAATCAGAGACTTGCAAATGAGCCATTTGTGATTTAGGTATCCCTATACAATGAAAGGGCTTCTTAAGCTTTCTATAACTCAAGACCTTCCTTTGTTGTGAGAGTACCATCATGAATGTCTCTATGGGAACCTTTTATCATCAAGGTATCCCAGCC
This sequence comes from Gnetum montanum, assembly GCA_015680685.1. Lineage (NCBI taxonomy): Eukaryota > Viridiplantae > Streptophyta > Gnetopsida > Gnetales > Gnetaceae > Gnetum > Gnetum montanum. The sequence continues at coordinate 874,755 of MNCI01028057.1, forward strand.
CAACACAACCCAAGTAACTATATCCCAACCAACTACACAATGACCTCCAATGGTGGCCAATGCTATTACCTCTTCCTTACAGTCAATGTTTGACAGCGACAAAATTATAGTCAACCAAAGGAAGAATCATAAGCAAAAGCCTAACAAGAAGGAAGACAAATAGATGGAGGCATGAAAGGAAGTGGGCCCACTGAAGTCCACTCCTAGTTTAACTATACTTATTACCTCCTCTGTTCCATCTCCTTCAACCAATGAGCCACTAGAGGACACTAAAGTCCACAACCAAAATAATCAGAAACAACTGCAATAACCATAGCCTCAAGAGAAAGTCCACATTTTGGGACACATGGAAGAAGTAAAGCACAACTAGGATCACAAGCCCATGACCAACAACAAAAATTTCCTTAGTGTAATGGACCAAGTCAAGCAATCACTCAAGCAAAAAAACACTATCCTAAGCATATATAACTTGATTATGACTTCTACCACATGTTATGAGGTGCTAGTCAAAATATTGACCTCCATACCCATTAGTGAGGATATTCCTGCTAATGAGGAAACCATCCATGTAGTGATGATTCCTCCCTCACTAGGGGAGGAGAAATCAACACACTTAACATTTTATAATAGTGAAATTAAGGTTAATCCCTATAATGACAATGTGACTATAGCCCCTTTTTCATAATTATATGCATAAGACAATTTAAAATACATTAGGTGCATGTTGATAATGGAGTTGCAACCAATGTCATCCCATGCACCATCATTGAACACTTGGGCTTAACTGAACAAGTACAACCTACAATCACGTAGCTCTTAAGTCCTTCAATAGAGAAAGAGTTGCCATCAAGGGGTCTATCTCCTTAGATTTTGTATCTGGAGAATAATTCCCTACAACCACAAGCTTCTTAGTGGTGGAAGAGACACTAGGATACAACATAATCCCCAAAAGACCTTGGTTGGCTTAGTTACAAGTTGTGTCCTTGCCCATCCATTGAGAAATTCAGCTTTCTTATGAGGGAGGTTAAATCATCATTCATGGTAATAATGCAATTCCCCTAGCTGCTAATAACATAAATGTAGAATAGGGGTTTGAAGTGGATCTTCAAGAAGAAGCTCCTAGCCATGAAGAGAAAAGACCCAAGAAAGCCAATATTAACAATAGACAATGGGATACATTATGAGATGAACTTCCTTTTAACATTGTAAGTAAAGGAGATGGTGAATATAAGCTTGTCTAGAATAGGCCTTACTCCCTAATCTTACAAAGAATAGAAAGAATCTTCATAAGTGAAGTTCATCTTAACCTTCCCATGCACCAATAGCCAAATGTCAAAGAATAACAACTACCATAACATAGTCTTAGATAACCATGGCCATCAACATAAAAAAAACAAGCTAAACTAAAGGAGGTTGTTGATTGGCATTAGGAGAAGGAAGTGATGGGTCATTCCCACCATCACCATTGGGGCCACCAATATCTCCTAAGGCCTAAAATGCAAAAATATATAGCGAGTTAGTAATCCATAGCTAAAATCATGACTTAAAGGAAAAGACTAAAACATAAAATATATCAAACCTAGTGAGATTTCTGCTCCATTACTTTTGGGGGTAGATGGGGAAGGTATTCCACCAAATGATGGAGGATCTTGTCCTCTATCATGTTGACCCAATCAACATCCCTAAGATCAATGCTAGAAAAAATGTCAAACCTATCTATAGGAGTCCAAGTAGGATGCTCATGAGTAGCAGCAGCTAGAGAGTTCTCACCTACAATAGTGGTGATCTGAAGAGTAGATAATTGCTCCACCTTTAGAGTCCTTTCAAAAATTTGATAAGCACTCTTTTCTTGGGTCTCCTAAATGAATATCTCTCTCTTATGTCATTCAACCAATTCCTCCTCAAGACCATTTAGGTAGGCCCCATGATCAGTCTTATATTGCCACTTGTGGGTCTTTTTTGTCTTGCCCCATTCTAGGACCCAAGTGCAATGATCCTTCCAATCCTTAACCTTTTGGAAGATGAGGTCCATATGCATATGTTGTTTCATCATCTCCCATATGATTTTTTCTTTATCCTAAACAACATACCAGTACTGGGTCCACATCATCTCCTTAGTTCATAATTCCTCCAAGTTAGCCACTTGGGCTTCCACAAATGCTTTATGATCTCAAAGATCTCTAATCGTGTCCTCCTATCTTTGAGCCTTTAGGCCACAACTTCCTCCCATAGGGATTTTTTGGACCTCTCTAGCTCCCATAAACCTTTTGTATATGACATATGCTAAATTAGTAGTGGTCTCATACAACTTCATGGATACACTAGATACATTAGAGGGAAGTTTAGCCAAGAAGTCTACCTCCATGCCTCTGTTGGGGTTCCACTCCATAGATAGCACTATAACAACATAAAATACAACCATAGAACACAACCTTAGATAGCCATAATACAAACAAATACTATGACTAAAGCACATAAAACAAAATCTTCACCTATTCAGGTGTGACCTGATGCAATCGATCAATGATGTCCTTAGTCATCCCACATAGGAACTCCACTTTGTTTGGAGTCTCTAACCATGGTTTTGCATGAAAATTATGGATCAGATCTTGTGCTAGTTGAAACACCACAAAATTTCAGATCTAGGAATCTCATTTGCAATATTTTTCTAAGTTTCAGAACAATGGCACTTTTTACACCTTGCTACACTATGTAGCGTAGTGCTACATTGCATAGCATAGCGCTACAGTGCAATACCCGACACTACAGTGCAACGTAGCACTACAGTGCATAACGTAGAGCTATAGTGAAATACCCAGTGCTATAGTGCGTAGCATAGCGCTACAGTGCATAGCGTAGCACTGAAACACCATAAAAATTTTGAGGCCTTGACGGTTCGGCAAAATCTGGCAACTCAGGCAAGGAGCCGCGACAAGGCACAACATAGTTAAATGAACTTCAGGAGATAGAACAAAACGATGGGTGCACGGTGACTAGCCTTCCACTTTGCGAGTTTTCTATGATTCGAAATCTCAACATTGAGCATACTACGCTGCATTACGCAACATAGCGTAATGCCGTGTTACACAACATAGCGTAATGCTGCATTATGCACTGTAATATCAAAGACAGTCAACCACAGCATCAAAGATGGCAAACATTCAAGACTCTGACAACCCATCAAAAATCTCAAGGCTTAAGTAATGATCTGCAGCATGCTGCACATTTTAGTGGGTTTTCTTTCCTGGTTAAGGGTTTCATTACGTTGCTTTACGTAGTGTGGCATAATAAAACCCCGAAAGGGATTGATCAGAAATAGAGGAAGCGTAGCGACAATACTTCAACTTTTGCAGTTTCGTTATTTTACGCTGAATCACGCTATGATGTGTAATGTAGTGTAATGCAGCGTAATGTAGCGTAATGCAAGTAATAATAGCACAATTCAAACATCAGTAGTTCATATGCCATGATACACTCTCTAGTGTATTGCAGCGTAATCAAAGGATAGTTTTTTGCTAGAGTCCAAACAAGAGTGGTTTACAACGCGCTACGCAGCATAGCACCACAAGCTTCAACGACAACACATCTGGTCAAAGGCATCTTATAAGTTCAGGACATGCATCATCTAAATCGCATTTTCCTCCTGACCTTAACCTTATAAATGCTTTAGTTGACGAAGATCAAAGGGTTGGCAAAAATTTCTCTTTCATGGTTAGTAAGAGAACAAAAAAAAAGAGGATCAGCAATCGTGAGAACATCGGAGGTGATTGGCAAGAACTCTTGATTAGAAACAATCGGATAACAGATATTCTCCCTTGGGTCTGACTTCCTTGCACCAAGATTGGCTAGAACAAGGTATATTGACCCTTGCTTGTTTCATATTTAGATAACTTTCTTGCTGTTGGCATGTGCTTCGTCCAAATCGAAGCCTGTCTGTAATCATTGTATCAAACATATTGTGTTCATAAATTAAATCCCAAATCTTTTGGTTGTACTCCTTACAAATCTGATTCCTTGTGTCCTATTTATACAAATTTGGCAATCACATCTAAATCATTTACATCGTTTTCAATTGTTTTTGGGATTAACAATATCGCATCTCCTCATAAAGAGTCATCATTTTGCCATCAAATTATTACAAAAATTTTACTGATTAAGTAAGTCCCTATCTGATCGACAAGACTTTTTAGGGCACCTCGGATTCGTTTTTTCTCTAGCACGGCCCTTGCATGGATCCAGGGTTAGAACTGTGTACACAGACTTTCGTTCGGTATTTCCAGCGATTGACATTTTCCATCATTACAAGCACTACAGTGCAACACTCGGTGCTACAGTGCAATGTAGCACTATAGTGTAACACCCACCGCATTGCCACGTGGCACCTGATCAGCAATTTGGGCTAGCCTTAGCCCTATAAATACCTCTGCTCTCTCTTTTGTAAGGAGAGGGGGAAAAAGAGGGGAGGCTTGCATTTTTCTTCACCAACAAGGTAGTTGGCATTTTGGCACCTAGCTCTGTGGGTGAATAAGACCTAGAGCATGCCACACTAATAGAGAGGCACAACTACACCGCATGGTACACTGCAACCCTATTGCAGCCTAGTGGAACATCATGCAGTATGCTATGACTACCGACCCAACAAGCACAGTTTATCATAGTGAGCACCAAGTTTCATAGCTGAACATCACCAAGGCTGTGATTGCACTCCTACTGTGCTTATTGTACACTCTGTATACTTGTACCCCTTTTTTGGGGCAGTGCATATTCCTACTCAAACTCTCTTTTTGGTCGATTACAACATTTTTTTGGCATTGTTAAGCATTCAATCGTGTCCATTTTTCTATTACGTGCTTTAGCACATTTCTACTATTATGCACATCACGTTTTCTTTTTATCTTACCACCAGGTGTTCCATTTAAAATCATTGTTTGCAAAAGGGTTATTGTACACCGGTTAAGTCCCTGTGTGATCAACCAGATCGTTTAGGGCACCCTGAATCCATTCTCTCTAGCATAGTCCTTGTGTGGATCTTGGGTTAGGCTGTGTGCTTGAAGACCTCTCAGTATTTCCAGCCACCAATGTTTTCTGTCGCTATAGTTTTTGGTGCTAGAAGGAGGGCCCGAACTTATGCTACACTAGAGTTGGCCATTTTTAGTAGTTTTCATACTTAGCATTTTTTCTGCATTTTCATACTTAGCGTTTTTCCTACATTTTTATACTTGGCCTTTTTTTTCTACATTGTTACAGTTAGCCATTTTCTATATATTTCTATACTTAGCCATTTTCCTACTACTGACAAACTCAGTCATTTTTCTGCTATTTTTAGAGTTAGCCATTTTCTACAAATAGTAACTCTCACAACCTGATCTGTGAATATGAATCCAGATCAACCTTCCATGTTGGTGTCTAACACATTTGATATCACAATCCAGCCAAAGCATGCCATATTAAGCCATGAACAATAAAATTTTCTTTGTGCCAAAATCAAAGTAAGATTACCAGTTGATTACCTCGATTTGGAGGCAAAATAGAACTATGAATGAGTCCACCAGAACAGATGGGAGTACAAACCCTCCTTGTTTGACATAATCCCACTCATAGAGCCCTACAACTAGTTGTTGTTCCAACTCATCCATGCAAATAAGCATGATGTAAGGACAACCTACGAGGAAGCCTCATAGAATGAGGAAGATGAGTTTGAGGCCCACTCCGAGCATGAGAGTCCCCTCCACACCATCTTCTAGAAACCACTCCCTAGTACAGCCCCTCCTCGGTTTGGTCCATCCATCCCTTCTGAGATAGTGACCATGCCAATTCAGCCCTCCTCGCAAGCAACTAATGCATTTTCCCAGCACCATGCTCATGCAGGAAGCACCTCCTAGCCCCAAACAACTCAGGCATCCTACATCCCGCCTGTCTCATCAGTGTCTACAATCTCCGTCCAACCCACCCATGTGTTGCCCACTCCAATCACTGCACCCATCACTCAGCCATTACATCAGAAATTATCTATTATGATGTTAAACTGGCAACACCAGTTCACTATGACGTTAAACTGACAAAATTCACAACCAACAATTCTGCCCTATGCTATGCAACCAACCCAAGCCCAGCTAATGCAACCGGTTGGCACATCCCCAAGCTTGGATCATGTGTTCCAGCTAATCCAAAGTTTGATAGAGGAGATCAATTGACTTAAGGCTACCTCCTATGACACCATCAAGGTGGTGGACTTCTATCAAGATGATCCCATAAGTCCTATAGTACCACCCCTAACTCTTCCAACTAGGGCCCAACTACCTTAATTTACCAAGTACAATGGATAAGGGGACCCCAATGCACACTTGGTCACATTTTGATCTGAATGCCTACTCCTTCAAACTTGGCCACACACCATCATGCACGTGTTTCCCATGTCACTCACTAGCAAGGCCTTGGACTGGTATCACACACTCCCCAAGGCCTAAATCTCCTCTTTGGAGGATCTCATAAGAAAGTTTGTGACCCACTTCAGATACAACCTAAAGCCTAAAGCAACCCTTGACTAGTTGATGCAAGTTAAATAGGGGCTTCTAGAGCCCATGCCAAAATTCCTTCAACGTTGGAATGCTACATTGAACTAAATGCATGAACCCTTAGTGGAGACACACCTACTAGCTATCTTCAAAGGTGCAGTGAATGACTTCATCAAGTCCAAACTGTATTATCTAGCCCCAAAGTCTCTTAGCCAAGCCTTTGCCCAAGAAAAAAGCATAGAGGAAGCAATGCAAGCTAGTAATGATCTAGCCTATGTGGCCTACAAAAACCAACATGCTTGCAAGAAAAACACAATAGTGATAATAGTAGCCACAAGTACAAAAAAAACCAACCGGGGCCCAACAGCTAAGAAGCCCAAAGCCCCAACTAACAAAACCACCAATTCTAGAACCAACTCACCAACATTGATAGGGGCTACCCCAAGAACCAACTTTCAGTGCAAGGATTACTCAAAGTATACACCACTATTGGTGCAACCCTCTGAACTACTAGAGAAATTCTTGAAAGCTGGGAAAATCCAACACAAGCATGTATCAACAATTACTTGCCAAAAACATGATAGATACTACGAACTACTAAGGAACCCTGCTTTAGCAGTGCCAAATGAGCCCCCAGTTCCACAACACTTCAAGTTGGACAAATACTGTCATTACCACCAATTGGCTGGTCATAGTACAGACAACTATCATGCTTTGCAAGATGACCTATAGAGAATGATAGTATGTTGCCAACTAGTGATTAACATAGTGAGTCAATCCAACATAGATGATGCCTCCTATGTCATAAATTCTATTAGCATAGGTGGTAAGTCTAAACCTAAATAACAACCTTTTGTGATCCTTGTGCCTCCCAGCAAGGCAAGGGTCCCATCCACCCCCATAAGTAAGAGCCCTCCCTTTGTTATCAAAGTACCACCTCAAGCACCCACAACACCCTTTGTGGTCAAAGTTCCACAGCAATCGTCCTCTAAGATGTTAAACTGGCATGATGCTAGGTGCCACAACAAGTTGGCCACACAACAAATCTACCTAAATCACCATTTGTCATAAGGATGTCACACGTGATGGCCCCTCACCTACCCAAAGCCCAACAGTGGGTAACATCTCGATCCTTCCTCCTTCAAGGGTTGACCCCACTAGTAACCTAGGTAGGCCCACCAAATGGCAATGCAAGAGGAAAAATGAGTACCTTGCAACCCCCATGGCCAAAGTAAAGGCCACAACTAGTAAACAACAACTGAATATTGGGGCCCCTACCCCCAAGAAGGCCAAGCAAACCAAGCCCAAGTACCTTTCACAAGAGATATGTCTCTCAAACTACATGGAGGGAATCAAGGCCAACACAACAGCTAATGATAAGGACTTTGTAGCTGCACTAACCTAGGTGAAGCAAATGCTCAAGCAAAAGAATACAACGTTGAGCTTGTACGACCTGGTCATGACCTCATTTGCTCACTGCCAAGCATTGGTCCATGTCTTAGCCTCCATTCCTATTATAGAGGAAATCCCTGCTGATGAGGCATCCATTGGTGCAATGATGTTTCCCCCTACATCACAAGAATTGAGTTCAACATACCTAGTATTTTGTGAAAATGTAGTCAAAGTTAACCCCAAATTAGGGGAGGTCACTATAGCTCCACTATCCATTAGCATATGTGTTGGGCAGTGCACCCTCCATAGAGTACATGTTGATGATGGTGTAGCAACAAACATAGTCTTGTACTTCATCATTGACAAGCTAGGCCTGGTACATGAAATCAAGCTAACCAAAACCATGTGTCTAAAATCCTTCAATGGATCATGTGTCATAGTCACGGGTACAATCAACTTAGCCTTTGTGGCAGGAGAGAAATTTCCCACTAGTGCATATTTCACTGTCATAGAGGAGATGCTAGGTTTCAACATTGTACCATCTAAAATCATCAACATAAGGTTGGAGGAAAAAAAATGAATGCCAAAAGATCTCTAGAGAGATACAGTTGACCCTACCTTCGTGTGAGGGCAAGCTAAAAAAAATGAAGGTAGAGAGCCTTGGATTGTCTGCACGCAAATCAACCAAGGACTTCCCCAAGCGTACACTATGGCCTATGCTGGGGTTATCACCACGAAATGTAAAAATGAAGAGTGTAATGCAACGAGATGTAAACATGAATATAGCATGTAAACATAAACATAATGTATGCAGAAACGTGTAATAAACTAGAATAATGCAAACAATGAACCAAAATAGTACAATAGAAGGGATAAATGAAACTGTGTTGTATTAATTAACAAGATGTGCACTGGTCAAAATGTAGTTGCATGTTTGGATTGCAAGTTAGATGTTAAGCCCTAATGTGAGGTGTTTGCAGGCACTGGGGATCACGTGCATCCGGGCTCAAGACTGTTGGTTTTCTTTCTCCAATTTTCCAACCCCATTTTTATCAATGAACAAGGTATTTATACATTTTTGCTAGGCCTAAGAGTAGGATTTGTGAATGAGACCAATGGCTGTGAGACAAGAGAAAAACAGATCATGTGATAGGTGTTCGATGTACAACTATGTGTGAACTTGACGTATGTAGGTAGACTACGTTCTAGCTCGGATGCACTGTATCTTACAATGTGTTTTAGCTTGTGCAAGATGGCTTATGCCCATAGATGCATGTACAATTTTTAGTGTAAGAGCTTGACCAGCAAAAAAAATGTGAAAAATTTATAGTGAATGATAATGTACAATAAGAGAATTTGACTCCAGATTGCTTGGAATTTTTGAATCTATGGAATGACTACTGCTGAAAGTGTTTTTGCTTCACCAAGGTTGTTAGTGTGCATTGATCTTGTCCTGGCATTCCCTTAGTGTGTGTCTAAAGTGCCTTTTCCTGGTCATGACCAATGCTCACGCTCGATTCACACTACCAGCATCACCTCAATGTCACCTCAACATGACTTCTATGCACATGATCAAAAATGATGCATTTTATGTCAAAATTACACCTTTAAAACTTGTTTTTGAAGTGTAACTACCACTTGACCTTTAGGACATCCTACATGTTTAATTTGAGCATGTCTGTGCTTGGATTTAGGCCACTTTTGTTAACTCACATTGGAATCAGGTTGTCAGCGTGACCTGGGCATGACACCAGTGTGACTCTGGTGTAGACAATAAGACTGTGTGGTTTTTGGCCCAAAATCTGAAGTTTTAGAGGATGGGAGTTGCAATGATCATCAGTGAACTCCCAAGGTGTCTTGCATTGCTCGGATTTAGACCATTTTAGCTTGATTTTAAGGCTCTGGAAGTTACTCATGCTGGACTCATGCTGGTAGCGTGACTTGGGTGTGACCATAGTGTGAGCAGCAAGATTTATACGAGGTTCACTTGAAACCTTGGATTTTGGATGCTGAAACTTGGAGTAGTCATTAGTGGGCCCCAAGGGGGCCTTACCTACTCAAATTAGGATCATTTTAACCTGATTTGGAGGCTTCAAAAGTTGTGCATGCTGTACGCACACCACACGTATACTGGTAGTGTGACTTGAGCATGACCTCAGTGTGCATGACAAGATCCATTGACTTTAGTCCAATTTTTAAAATTCTAGATGTTGAAGTGTAGGGTTGTTCTCATTTCAAAGTGTTAAGCTAAAATTTTGTGATGTTTCATTGGCCCCTCTTTGTTGATGTCTGGAGGAATCCACCCGAGAGGCATCGACAAAGAAGTACAAAACACCACGATTGACTTGACATTAAGCATTGTCCATTGGCCCCTGGCCGGATGTCATCGCACCATGTTCAAAAGTACATTGGATTGAGGGAAATTTAGTTTAAGAAAATAAGGTTGTAACTGGGGGGATTAGGGATTGATCAAAGGGTGCTGTTGTTTGAACTATGGGAGAGGAATGCTCGCATGTGAACGAGCTAGTTTTTGGTCCTTGTCAATAGCCAATGTATAGTAGACTTGGAACCAAGGCATAGGAGGTGCATTCTTCAGAGAAACGGGACCTTTGTATCATGTTTAAGGGAGCCCGTTGTAAATAGCCAAAGCCACGCGATGATGTGCAACATGATCATTTCAGACATGAGTGTTTTTTTCAAGATAATTGCCTTCCCGCCTGGGTCTTGTATGAGAAGAGCAAATGGTCTTTAGTCTATGATGTCAATAGGGTTATGAAGATATTTTTTAGGCATTTTGCTCTTTGACCTTTTTCTTTCTTTTTTATTTTGTTTCTTCTTTTCTTTTGTTTTTTCTTTCTTTTTGTGTTCTTTTTGTTCTTTTTTTGAAAGAGCTTGCTTTTAGTGCTATGCTCATGCTCATGCACTTGCATTTGTATCATGTACTATGTATTGTATTTTGCGTTGCAACTACTTAGAGAGTCACAGTGTGCAATAGTGTATCAAGGGTTTTGCGGTGAGTAGGAGATANGGGGGGGGGGGGGGGGTAATTGAATAGGGTAAGGGGAGCATGATAGGGAAATCAGGGATGTATCGGAAGTTGGGAATGTACGTATGAATGGTTTGATTAACCCAGTTACGTGATTCAAGAAGAATGTAATACCTTTTCATCATGATGAAATGCACTTATGCACGAACTCTTCAAGCGTGTCATCCTGCAAACAAAACTCCAAGAAGACAAGAAAACCATAAATTATTCAGTTAGCTAAACACTTTAAACTTGAATGGATCCGATGGAATGGAGCCATCATGTGGATTTTCAAGGCAAAAAGAATCTGGAACAGCATCAGTTTCATCAAGGTCTATGTGAAAAATCATGTGAAAGGTTTTTGGTGAGCACATATAGCCGACTGCAGCAACATGTCTTTTCAAATAACGCCAGGTTGTTGATGATTTCACCAGTTTGTAGTCTTAGTGGACTGTTGTGGATTAGTTTCACATCATAATCCTTTGGATGTTGCCAGTTTATCATCATAGCGGATGGTGCAATGCTAGTTTATAGTTGTAGTGGACTATGAAGAGGCAAGCTAGTTTATAGTCTTAGTGGATTCTGGTGGAAAAGCGTGGTAGTTTAGTGTCATACTAGATAGAGCTCTATTGTGTTAGTTTACTGTCATGACGCTAAGATGTTTTGTGGTGCTAGTTTTAAGTCATATCTCTAGGACTATTCTGTGATATCAATTTTAGGTCATGATGCCAGGACTGAAGCATACCTTAAGCTCATCAGATGTAGTATGGTTTTAGGTATATGTGATTCGTAGGATTAGTGAACTTGTTTCCATCCATGTCGACGAGTTTGAATGCCCCGTTATCGTATGCCTTGGCGACTAAGTAAGGCCCTTCCTAATTAGCTAAGAATTTATCTAAGTGTTCACAGACCACCTTAAGAACTAGGTCACCTTCCTAGATCAGGTGCTTATGTTGATTGTGTTGATGAGATTGCCGTTGTTGTTTCTAACACCATTCGATTTGATCAAGCGCTCGTACCCTTTCTTCTTCCATGGAGTTAAGGTCAGTAATGTGTAGCTCACTTCATCAAGGAGGCCAAAGAGAATTATCTACAACGAGGAAACCTGTAACTCTAAAGGTAACATAGCTTCAAACCCATATACGAGGCTATATGGTGTTTTACCTATGGACGTTCAATGCATTGTTTGGCATGCCCATAATGCATAGATTAATCACTTGTGCCATCATCTCTTGCTTTGATTCAACATCTTTTTGAGCACCATGATGACTGTTTTGTTCATAGACTCTACTTGGCCATTGCTCTGTGGGTAATATGGTGATGAGAACGAGTGTTTAATGCCTAGGCTTTCACAGAAGCTTTTAGTATCTACACTACTAAACTGTGGCCCATTATCAGTGACTATGGTCATCGAGATACCAAAATGATTCATGATATTTTCTAATATAAAATTGCAAACATGTTTAGATGTGGTTTTCCTAAGGGGAACAACTTATACCCATTTTGTGAAATATTCGATTGGGGTGATGATGAAATTATGTCCTGCTGAAGATGGTGGTGTTATAGGCCTAATGATGTCTAATCCCCATCTTTGGAATGGCTATGTGATTTGTGCAGTATGCAAAACATTAGGTGGCACATGTATTAAGTTATCATGCCTTTGGCAAATGTTACATTTCCTGACCCTGGAGAAGCAATCGTACTCCATGTGTGGCCAATAGTAGCCCAAACGTCTAATTTTCATTGCCATTGCATTGGGTGCTATATGCCCTCTACAAAGTCCTTCATGAACCTATTCCACGATTGTTTGGCCATCGATGTTATTAATGCATACTAAAAAAATTCCTTCATAGGATCTGTGACATAATGTGTCTCCTATTAATGCATATTTCCGAGAGCATTTTCGCATTGCGTCTTTTTTGGCACTCGTCGAATGTTGTGGTGGTTCACCTTGTAGAAGGTATTCTTTTATGTCATCATACCATTCTATTACTTGTGTAGTACTGACAGACGCTATGGGTATTTCATCAGGAGTGTCGGTTATAGGTTTGGCACAATTTGTTATAGAACTAGGTAATGCATGGAACATCTCAGGTGTCATGTTTAAGGCTAGTGTAGCAAGTGCATCGGTGATGGTATTTTCATTCCTAGGAATTTGTTGCACATCTACGTTGATCAATTATTTTAGCAAGTGTTTAGTCAGGTCACAGTATGGTTGCAAATGAGAAGCCTTGCATGCATAAACCTCTTTGACTTGATTAATTACTAACTACAAGTCACCTCGAACTACAAGATGTGTGATCCCCGAAGTTAGTGCTGCTATAAGACCTCTACGAATACTTTCATACTCTACCATGTTGTTGGTACAACGGAAGGTTAGTCGATAGGAAAAGGGTCAAATTTCTCTAGAGGGATACTAAAACACCACAAAATTCTAAGCTTAGTACTTCTCCAACAAGAATTGAGATAAAATCGTGATGCCTCCCACCATGACTAAAGCTTGATGGCCTCATGGAAAGCTTCAAACGGAGTTGAACTAAGCAAGAAATGGTTCCCTAGGATCTAGAGGAGACTACGGTAACATCTGACATCAAGCCTGGTGAATTTTGAGCTCAAAATACTTGGTTTTCACTGAGTATGCAGCGTGCATGCCCAACATGTGACTTCAAAGACTACCTGAACCAAGCACTCCAGAGCAAGATTTTCACAAGGCATCAATTCTCAGAGACAGAGCAATTGTTAGGCATCATTATGAACTCCAAAAAATCGAGTTTTGACCTCAAAATAATGCACTTTGGGGTTCACACGCTGAGCATGTACATCCTGTACACCCAGCATGTACGCCTGGTGTGCACCATCCAGCATGTAGCATAGCATATATCAGTGGAAATTTTCTAGAACCATGTCAGATCAAGTCCAACTGAGCTGAATATTCGCAGGTAGCATTCTCGTGACATCTGGGCTCAAATTCGAGGGCTGAATTAGATACTTCCTGTTGTAACAATAGTTTGTAAAAATGAATTCTTTTGTTTTAGTCAAGTCTGTATGCTGAGTTCACACGCCCAGCATTTACACGTTGGCGTGCAGCAGCACATGTTGGCATGCAGCATGCTGCATAGTTGTAATATTATTTGCACTCAGGCAACATAGCCATCTATCACCCGATCTGAAATTCTAGCATCCCACAGCCAATCATCCCATCTCAGATCCAAATTTAATGCCCAAACTTGTACAAAAGCCTAAATTTTTGACGAGGTCAGGATTCGAAAATTAGTAGAATCTTGGCAAAAAAAAATTTGGGCAACCCACACTAAGAACATAGGCAACACCCATCCTATACGCTAGACTTGGACCCTACATGCTAAGCATATAGCCTCCACGCTGTGCCTACAGTCTAAACCAGCACACTATCACACCTCTGCATCCACCGGGGCTCTTCGTCCGTCTTGTGTCAGATTCACAATTGCGTCTAGACCGGTGCCTTGTAATTTTCATTATGTAATAATATTGCTATATTTTTGGCCAAGATTTGTTATAGTTTTCATTCGTATTTCTTTATCTTGTTTACATTCCTACATGCTGATTTACATTTTCATACCATTTATGTATAACCCAACATATTGTACATTAGCATATATTTGGGGAAATCCTTGTCTGATCCATGTGCGGACCACCTAAAGTACTCTACCTTCGTCGATTCCAGCTTGCCCTCAAGTGAAGGTAGGGTCTTCTGTGCCTATCTATAGATCTCTCAGCATATATTTCATTCTAGCTACGCATCGACAATTTCAAATAGTACAAAAAATGGTGCTAGAAGGAGGGCCTAAAACTGCTTAAATCTAATCTGATCTCATACACCCACACCCTATGCTTCTGATCTACCACCTTGTTTTCTCACATCTACGTTGCATCAACATCAAATTTGATTTTGAACCTCCCAAATTTGGGCCTTGTTCTGCAGCATTCTCAGCGTCAACATGCTGCCCAGTTTCTACACACTGTAGACTCTATCTACACACTGCCTGACGACCTGCACACTGTAGACTCTATCTACACGCTGCTTGATGACATGTTGCCTAACGACCTGCATGTTGTAGACTCTATCTACACGCTACTTGATGACACGCTGCCTGATGACCTACACATTGTAAACTCTGTCTACATGCTGCTCAATTACGCTGCATGCTCATCACTCTACTTGTACGCTGACAGTTGCAGCCTGCACGTCGTGACCTCAGTTTACATGCTGTGACCAGTTTTTGTACACTGGTCACTAAAGTCTGTACACTGGGACCTAGTCCATATGCTGTGCAAACAGGTTGCACGCTGTCAACTTAGGTGTACGCTGATAAGCACACCCATTTCATACTTGGCCAAATCCTCACCTGTACGCCCTGACATTGTATCCTTTCTACTAGTTACATTTGTGACCTTTTCACCATGAATACCTCCAACACCAACGTTTCAACCAAGTCCATTCCGGATACCGTGGATCCCACGACAACCCCGATATCCATTATACAACCCATCAGGACCCACGCTAAGGTTAATCCCCAAGGAGGACCCCGCCAATCTCTCAGACTACAAGGGAAGAATCCATCATTTAACATTATCACATAGGAACAATATAATTTTATATGTGTAAAAATCCAAGCTAGCCTAGCAGTGGATCAAACTGAAATGGAGGCTAAGAGACAATATGAACTGTTTCATAGGGGAGGACATGAGTTCATCCCTTCCCCGTATGACATCATCCCTTTTCCAGAGCACTACTCTGAACTTATCTCACAGCTCCTCCTAGCCAGTAATCAATCTTTAAACTAGTCTATGGAAAATCCTCAATTGGAAGAGGAGGATGACTTTGTAGCTCAATTCGAACACGAAGATTCATACCATACCCTCAGCCCACAAACTTACTTGAATCCATTGTTTCACCCATGCACAGGGGAAACTACGTCCCTCCGGTCATTTAAAATCACCCAAGCACATGTGCCTCAACAAGAAGGATCCATGCTTATTCCCACTCCCCAGGTCATCGATACCCAACTCAATATACCCCTCGCCACTATTCCTCCCATTATCACATTATCCCCTCTCTTGCAAATACAACCTCAACAACAGCCCCCACAAACCAATGTAGGAGCAACCTTCCCACCTCGAGTGATCGGGATGCCATATGTGATACCTGCTTCTACATCTGTGCACTATATACCACAAATCCAAACCCAAAGAACATCCTTCATCAGTTCAACTCAATAAGTTCAGGGTGTTCCCTCACAAATCATGATTGGACAGTGGGCTGGGACTAGTACACAAGCACATCAACCTCCTAACTACAATGTACCACCTCCTACAATTCCACCCATGAACATCCCTTAAGTACAGCAACAACAACAACAACAACCCTTTCCTTATAGTGCCACCCTTAGCAGCATCTACCATGAATATTCCACAAGCCCAACCTCCAACCACTCAACTTTCCTCTTTCCCGCCCACCATACAACAATCTAACTTGTATACTACACAACATAATCAATTTGCCATATCACCTAGCACCCAAGATTGGGCTGAAGCCAAAAAACTAATGCAAGAGCTAACTGACAAGGTCAAGCACCTCAAAACAGCTATCAACGAAGAGCTTAAGATAGTGGATTTCTATCAAGATGACCCTATCAGCTCTTTGGTTCCACCTGTAACGTTACCTAAGGGTGTTTCCTTACCCACATTAACCAAATACAATGGGGAGACAGACCCCAATGCCCATCTTATAACATTTAGATTAGAATGCATGTTACTTCAGGCGTGGCCACATGCCATCTTGCGAGTGTTCCCTATGTCCCTCATGGGGAACGCACTTGACTGGTATTGGGCTTTGCCCTGAAACTCAATATCTTCTTTAGAAGATTTATTACATCAGTTCGTTACCAAGTTCAAGTATAACTTGAAGCCTGAAGCAATACTTGAGAGCCTCATACAGGTCAAGTAAGCACCACTTAAGCCTATTCAAAAATTTGTTCAACGGTGGAGTGCTGCCCTCAATGAGCTCCATGAGCCAATCCCAGAGACTTATCTCCTCACTATTCTAAAGGGGGTCGTTAATGATTTTGTGAAGTCCAAATTATACTATCTTAACGCATGCACTCTTAGCCAAGAATTTGTACAAATAAAAAATAGAGAAGAGGTAGCCCAAAATAGCCATGACCGCACCTATTCAGCCTTTAAAAACCAACATAATAAGAAAGACAAAGAAAAGGCTAAGGAAACTATAGCAGCAGTAGCAGAAACACAACGAACGACTATGGGACAACAAGGCAAACTGCCTACTGTCCCTACTAACTATGCTAGACCTACTTCCACTACTACACCCAAACCATCTGCATCACAAAATCCTACGCCAGGTCATGCAAGAAATTTCGAGAAGAGATACCCCTCTCAATACACGCCATTGCCCATAAAACCCTCACAATTATTTGACCAACTCTTAAAGATCGGGCTAATGAAACATAAACAATTGTCCCCCGTAGCAATCCAAAGACATGATCGATTCTGTCAGTTGGTCAAGAACCCAAGCTTGGTAATGCCAGATGAGCCCCCAGTTCCAAGGGGCTTTAGAATAGACTGCTTTTGTGATTATCATCAACGTAAAGGACATGGCACTGATTATTGTTTCACCCTAAAACAAGATATTCAATGGATGATCGACAGAGGTGAGATCAGTTTTGATGAAGCCAACCCAGTCAAACCACAAAACCAGGCCATGGGCATATACAAGGATCCTCTAAATACTAAGGAAGCTCCATACATAATTAACACTATCTACTTAGACAGCGAACAAGAAGCACTTAGGATTAACACCATTTACTCAGATAATGAACAACAAATACCTAAGAGACCATTTGTAGTTCATGTTCCTCCTACTACGCAAACACCCACACCTCAATCATCATGCTCTCCATGTAACCTGCCTACCCCGCAAAGACCCTATGTCATCCAGATACCCCCCATGGTGGTAGCATCTACCATACCACCAAAACCATACATGGTGCATGTACCTCCCATTGCTACTACCGCAAACACGCAACCTCCTAACCGACCCACTCCCTATGTAGTCCGGGTGCCACCTGCCGTTGCAACTATAGAGGCATAGCCCCCAACTAGGCCTACTCCATATGTTGTCAGGATACCCAAATATCCTGATAACCACCAACCTTCCACTCCGCAAACACAGAGTAAATCAACCCCATATGTCGTTAGGGTACCTAGGCAGCCCGACACTCAACCACCTTCAACCGTTCAATCACAACCCTATCCTATCCCATACATCATACGAGTTCCAAAGCAACCAAAGATTTAGAAATCAAATGTTCCCCCATGCCACACGAGGGAATGCCTGGTAGAAAGGCTCACATGGGAACGATTGGAGAAAGAACGTCAACGGCTTGCCTTAGGACCCCCCAAGCCTACTCCATTAAGTGCAGTACCCATGGCATCACCTACTAATGAAACGAACACGAGCTATAAGGGAGAATCATCAGGAACACATGATGCATCCAAATCGACAGTTACGGAAGAAAACGTCAAATCAGCTACACATGAGATAAATTATTGGGCCCAATGGACCAAGTAACCATTAACAAGCATACACCTAACAGTAGAGATCTAGCAATAGCCCTAACATAGGTCACATAAGCACTTAAATAGAAAAACACTTCGTTAAGCCTATATGACTTTATGTTAACTTCTCAAACTCATCACGAAGCCTTAGTACACATGTTAACATCAATCCCAGTAAGCGAAAACTTACCCACAAATGAACCTTCCATACATGTGGTAATGTTTAAATGACAAGGATCCAAACCCAAATAGTTAAGCTTTCACCCCGAAAACATTAAGATTGATGAGAAAATTGGAGATGTCACCCATGAACCCATGTTTATAACCATACGAGTTAATCAGTTCAAGATACATCGGGTACATGTAGATGACGAAGCGGCCAAAAATGTCGTACCTTACCCCTGTTATTGAACAGTTAGGGCTTACAAAATTAATTAAACCAATGTCTACCACATGTTTCAAATCGTTTAGTGGATCATGTATAGTAGTAAAAGGCACCATAACTCTAGACTTTATAGCAAGGAATCGATTCCCCACATCTGCTAACTTTGTTGTCATCGACAAAATGCCAAGGTTCAACTTAATATTAGGAAGACCTTGGTTGGCCCAACTCAAAGCAGTATCTTCCCCCATACACCAAGAGATTCACCTGCCTTATGAAGGTGGTGAAATCATTATACATGGGGAGACTAGTACACCTACCATCTCGTCACATACAGATACAAACCAAGGCTCGAAGGTTAAGTTTGAAGAGCCTAAACAGGATGACATAAACAAAAAACAAAGTTACACGCAACCAGTAAACAATGATCCATTAGACATAAATCAAACTCTACCCGACATAGAAACAACTAGACTTGAAACTATACATACACCGCCTAACCTAGAAACTACACCAAACATCGAAACTACTATATATACGAAAACATTAGAAGACACCAACATAAAGCCTATTCCATTAGATGTCCCTTGGGCTGAATTACCATTCAATGTAATCAGCAAAGGGGATGCTGAGTACAGAATCATACCTATCAGCGTCACTCCTAATGTTAAATTAAGAAAAATCAAAAAAATTTTAAACCACTAACTACATTCCTTGTCCGAAATGACATTAAACTACGACATGTCCACAATGACATAAAACTAGCCATGGTCAGAAATGGCCGGTTTACCAAGGAACCCACCAGTATCAGTTGAAACTTCTCTTGTTTAAATGGGGCCCGAAATGACCTTAAACTAGTGCATGGGACCTGAAATGGCTTTAAACTAGAACATCAAGACTATGGTCCATCATGACTTTAAACTGACACACATGTGCCCATGGCCCGAAATTGCCTTAAACTAGAGAATTCTCTTACATTTCTTTTCTCTCAATTCAAGTTTACAGTTCTAATTTATGCTTACCCTGTTGCGTTGTTACGTTATTGGCTGTAGTTCTCCTTCATATTCCCCTTTTTACATGATAATGCTCCTACTTCTGTTCCTACTCTATGCATTACACTTAAACAACAAAATGAACAAAAATGGTTTACATTGCTACATTGTGTTTACTTTCAAGCCCAAAATATTTTCACTTTAAATTTACGTTTATTAGTGTTCAAACAAACGTAAAATTCAAACAAAAAAAAGGAATAATAGAAAAATCAATCAAAAAAATAGTATAAATGTATCAACATTAAATTACAACTTAGTGCAATGTCCCCACATGATACATAGACCACATACATATTCATTTTAACAACAAACAAAAAATATATTCATATACAAACAAACAATTACAATGGTGAATCGATTCCATCCATTAGTTCATATACAGTCTGGAGCAAAACATTCTGTTCGTGACTCATGTAAAAACATGAGAGATGATAATGCCAAATTGAAAACTAAGCATCAGGGTTGGGAGGGGTGTCCCCCTCAAACTCCCCAGCACCATGGGTTCCTGCTCCACTGGGACCACCTTCTTGACCATCGTCATCGCCCTAGCCTTATGAAAAGGTAAAAGAAAATAATTAACACATTAACACAAAAGGAAAAGAGAAAAATTCCAAAAGTTATTTAATAAACAAAATTCACAAGTTTAAATGACTTACTGAAGAAGATCCTCCTAGACTGAATTCCAACCGAAGAAGGATTTCTTCCTCAGAGACACTTGCCCAGTCAGTCCCATAAAGGCCCAGAACAATGTTAGCCAAAGCCTTCCCTTTGTCCACCGTGGACCAAGTGAGACATTTTAGAGGAAACTCGCCCAAAGAAACCTCCCCAAAAGCTATGGTGATTACCCTCTTAGGTGATTCCATCTCCACCACAGTATGCTTAGCAAACGCATCAAATGAGGAGCACAGGCCTAAACCCTCAACAAACATCTCCAGCTAACACTTCTCTATAGATACCTCCTTTAACGATTTTTTATAATGATACTTATGGATCTTTTCATCTTGATGCCATTTCTGCACATTAGAAGCAAAAGCCTTCAAATCCTTATATTTGAGGTTCAGTAAATGTATTTTTGCCTTACGCTCTGCTAGCTCTCGAGTCAATGATACTTGGTGATTCAATAAATTCCAATATCTGTTATAAGTAATCTCGGAGGTTTGCCAAGAACGATCACCTATTAACCTTGTCGAGGTGAACTCATAGCACGATTTGAGATCATCCCGTTCTACTGATAGCTTGGAAATCTCTTTTTCTCCCGCCTAAGTCTACAAACATAGCCTCTTGATGGAGCATCTATAGGTCCAAAGAGATTTGGCATTCTGCACAACGCATTTTGCCACTTCATCATAGATTTGTCAGGGTACTTTCTCAATCTTTGATGGTAGTGCAGGCAAGGCATCGATGCACGTAGCCTCAAACGGATCCCACCTCAGCTTAGTCCCTATCCATGTGAGACGAACATGCATTAGACATCGGACAGTGGAAACAGATGCAAAAAATTGAAGGATTCGAAATGCTTAAGATATATGTACCTATGTCAGGATGAGCTTGCTGGATGTGATCAACTACCTCATCAACAATACCAGTTATAAAATCCATTTTACTTGGCATTTCGATCCAAGTAAATGGTTCATGCGTAGGAGATGGGTTAACATCGGTGGTCGTTTCTGTAGGAGCCTTCATCAGAGGGACTTCTAAATGAACATTAGGAACCATCTTGGTCTCAACATTTTTTCCTAGTAGTAGTAAAAAAAAATAAAAAAAATAACATAAAATTAAAACTTCAAATAATGGGAAGCACAATTCAAAAGGAAAATAAACATAATATGGAAAATATACCGAAATCTCTATCTTCCTCCCAATTCAGAGGATCACCAAGGTCTAGCCTCCCTCTAAAGAAACCATCAAACATCTCATCGACTCCATCCTAATCATCGATGTTACCCTCTTCTGTGGTATCTCTATCTTAATCTTTCATTCCTCCCATCTCATCTTTGCCTGTTTCATCCTCCTCATTTAAGTTTGTTGAGACCTCTTCCTCCTCGATGATAGGTGCTAATCTCTCTTTTCTTACTTTAGAAGTCAACTCTAATGGCATGGCATTCATAGGTTCAACATCAGCTTTGTATAAACAGCTAAAAAACAAAGTAAAAATAACGATGACGATGATAAAACAAGGACAAATCAGTGAATCAAGCTTACCTCATACAGGCATCTTAAATCGTATACGTTTCACCCTTGGTTCATCTGCAGTTAGAGCAACCTCTCTAGGACGTTCACGCTTCTAAACTTTTGATTTTTATTTCTCGATTGTTTCCTTGATCACCCGATCGGCTCTCCTAGTAGTATAGGGCATACTATCTAGTTCCAACCCTATGCTGTCACACATATGAATTGAATGACCAGATGACCCCTTTGTTGTGACAGAAACCAATTCGTCAATCCCCTCGGGAGCATCTTGAGATTTGGCCACCTCAAATAAGTGACGAATCCATGGGTGAGATAGCTGGTGGTGATCCCTTAACATGTACTTTTTATCCACATGAACAACTAAAAATTCAGCCAACCGACACAAGTAACCGGTAAAGAATGCAAAGGTGAAATGGGATTGCGCCTCAATGTTTGAACGTAACCTCACTATCTCCCCGTGGAAACCTGTAAGTAAAAAATCAGCCCAATTATAACGTACCCTAGTCTCCAGAATAGTGCGCATGATANAGCCCAATTATAACGTACCCTAGTCTCCAGAATAGTGCGCATGATACGCATAGGTTCTACCCCAAAATTTTTTACTTGAGATAGGGACTTGGGAAAAACCCGCGTTCTGAACAAGGGATACAACTCATTAACCTCAGCTATTTTCAATTTTCCCTGCATGGGAAACCCCTTAGTGCCTTTAAGAACGCCCAACCAGTCCTCCAGGTCACGTACAACATGGAGCTCTTTCTATGCTCTTTCCAAAATCACTTTAGTCCCAGCTGTCGATACACCAAAGAAGTCTGAGAAGAACTCCGCCGACAGATGGAAAACCACATTGACACCCTTAATGCGAGTCCTATAGCAGGTGACAGATTCATTGAAAGAATCAATGATTCCAATCATCTCCGTCACAGAAATATTAGGGCTTAGAGCAGTAAAAAAATCCATGAGGCCTGCATCACTCAAATAACTGATGGTATGTGACGGTGCCTTAGTACGTAACCATCGCTGTGCATCACTGATTTCCCTGAACTTCATAGACAAAGTGCTCTCAGTCCACCTAGTTGTGATAGTGGCTCCACCAGGGGGACATTCACTGTGCACACAAGATAACCCTAGGGAGTCAATATAACCAATGATGTAGTAGAACGAACAAACTGATGTTTCAAAAATACCATTACTTACCATCAGTCAATAGATTCAGATCGCTAGAAACCAAATTAGCATCATGTGGAAAAACTGGCCCATTATGAGACCAATCCCCATGCAACCGCCCCCTAGCCTTGCATTGTGCAAGTGCCCTTGAGTACCGTTTATGAAAATGAACAATATCACCCTTATTCTAGGCCAACACGGCACCGCGGAGAGTGGGGCCTGCCATGAAAGCCTCTAAGGTGGTACAAGCCAAAGCGAGTCCATCATCACCTGTGCACACTCCTTCTTTATCAAATTGAGGCCTGCAAAGAGACGACGATCAAAATATAAACCACTACTAAGCAGCAAGGTAAAAATAGTAAATTGAACAACCTTACCTTCCTACTCGGTACACCATTCTAGGAGGGTTCTGGAATAAAGTATGCACATGAGCAGCTAGGAATAGGGTGTTATTGATGTGGTGAGAGCCATGTGACAATAGGTCCCACACACGCAATAATGGATGGGTAGATCTAGGCCCTCCAGTGGGACCGTCCTGAATCGTAAGTGGTCCTTCGTCGATGTTCACCATGATAGCCACAATGTCATTCAAAGACCCTAGTAACATAGTCTCAAGCATGCTCAATGCTAATTGTTCACTTAGATGTGACCATATTACCACATTGAATTTTTCTAAGAGAAAGGCAAGGAATTCACAGGCCTCTTCTTTGAACCATACCCCATTGTGATCAATGGTCATATCAAGAACTGGCTCATTAAAATCAATCGGACCAAACCACGTCAGAAATCCAACAAGCTCCACCACCAGGAGGAAAGGTTTGGGATCCCTGCATGTATTCAAGAACCATGGTTAAGAAGCCATGTAAAAAAATAAGGTTCTACACTAGGGGGCCAACACTTAGAAAAATTCCCAACATCACGCTTAGCGTGTAGACTTGCACGCTACACACTGGAACGTGACCACCGTAACCCCACATGCTGAATATTTTGACCCTATCCTTCACACTACAAAAACCTTATGCTATGGAAACATTTACGCTATGCAATGGGAAAATCGATAGAAACAGTGGGTGAAAACACAAATTTCGATGAAACGTCAGAGCCTNCAGAAACAGTGGGTGAAAACACAAATTTCGATGAAACGTCAGAGCCTACCTTCACGTTGATCCTGACCATGAGGGAACTCTGGGTCTAGGCAGACACTGGAGCATCACTTCACTCTCTTCGGGAAGGTCAAGCTAGGCTCCTTCCTCCCCTAGCCTTCTACTTGCTTGCCCTTGCTCATCACTACATTTACACCGAACCCTACACGCTGGGGTTTCTTCCCTGCACGCTACGTTCATGCAGAACCTTGCACGCTGGGGTCTGAACCCTGCATGCTGAGTTCACGCTGAACCTTGAACTTCATGGAAATTGGAAATATAACAAATCCTAAAACCAAAATAAGAACTGCAAAATGCAATTAATAGAACAAGAAATAATGAGAAAACCAAGCAAGGGCACATCAAAGACTAGAGGAACTATCTTGGTAATTGTAGTCATAAAGAATATAGTGAGGTAGGCTCACGCTGGGGTTTGAAGCCGCATGCTAGATGCTCTCATCCAACACGCCATGACCCAAAGCTACCTCCAATGCACCCAACCCTTACCTCCTATAGCTAGATCTTTGCCTTCATGCTGATGTTGCGAAACTAGGTTCACGCTCGAGCTTTGGGGGGTTTACGTTGGGACATGATCTAAGTTCATGCTGTTGCTGGCTATCCTGCGTTTCATGCTCGCCACTTTGCATTTTATACATTCTTACATGGTACATGCTACCTCACCCTCTAGGAAATCAGCATCTGGGGTATTTTATCTCCTTTTGGGTAAAATATAATCTATAAATTAGAGTAAAGTACAAGTGGTAAATTAAACACAATAAACATAATGATTAATCACAATCCAAATACCTATGAAAAAAATAAGAATGTATACCTATGTCTTGGGCTAAATATCACCCTCATAAGATCTTCCCTTGCACAGAAATTCTTGTCATCCAAATTAAACATCTTAGTGTAAACTGATCATCTCGTAGTCTTACACTTAGTAATGGTTACAAAGCATGCATCGGCTCGGTAAGGCCTTAAACTACCATGATGGCCCAAAATGGCCCCAAACTATCAAAAGACCTGGTAAGGCCTTAAACTATCATGATCAGTCTGTTATGACTATAAATTGATAGGCACGGCCCAGTAGGACCCTAAACTGCCATGCATCCAGATACGATGATAAATTACCATCACATACCTTAGTCCAGTTTAGATGCATAAACGCATAAATTACTTACATCCAAAAATAACCAACCACTTGATTGATGCTGCTCACTATTTATTGGTAGGAACAAAGATCATGGATAGCAAGAAATTATTTTTACCACTGTCTATCAATGAACCACACAGGACAATCACCTAAGAAATCAACATGGAGTCTATTGATTTAGGCTCAACGACGAATGAAACTTTTGTGGCATCAACTCAACAAACACTAGATTATTTTGAAATGATGACCAAGACTCTGGACCTAGAAACTGATAGCATCACTGAAGACCCCTTGGCTAAAGTCCCCATTACCGTGCCAGATTGCAAAGTTAAAATCCTGAAACTAAGTACATTGTTAAGCCCGCAACTAGCCAATGACATAGCACAAGTGCTTAAAGACAACATAAAAGCATTTTCTTGGTCTTACACTGACATGCCTGGGTTAGACCCTCGAATAGTACAGCACAACATTATACTCGATCCAAAACTAAGACCAATGAAACAAAAAGCACATAAGGTTAAGCCTGAGATAGCGTTGGCAGTCCGCAATGAAATCACCAAACTTTATCAAGTTGGTTTCATTCGGGCTATTGACTATGCTAACTAGGTATCCAACATGGTCATTGTCCCAAAGAAGCCCGGAAGCATTCGCCTATGCATTGACTTCCGGGACCTCAACGTTGCGACCATAAAAGATGATTTCCCCCTACCTAGCATTGATCAACTGGTTGACTCGACCGTTGGGCATGCCTTGTTATCTTTTATGGATGGCTTTTTAAGATATAACCAGATTCGGATTAACCCTGAACACCAACTTAGAATGACCTTCATGACACCATGGGGTACTTTTTGCTACACGATGATGCCATTTGGTCTCAAGAATGCCGGTGCTACATACCAAAGAGCGATGACATTTATCTTTAGTGATTATATCTTCAACTGGCTCAATGAATATGTGGATGATATCATGGTTAAATCAAAGGAATCAGAACAACACGTACATGATCTTGACTTGGTACTAAAACATTGTTTAAAATATGAACTCAGACTTAACCCAAAGAAATGTGTCTTTGGAGTCAAAATAAGCAAAATGTTTAGATTCATAGCCTCGGAAGCAGGGATACAAGTAGACCCTGATAAGGTTAAAGCCATAACAAACCTAAAACCACCTAGCAACCTAACCAAACTTCATGGTCTACAAGGTAGATTACAATTCATTAGAAGATTCATAGAGAAACTAACAGATAAGTTGAGTCCTATGCAACATGTGTTGCATAAGAACATCCATTTTGAATGGACTTAGCAGTGCCAAGAAGCCTTCAACAACATTAAGATAGCACTGGCTCAGCTACCAATAGTTTATCCTCCACAGAACAATAAACCGTTTTACATCTACCTGGCCACTTCAGACTCATCAATCGATTCTATGCTCTACCAGAAACGAGATGACAGAATTGAAGTCCTTATTTATTACTTAAGCCATGCATTAGTAGCCCATGAGAAGAGGTACAACAAGGTGGAAAGTTCATGCTTAGCCCTTGTCTTTTTCTTAAAGAAATGGTGACATTATCTCTTCCGTAACCAAGTCAATATAATCTACAAGGATAATGTACTCAGAGCCATCATAGGAAACATTTATGAGTCAAGTAGAATAGCTCGTTGGAAAGCGATGATAGCTGAGTTTGACCTACACTACATAGCGCAATCATTAGTTAACGGTCAAGCCATAGCAAATCAAATGATTGCATCACCAATGCACGATCAGACAACAATAGAGCCAAAAGTTCCCTAATGAAAATGTGAGTGCAATAGACATAGTACCCGATGACTACAATGCCATTTTGAACTTTGATGGAGCATCCACCTCTCAAGGGGAAAGTGCTGCTACTGTCATCACCTATCCCTCTAGGGAGATCCGACCCTTTGCTTATCGTTTCAACTTTCACTATACCAACAACGTAGCAGAGTACGAAGGTCTCCTTAGAGGTCTCATGGTAGCACTAGCTTCAGACATCACATGACTGGTAGTCAGAGGTGACTCACAATTAGTTCTAAATCAAGTCAGAAATGTTTATGCATGCTAAGTGCAACACTTACAACCATACTGTGATTTGATTAAGCACTTACTGAAGCGATTCAAAAATATAGATGTGCAACATGTTTCAAGAAATGATAACACCATCGTAGATGCACTTGCCACGTTAGCTCTAAACATAGCACCAAATATGTTCCACACATTGCCCAGCTCTATAATCAGTTGTACTAAACCCATAACTGATACTCTCGATGAATTATCAATTGCATCCATTAGTACAATGCAGGCCGTAGAATGGTATGATGACATAAAGGAGTACCTTTTACACGGTGAACCATCTCAACATTTGACGAATGCACAAAAGGACACAGTACAAAAACATTCTTGACAGTATGCATTAGTAGGTGAAACGTTGTGTCGTAGATCCTACGAAGGTATCCTATTAAGATGTGTTAGTAGCACGGATGGCCAGAACATTATGGAGCAAGTACAGGAAGGACTCTACGGAGGGCACATAGAGCCCAACGAAATGGCAACCAAAATAAGGTGTTTAGGGTACTATTGGCTAGACATGGAATATGACTGTGTCTTCAAGGTCAAAATGTGTGATATGTGTCAAAAGAATGGTAATCTCATACATGTTCCACCCAATGAATTGCATACAGCTAAAATCACATGGCCTTTCTAGAAATGGGGGTTAGACATCATTGGACCAATAACTCCTCCATCTTCTGTGGGGCATAGCTTTATCATAACCATAACAAAATATTTCAAAAAATAGGTAGAAGCTATTCCCCTTAGAAAGAACACATCCAAACACATATGCAACTTCATTCTAGAAAACATCGTGACTCGTTCTGGCATTCTGATGACCGTCATCACTGATAATGGGCCACAGTTCAGCAGTGTTGAAACTAGAACTTTCTGTGAAAGCCTAGGGATCAAACATTCATTTTCATCCCCTTACTACCCTCAGAGCAATGGACAAGCCAAAGCTACAAATAAGATCATCATCACAGTGCTCAAAAAGATGCTTACGTAGAGCAAGAGAAAATGGCATGAACAGCTGATATACGTGTTATGGGCTTATCGCACTACGCATCAGAATTTCACAGGTAAAATACCATATAGTCTTGTTTATGGTTTAGAAGTTGTTTTACCTTTAGAGTTGCAGGTACTGTCGTTAAGGATCACACTCTTCAAACTCCTCGACGAAAGTTAAAACAATGACTTGCGCATTGTTGACTTGGACTCGGTGGAGGAGGAATGCACACGTGCACTCGATTAGATCAAATGGTACCAAAAGTAATAACGACAGTGCCATCGGCATGATATTCATAAACGCCCGATCAAGGAAGGTGACCTTGTACTCAAAGTCATTCGGGAACTCCTGGACAAATTCTCAGCCAACTGGGAAGGATCCTACTTGATCACCAAAACATTTGACAACGGAGCATTTAAACTAGCTAATATGAACAATAATGAACTTGCACATCCGATGAACCACTTGTACTTGAAATCATTCTATGTTTGAGCATGAACTCAGGTACGTCCTCGTCCTGGAATCATGATGGTAAACTGATACCACAGAACATCCTGGAATCATGACGGTAAACTGATACCACAAAACGTCCTGGAATCATGACGGTAAACTAATACCATAGTACATCCCTAATGACAATAAACTAGAACCCGTCTAGCATAACTTTAAACTACCACAATTTCATTTGCTAGAGTCCGCTAAGACTATAAACTGGTTTGCCTCTTCACAGTCCTCCAAGACTATAAACTAGTAGTGTACTATCTGCTACAATGCTAAACTAGCACCGTCCAATGGGTTATGATGTAAAACTAACCCACGATAGTCCATCATGACTGTAAACTGGCAACTTCATCTCTTGCCTCTCGCCCGGTGGCTACATTCAAGCCTCGTCAGAGCCACTACCTAACTCGTTATCAGTAGAACCTAACAACATGGTTGTGATGCATATTCAATGCTTGAAATCTCATCTAGTGCCTTTGTTTCATCAGTTGTTGTCCAAGTCCATACTTGCTCACTCACCCATGGTTTTCTTGTCATCTCTAAGTTGTGTGTGCAGGATGACACTTGGAGGTGTTTGTACGAGAATGCACTTTGTCAGGGAGGCAAGGTACCATATTGATCCTAAAGCATGCAACCAGATTAATTGATCTATTCAAATGTATTGTCCCAGTCCCCAAGACATTCCCTAGCTCTCTAAAACTTCTACTTCCCATTTCTATTCGGTTACAAGTTCCAGATACATATCCCAAAACCTTGAGTACAATATTGCACGCTCTGACACCCTCAAGCAGTTGCAACACACAACATGACACTTGAGCACGAGTACAAGATCAAAATAAAAGTCTTTCAAAAAAAAATCACAAGACCCTTAGCACTTCCCATACAAGCCCCAGGCAGGAAGGCAGTTGTCTTGGAAGCACGTACTCAAGTCTGAAACGCTCAAGTAACATCTCATTGCGTGACTTTGGCTCTCCACCAACAGGTTTCCTTTAATACTAAATAGAGGCCTAGTTTATCAAAAGAATGCAACACATCATCATGTGGCTTTGGTTGTGCCAACAAGTCCTCTTAAACACTAAACAAGAGTCTTGTTCTGCCAAAGGACGTACACCTCATGTCTTGGTTCCAAGTCTGCTAGATAATGGCTATTGACAAGGGTCAACATCACCCGTATACACTAGAACATCTCCATCACCATGCATAATCCCTTGATCAGTTCACCATCCCCACAATTTACATCTCCCTATTCAACTACAAATTTCATTTCCCCAATTACATGTACTACTGAACACGGTACGATGACGTCTGGCCAAGTGCTAAAGGACAATATTTCTACCAAGTTTCTTGTGGTGTTTTGTAGTTCTTTGTCGACGCTTCTTGGGTTGATTCCTCCAAGCGTCAACAAAGAGGGGCCAATGAAACACCACAAAATTATGAGCTTAGTACTTCTCCAACAAGAATCAAGCTAAAATCGTGATGCCTATCACCATGATTAAAGCTTGATAGCCTCACGGATAGCTTCAAATGAAGTCGAACTGAGCAAGAAATGGTTTCCTGGGACCCAAAAGAGACTATGGCGACATCTGACATCAAGCCTGGTGAATCTTGAGCTCAAAATACTTGGTTTTCACTGAGTATTCAATGTGCATGCCCAACATGAACGCCCAACATGTGACTTCAAAGACTACCCGAAACAAGCACTCCAAAGAAATATTTTCACAAGGCATCAACCCTTATAGATAGAGCAATTGTTAGGCATCATTATGAACTCTAGAAAATCAAGTTTTGACCTCAAAATCATGCACTTTAGGGTTCACACGCTAAGCATGTACATCCTGTACGCCCAGCGTGTATGCTCGGCGTGCACCATCCAATGTGCAGCATAGCATATATCAGTGGAACTTTTCCAGAACCATGTCAGATCAAGTCCAACTGAGCTGAATATTTGTAGGAAGAATTCTCGTGACATTTGGGCTCAAATCTGAGGGCCCAATTGGATACTTTCTATTGTAACAGTAGTTTGTAAAAATGAATTCTTTTGGTTTAGTCAAGTCTATACGCTGAGTTCACACGCCCAGCGTGTACATGCTAGTGTGTAGTAGCAAATGTTGGCATGCAGCATGCTACATAGTTGTAATATTCTTTACACTTGGGCAATGTAGCCATCTGTCACCTGATCTGAAATTCCATCATCCCACAGCCAATCATCCCATCTCAGATCTGAATTTAATGCCCAAACTTATACAAAAGCTAAAATTTTTGACGAGGTCAGGATTCAAAAATTAGCAGAATCTTGGCAAAAAAAAATTTGGGCAACCCACACTGAGAACATAGGCAACACCCATCTTGTACGTTGGACTTGGACCCTACACACTAAGCATATAGCCTCCACGCTGTGCCTACAGTCTGAACGAGCACACTATCATACCTCTGCATCCACCGGGGCTCTTCGTCCACCTTGTGTTACATTCACAACTGCATCTAGACTCGTGCCTTGTAATTTTCATTATCCAATAATATTACTGTATTTTCGGCCAAGATTTGTTACAGTTTTCGTTCGTATTTCTTTATCTCATTTGCATTCCTGCACACTGATTGACATTTTCATACTGTTTACGTATAACCCGACATATCGTACATTAGCATATGTTTGGGGAAATCCTTGTCTGATCCGCATGCAGACCATCCAAGGTACTCTACCTTTGTCAATTCCAGCTCACTCTCAAGAAAAGGTAGGGTCTTCTATGCCTATTTTTAGATCTTTTAGTGTATATTTCATTCCAGCTATGCACCAACGATTTCAAATAGTACAGATACATTATGATGGCTATAGCACTTCCTCCTCCGGAAGTTGAAGCTCCATCGAAGTAAAGGATTGCATCATAGTTATTAGGCACAGTGTTCATGCTGTTAACACTTTTATCAAGGAATTCTGGATTGATTGTTACTTGATCTTGTGTTGGTGAAGCGGTCAATTGATTGACTATTGCTTGACCTTTAGTGGAGGATTGAGTTACATAGCGTAAATCAAATTCAGCGATCATCGCTTTCCATCTAGCTATCCTACTTGATTCATAGATGTTGTTAGTGATAGCTTGAAGCACATTGTCTTTGCAAATGATATAGACTTGGTTATGGAATAGATAATGTCACCACTTCTTCAAGGAAAAGACCAGGGTAAGACATGATCTCTCCACATCGTTGTGTCATTCTTCGTAGGCAATTAAGGCATGTCTTAAATACTAAACAAGGATCTCGATTCCATCTTCTCATTTTTAGCAAAGCATGGATGCAATAGATGAATTGGATGTTGCGAGGTAGATGTAAAAAGGTTTATTGCTCCACGGGGGCTGAACTATTGGCAGTTGAGCCAGCTCCATTTTTATGTTTCCAAATGCTTTCTAGAATTGTTGAGTCCATTGGAAATGCACATTCTTTCATAGTAAGTGCTACATGGGTTTCAACTTATCCATTAGTTTTGCGATAAAGTGTTTGATGAATTGCAGTCTACCTTGCAGATCACGTAATTTGGTAAGGTTCCTAGGTCATTGCATACTAGTTATTACTTTAACCTTATCAGGGTCTACTTGTATCCCTGTTTCAGAGATTACGAAGCCAAGCATTTTCTCCATTTTAACTCCAAAGAAACATTTCTTTGGCTTAAGTCTGAGGTTGTGTTTGAGAAAATTTTTGAGCACTCAGTCTATATCCTTTACGTGTTTCTTGGTTGTTTTAGACTTGACTACAATTTCATCTACATAATCATTGAGCAAACCAAGCATGTAATCGCTATATATGTATGTCATTGCTCATTGATACGTAGCACTTGCATTTTTGACACTGAATGACATCATTGTGTAACAGAATGTGTGAAACACCCCAAAAAATTTGAAGTCATTCTTGCTTCACCAGGCCTTGCAATTTGCGCAAGCACCATGGCAGTTCTTCAAGAGGAGAATGTTCTGAGTTTAGGCTGGCCGGTTTGACAAACTTTCTACTTTAAGTGAAAACAGGCACTACAGATCATCCCGCCTGCCAACCTAAGTAGCCTGCCCAGATGACAACCTACTCAGAAATGATGCATGGAGTTGGCAACAACATTCCAAATGCACGAAGTAGTTTGGTAAGTTTTGTAAGTCATGAAGTCTGCTACGCTACGCTACACTGACCTATGTAGCGTATCAAGCTTTAGAAGATGATTGTAGAACAGAGTGCTATGTTACGCTATGCTACGTAATGTAGTGTAGCATAGAAATAGCTATACCACCAGTTCCCTCGCTTAATCTTAAGTCCTTCAACAATGTCCCTTTCTTTCAAGAAGTAGTGGACCATTTTTGCTGCTACGCTACGCTGAGCTACAAGGTGCAGCGAGGCATAGCAATCCTGCGGAAGAGACAGAAGGTAGCTCAAAGGGAAAAATCAGCAAGTTTGCAAGTCTCGCAAAAGCAAAGTTTGCAAATTTACAAAGTTTTCATGACTAAGGCCAGTCACTACGCTACACTACGTAGCGTAGCAAGCATGTGACACACATGTAGCGGAACGCACAATAAGGTGCTATGCTACGCCAAGCATGCTATGCTACAAAGCATAGTAGGGCATGTGGGTGGTTGTGCAACATCAATGCACTTTATTTAATTGGACCATTGGCACATGTCTCTAGATGTTGACGGTGAAATTATGGCATGGCAAGCTCACAGTTACGGCATAACAAGCTCGCATTACAATGGTCTTGCAGGGCCAATGGTCATACATGGAACATGTGGCGCTAGTAAATCAACGTGGGCTTGGGGCACGTGGCATCCAAACCGCCCCTATTGCATGCCCTTTAGCCCTATAAATACCCCAATGAACAGCACTCAAAGGGTTGGACTATCTTTGGAGGTTCAAAAAATTAAGCATTGTAACATTGAGCATTGAGCATTTTAAGCTTTCTGTTTGACATTGCAAATAGTTAGTATCTTTAGTTGGCATTTTTTTCTATCTCCCTTTCTACCACCTTGGTAGAATCCTTGCATTGTTAGCACCTAAGGCTGCGCCCAAGTGCACAACCTATTTTTCTCTACATGTCTTGGTTACTCTCAGGATCTCTGCACTCCGCCACACCATGCAACCGACTGTATCCACCTTGACAAAGCAAGCTTGTAGCTTCAGAGCGGTGCATTTTTCTAACTGTTGCGTTTTGCACTAATTTTTCTTATTTATTTACTTTCAAGAATTACTTCACTTTTTCATACCCATTTTCAAAACCATATGTTGCAAAAGGCTATATATATGTTAATTAATTCTTTGTATGATTGACCAGACTGTTCAGGGTGCCCCATATCCATAGACACCCAACATGGCCCTCCCATGGGTACGGGGTTGAGACTGTCGTGCCTGCCGACCCCTCGGTGTTTTCCAGCCACTGAAGTTTTCGATCGCTACAGTTTTTTGGTGCTAAAAGGAGGGCCTATTGGTGCCTTTTCCGTGTGTCATGGTAGTTCTGTGAGCCTTCTTCAGTCTGATACACATAAGCATAAACGTGACACCCTTTGGTGGTTGTTTGTGCTTTGTGCAGTGTAGATCAGCCACCTCGATAGTTCCTCAGGAGCCCTACAGAACACAAGTCCTCCAATCGCCAGCTAACTAGCTCATCTTACAGTAGTCTTCCATGAGTTCTGTACTCCATCACATGTGGTACAGAGCGGTCACTTCGACAATCCCTTGGGGATCCTGGGAGATGCAAAGCCTTCTTGACCGCTAGTTAGCTCGCCCATCTTACGGTAGTCTTGCACGCGTTCTGCACCCTATCGTGCACTGGCGTAAATGTGACACCCATTTGTGATTGTTTACGTCTTATGTGGTGCAAGTCAATCACCTCGACAGTTCCTTTGGAATCCAACAAGACGTAAAGCCTTCGTTTTTGTTGTTTTCTGGTTTCCTTGTTCATTCACACTCTTTTGCATAACTTTGCACTTTTTTGCATAACTACTTGCTTAACACTGGCTTTTTCAATTACTTCTACTAATGCCTTCAACATGGAAGTTCCCTTCAATGTTGAAGCTCCCATCATGATTCAAGGCACCACTGGTGCTGAACAACCATTGAATCCAATGCTAGAGGCATGTCGATCTCTCAGAATTCAAAATCGAGTACCTGAGGGATTGGCCCAGAAACACGAGCATTACAGTTTCCTCTGTGCAAAGGTGCAGGCTAATCTACCCTTGGACGTACACAAACTCAAGGACAAGTGTAGCTTCGAGTTCTCTTATTGCAAGGGGAAGGAGTTTGTTCCTACTCCCAACATTTCTTTACCTTTAACACAAGCATACCAAAGGCTTCTAGACCAACTAATCTAGTTGGCTAGGCTTACAGAGCAATAAGACATAGTGTCCAACCAAGATGATTCTTTCTAGGATGGACAGGAGGAACTTGATTCCCAATTGGACAAGGGAGGTCCAACTGGCCCTGCTCCTATCCCTCCTACCCAATCCTTCTGGGCCAAGCCATCATCTCTTACCACTTCCTTTGTAATTATGCCTACGCTTCCGAAACCCGAAATTACAGCTGCTATGGGTAGCCACACCAATTCTACGATGTTTCAATGCTCTCTCTCACCTATTCCATTTGTAGCTACTGTCCCTTTGTAGGTTATTCAGCAGTCCATTCCTATGGCACATAACATGCCAATAATGGCTACCCTACCACATGTTCATACCATACCAAATTCACAAACATACACAACTTCTGTCTCTATTCCTACATTCACGTCTGTTCCACCCACTGTGGAGGGCCCCGACCCGTCCACACGGTGGGCCCCATTTACTTCTTTACCTACCCCACAACCATCGCAGATGTCTCACTAGGTGCACTCTCAAATACACCAAGCCTCGTAGATGGTGCAACCCAACACGAGGCTATGGTCTACGCTACCGGTGACACAAGTAGTCTATCCAACAACCCAACTTGTGATCATTGCCTTAACAACACCACCTACTGGGTGGTGGATAACACAAGAAGCACCACTCAAGGGGGTCATCCCCCAATAGTACCGCCAATGGGTTAGGCCACCACCCCCACCATACCATAGGTAGGAGCTACCCCCGTAGCTCCCCAGCCATCCAAAAAACCACCAAGTCTGGACCAAGCATTCCAACTCATCCAGACCCTCACTGAGGAAATAAAACACCTTAAAGTTGTTGGGTCCAACATGGTACAAGTCATGGACTTTTACCAGGATGACCCCATCAACCCTCCAATCCCTAATTTAACATTACCCCTAGGGATGTCTCTCCCACACTTCACGAAGTACGATGGGGAGGGAGATCCCAACGTGCGTCTTGTTACCTTTAGGTTTGAATCTTTGCTATTGCAATAATGGCCGCACATAATCGTTTGCGTCTTTGCCATGTCCCTAGCTAGGAAAGCCCTAGATTGGCACCGCATGTTGCCACGCTCATCCATTTCAACTTTGGAAGAGCTCTTGACCTAGTTCGTGACATGCTTCAAGCATTATGAGTGGCTAGGTATCCCTAAACTCAACCATAGGAATACGAGTGTAGCACATGTGATCTGGTTGAACTTTGTAGACTAAGTGCCTACAAACCCCATGGAACACTTGGGGTTAATCATTCGTTATCTTCCCAGACATACTTGTAGTTTTTACGGTGTATGGTTAAGTAAGTCCGAGGTATATGATTTTTATAGTTTTTATGTTTTATCTCCTATGCTGTTAAGGTGAAGGGTAGAGAGACTAATTCCTAACTCTAACTAATAAACTAAGTCTAAATTACCTAGCATCAGCATCTATTTCCACTTACCGTATACACCTTGAACTGATGCAACCATGGCTACCAAATGCTAGTCATTGTTGGGATCACCACGTGTAACGCACGTGCTCGAAGCGGTCGTACTGAGGCACTTAACTAGGAGACAAGGGTTGAGAGAGAAAGTAGAAAATAAAAGATAATAAATAACAAATAATAAATAACAATAAATAAAATCCTAATTAGCCTATTCCATGCACTACAAGGTTTATCCAAGAAGCTCATCTTTATTTTCGTACACAAACTTGTGTTCAGGTACAATGTTTTCTTAAATAAAGATCAATTCACTTTAGGACTCCTACTATGGGCACATGGAAAATATTCTATATCCAAGAAGCTCATCTTTATTTTTGTACACAAACTTGTGTTTAGGTACAATGTTTTCTCAAATAAAGATCCGTTCACTTTAGGACTCCTACTGT
The DNA here is from genome assembly GCA_015680685.1 of Gnetum montanum. Lineage (NCBI taxonomy): Eukaryota > Viridiplantae > Streptophyta > Gnetopsida > Gnetales > Gnetaceae > Gnetum > Gnetum montanum. The sequence continues at coordinate 912,191 of MNCI01028057.1, forward strand.
GGGCACATGGAAAATATTCTATCTCTGGAGTGATCAATCTACCAGAGTTTCCCTACTATCTAGCCTAGGATGATGAAACAAGGGAGAGCCACCTCTTATTTATAGATATGATGGTGCACCACGATATCATGACGACTGTGATATTGCGTCCCATCATACCCCCATAACTAAATGAAAACTAGTCCTTAAGTTCTTTACAATAATATCGGGAAGGTATGTGATTATTGACTCAAATGAAACTAATGGGATGACTTGTGAATGGATCATCATTACAAGACTTGATAAAACTAGTGTTCATGACAACAAGAGTGAACACCTTATTACATTGACATCAGGCCTTAGTTGGCAGCTAAGAAAGAGAGAGAGAAAGAAGTGTTGATGATGCCAACACCAAGATTGCACCTTTCATTTTCCATATGTAAGCACGACATTGATCTTGCTCCTTGCATATCTGCTTCAGCACTACTCCATTCCAAGTGTTCGCTCTAGATCCAATCTGTTGTTGTATGATCACCATCTGCACACACAACACAATCTTGTATTAGAAAGGGTAAATGAATTACAATGCAATTGATACCTTGCTTCGGTGTAAGTCCAATTGGTTGGGTTTTGGTATGGCTAATTACAGATCTAGAGATATAATATTGATGACTACCAAAGGTGTAGGGGTTAGGAAAAAATCAAAAAAATTGGGGCTAGGAGAAAATTGAAAAAATCAGGCCCCGTACCCCCATGACTTTTCACAAACCTCCAGTAGTGAGAGAATGGAAAAAGAAAGACGAACAAGAAAGATGAGGAAAAAGAGACAACTATAGCATTGCTGAAATGGATGTTAAGATGGAAATGAACAAAATAAAAATAATTGCAAAAATGTTAGGGGAAAGAATTTAACTGATGCACCAAATAGGAATGTCAGTGGGTCCTCCCCAAAGCAGGATCATGCCCTTAATGCCCTAACAAACCCACATTCAAAGAGTCTGTAGGCTCTGGGAATGTCCTTTGGAACAAGAGTTAAAGAATCAACCGTAAGAGTTTACCAAAAAGAACATAATGTATCTACCAAAATATACACTAATGATACAACCAGCAATGAGGTGAACAATGGAGAGAAGGATAGAGAGAGTAGAATGGAATGGAATCCCAAGAACAAGGTGGTGTATAGCCCCTTGTATAGTTCATGATTAATGTGACTTAGCAAGTCCCATTCCAAGTCCAGACTCAAACCAACCACATCCAGTGACTTTGCATCAATGCATTCAGCTAAACCATCCCCTTGAAGTAACAAGAACACCTTCTCCAATAGCTACCACCATTCCAACAAAACAAATGAAGAGAGAATGGGAAGTGCGAAAGGCCTTAGTTAGAGGGAACATTTTTAGTTCCATAACTAGTGCTTGTAGCCCAAGGGATTATTTTGTCTAAGGGGTGTGCTTTGAATTCTCACTTTTCTTTTTTTCATTTTTTTTCATTTTTTCATTTTTTATTTTTATGCGTGAAAACCACACCATGCAAAGACTTTGTTATTTTTATTGTCTCAGCTTCCTATAATTGGATAACATTGTAATGACAAGAAAATCTAAGAAGAAAACATCCAAGCACCCAAGAGAATGGCTAACACAAATGCATCAAGTTCCCTTGAGGTCACACCCTTTTCAATTCTTGAGTCCTTCCTTAGTTTGAGAAATGCCTAGTCATTGATTCGTTAAGGTTCTTATTATGAAGGAGACTATACATTTCCAAGCCGAGAGAGACCACAGAAACTTGTGGATGGATGAATGAAGTGATCTCATTGCCTACCATATCAAAAGAAACATACATTAGTATCAACATCATGCCTTAAAGGTAAAAACCAAACATTAGCAATCAATAAGAAAATAGTTCATGCCATCACGAAGAACACTTATTGGGTGACAAACATATAGGGTGAATAACACACACACACAGACACACACAAAATGAAAAAGTATAACGATGTTTTAAAAAAAAATAAGAAAAGTTAAATAAATTTGTAAAACAAAAATGTGTAAAATAAAAACATTGTGTAAAATGTGTAAAAAAAATGTAAAAGAACTGAGGGCCCCATATGATTAGCATAGGTGGCCATCTCCCCCATGAATGAATTGCAAGGGGGAGATCTGAAATAGAGAGTGAAGTTGCCCGCTAGTAGAGGTGTAATTTGTATTGGCTGTTTTGGGTTCTAAGAAAGGTTTTGTTTGTTGTATATTAACCAATAATATTTTATCTAGGTTGTTAGGCTTGTATATCATCATGGATCCAGAGGGGAAGGTTGTATGAATAATATAGGGTCCTTCTCACAATGTTTGAAATTTTGTACGCTGAGGTATGTGCATGGGATTCCAGTAAAGGACCTTGTCTCCTGGTTGGTACCTAAACCTTCAAATTCTTAAGTCATGACATTTTTTACTATGTGCCTTGTGCAACTCATTTATCGATAGTGCAACCAATCTATTCTCGTCTAGCATGTTCAGAGTTGCCAACCGTTGTTTTTGTGTTAGGTCAAGGTCTAGGTGAAGGTCACAAGCCATGGATAGTGTACGGAGCTCATTCTATATGGGGAACTCATAGGGAGAATAGCCTGTAGCGAGCTTACAAGTGGAGCAATACGCCTAGAGAGCATCATTTAGTTTTTTACTCCAGTCTCGCATAAATTTGCTAATCATTCTCATTAATATTTTAGTAATTTCCTAGTTAGTAACCTCGACTTGGCCATTAGCTTGGGGGTGGTAAGGTGTGGTCAATTTTTGCTCAACCCCTAAGCATTGCATCAATTTAAAAAAGGTTGCACCCATAAAATGTGTTCCATTATTAGAGATGAGTGCATGTGGCACACCAAACCTATTTACGATTTGTTGTTGTACAAATCATGCAACCATAGATGGTGTACAGTCTGTTACTGCGGCTGCTTTAGCCCATTTGGTTAAGTAATCAATAGAAAAAATGATATATGCTTTTCCATTAGACATCGGTGTAATAGGACCCATAAAATATATTCCCCAAATATCGAAGGGTTCCAAAGGTTAAATCCATTGTTGCGGACCCTTCATTCTAGTAGTCATTCCACCATCACGTTGGCAGTGTTCACAGGATTGGGCAAAATGATGGGCATCCCAAAATAGTATTGGCCAATAATATCCTGCAAGCAAGACCTTGGTAGCTATTCATCTCCTAGCATAGTGACCCCCACAGGCGCCCTCATGAGCATCCTGGAGAACTTTTAATTGATCTTGATCGGGCACACACCATCGAACCAAGCCATCAGGACAGACTTTATAGAGTTGTCCCTTGATTTCCATGAAGTACTTAGTTTTGTGAAGAAACTATTATTTCTTCCTAAAGTCCAACCCCTGTGGTGTTTATTGGGATATGAGATAAGTAAGAATGCTACTATACCAATTTATTTCCATGGGTTGATCATTTACGACATTGGCAAAGAGGGTTTCATCAGGAAAATGGTCAGACATAGCATATTCATCCTCTTATCTATCCCAACACAACTGACATAGGTGATCTATGACTACATTCTCGGTGCCTTTGCGATCTACTATTGTTAAATCAAACTCCTGAAGAATTACCAACCAACATATGATACATGGGCTAACCGTTGGCTTGTTCATAAGGAACCTAATTACACTATGATCCATATGGATGTATACTCTGTAGCCTGATAAATAGTGCCTAAATTTTTTCAGTGCAAACACTATAGTAATTAATTCCTTTTCCGTAGTTGTGTAGTTGAGTTATGCACCGGTGATACTATTACTAGCACAATGGATGTAATAAGGTCATTTTTGTTCATTTAATTGTGTTAGTACGGATCCTAAGGCATAATTAGATGTGTCGGTCATGATATGGAATGACCTGGACTAGTTAGGGGCTTGTAGAATGGGAGTTCCCAAAAGCCTCTGTTTCAGAGTTTGGAATGCTTGTTCACAGTCCCTAGTCCATTCGAATGGTGCATCTTTTTTTGTTAATTCCACCAATAGCTTGGCGATTTTGGAGAAGTTCTCGATAAATATCCTATAGTAGCCACTGTGTCCAAGGAATGACCAAATGTCTTTGATAGTCTCTGGTTGTCGGGTAATTCCTTAGTTGACTTTAATTTTTTCCAGATCCACCTCTATTCCTGATTGTGAAATTTTATGCCCCAGTACAATGCCCTTTTGAACCATCAAATGGCTCTTCTACGAGTTGGGCTTTAGGTTGGTTTTAACACATCATTTCAATACTTTCTCTAATCGGTTGAGGGCTTGATCAGAGCTTGTCCCATAAGTGGAGAAGTCATCCATGAAGACTTCTACTCCATTACCTATTTGCTATTGAAATATTCTTAGAACTAATCATTGGAATGTGGTAGGGGCATTACATAAGCCAAAATTTATTTTTTTGTATGCAAACATTCCCTAAGGACTAGTGAACGTTGTTTTGGCTTGGTCTTCTAGTGCGATTTGTATTTGGTTGTACCCACTATACCCATCTAGAAAACTTTAATAGCGATGCCCTACTATAGTGTCTAAGACTTGGTCAACAAATGGAAATGGGAAGTGATCTTTGAATGTTTCCATATTCAATAGCCTAAAGTCTATGCATACCCTCCATTTACCTCCTTTTTTTGATACGATTACAAGAGGACTAACCCACTCACTATCAGCAATGGGGTAAATGAACCCAGCCTTGAGAAGATGCTCTATCTCCTCTTTCACTATTTGTTTTAACTTCGGGTTCAATCACCTTTGGGGTTGCTTGTGAGGTTTCATGGAGGGTTCCGTGTAAATCCTATGCTGGCATATCCTAGGATCTATCCCAATTAGTTTAGGGTATAACTAGGCAAATGCTATTGACCACTTATTTATCACCTTCAGCAAACTTTCTTTTTGCTTAGGTGCGAGCTTTACATTGATGATTACCGGTTTTCCGTTTTTAAGGGTCATGTATTCCAAACTGGTGGGCAATGGTTTTAAATCTAGGGGCTCATGTTTAAACTTCTCAGGAATATCCAACTTCCCCCAATTAATTTTTTCAGGGTTAAGGGCTGGAAGTTGGTCACGGACCTGCTCAAGTGCATCCATGCTTTCAACATAAGTACTAGTTATCCCCTCAGTTAGTTCCATGCATGTTATTGAGTTGCTCTTTGGATCAACCATCAGTCACTGGGTATCTTCTTGTTGTGTGGCTATTGCATATAGGCACTGTTGTATGTCAATATCGTGTGCACACCGATTGCATGAAGGCAATGTTAAACTTCACATCACCCATGATTTTTCCACGCAATGGCACCCTGTGTCACCATATGTGATGCATGGAACTCTCTTCCTCTCAATCTTCCCAAAAGTATTTTTCTTGGATATTTCCAGGGAAAGATTGTAAATTCCTAGATGTGCATCAATTGTGCTTAGCCATGCCCTTCCCATTATTATGGGAAAATCCCCCTTGTCATTGTTTATTTGGATCACTAGGAAATCGACTGGGTATGACCAACCACCCACGGTGGTAATAATGTCCTCAACTTGTCCCAACGGAATAGTGATGGATTGGTTGGCCAACTCTAAGTGAATATTGCTCTTCTTGAGTGGAGGTAGGTTCCAAGCTTTATATAATTCTTGCAAGATTAAGTTGACCCCAGAGCTTGAGTCAAGAGGAGCCTTATGAGGTTCATTCCTAGCGACTTGAAGGTAAATTAGGGGACTCCCAAGATCAGATAGTTTCTTGGGAAGGTGGCCTACCTTAATCTAGTTAGTTATGGTATGTGTTAACATAACCATGTGCATTGGACGTGTCTTTTTATTTGAAGGGGTTCCCGAAACCTTATTTGGTACGGTGGTGTTTAGATGTTCAACCACTTGTGAGGGTGAGGGCTTAGTTGGATTGTTGGCTTTGAAGAAGGGCTGTTTCGGCATAAAACTATTAGGACCAACTGAGAATTGACGATTGGAAGCCCTCGTGAAATTAGGTTTTTACAGTTGTGTGGGAAATACCCTTGGCATTGTTGCAGTGGGTGGTTGTGGACCTACTGGCATGAGAGGTGCGGATGGATTTGGAGGATGGTATTCATGTGGGGTGTTCCTTCCTGGAGGGGAAGTCTAGTGATATTCCCGAACTAGGTAGTGACATTGTGGGATTGTGTAACCCATAGGGTTACTTGGAGGGATTGGCTGTCGGCAAGGGTATTGTTGTGTTGGCAGTGGAAGCCCCCATGACTGTGGGTATTGCCACTGCTGATGTTGTCCAATGGGTTGTGATGGAGTTCCACTTGGATAGTACGTTAATGGTTGGTGGAACTACCTTGGGTTGCCTTGGGGATAAGGTAACCTTTGCGGTGTCTACCATCTATTGAGTCTTGGGTTAAGTGCATACACCCTAGACTCCTATAGATGTGAGATGATTGTACAACATCCCTTAGGATAGTCATAGTAGTAGATCTCACATCCACCATCATCGTCTATGTCTATATCCAAAAGCTCATCGAAGATAGTAATTATCCCTTTACCCTTGTTATGTGCAGGACCTAAATCTCTCCACTTTGTCTTACCTTTTTCACTACTTCATTCCTCCTTAGACTCTTCTACAATTTTCAAGACAGTTTCAACTCTGGAGTCTAAAGAATCCCACAATTGATCCATCTTAGTTGATACTTCTGTTATTAGTTTTTGAATCAGCAAGGTTTTTCTGTTCACCAACTCTTCAGGTTGTGACTCATCCTCTTCATTGCAAAATCTCACTTCCTCCTTCTGAAGGGAGGGATCACAGTTGTATTCTTTCGCACTCTCTCTTTTTTGTAGTTCACCTTCTTCTTTTGCTACTTGTTCCAACAAGCAATGAACTTCATGGGCTCTAAGTTTTGATAGTCTCCCTTGGGCATAAGTTCCAACAGTTCTTCTAGTCTCATGTCTTAGCCCATATACGATGTGGCGAAGTTGATCCCATTGAGTGTATCCATGCCTTAGTNAGTTCTTCTAGTCTCATGTCTTAGCCCATATACGATGTGGCGAAGTTGATCCCATTGAGTGTATCCATGCCTTAGTCTCATACCATTTTCCTCTCTCTCAAATCTCTCATCGAGGTCTCTCATTTTTTTTACCTTTATCCTCTCCGTTATGCTCTTCATGATTGCACCCAGAGGTGGAAAGAGAGGGTGAGTTGTGAATAAGGGGAAGAAGAAGAAGAACCATTGCCATGACGATGTTTCCTACCTTCTCTTCAGTTGCTTTGGTCTCGATCGTGATGACGATCTAAGTGCTTGTCTTTATCATGAGTTGTTGTTCCCTCAGTGAATAGTTGGTGTTCACGGGGATCAAAACCAAGGTTGTGTATTGTGGATCATAGGTTCTGATACCCCACTTCCTCATCATCGTTAGGAGGGGAAACATCTTTTGATAGAGAACCCATTATGAGTGGTTCACCATCTTTGATTTCACTAAGGATGTGTGGGACCTCCTTGCCCTTCAATAGTGTATGTTGGCTCTCCTGCCTTGAGTCCCTCATACATTGTAAAGCTGTGGGATGGTAATCCCTCATGTCAAAATCACCCATAACATATTCAACATAAAGCTGTGTCATACCAATCTGTGCCAAAGCACAGAGGAGCATGTTTGGGATTGATCGATCTATAGGTAACACGATGTTACCTTGCAAATCTCTTCATCGCAGCTGTTCATCTTGATGGAGGATAAAAGTAAAGTTTGAAATATACTCATCGGGATGAGTATAGACTATTTGGTATTGTTGAGGACTTGGCAGATTTTGGTTATGTATTTTTGATTACCGACTGCTCTTTGTATTGTCCCTAGGTTGTGAGTTGCTCTTATGAGAAGAAGACATTGTTATCGGTGTGCTAATTTTATCATTATATAATTTTTTCTTTAATTAACCCGAAGGTTTGTTTAGGCTCTCAACGATGTGAGTGATATCCTATGTTCTATTCAGCGCACAAACACTTAGTCCCTGGCAACGGTGCCAATGATGAGTGGTGAGGTACCCCTACATTCAACCATACGAATATGAATGTAGCACGCGTGATCTGGTTGAACTCTGCAGACTAAGTGCCTACACGCCCCATGGAACACTTGGGGTTAATCATTTGTTGTCTTCCTAGACTTACTTGTAGTTGTTACGGTGTATGGTTAAGTAAGTCTGAGGTATATGATTTTTATAGTTTTTATGTTTTATCTCCTATGCTATTAAGGTGAAGGGTAGAGAGACGAATTCCTAACTCTAACTAATAAACTAAGTCTAAATTAGCTAGCATCAACATCCATTCCCACTTATCGTACACACCCTGAACCGATGCAACCGTGGCTACCAAATGCTAGTCGTTGCTTGGATCACCATGCGTAATGCATGTGCTCAAAGTAGTCGTACTGAGGCACTTAACTATGAGCAAAGTGTTGAGAGAGAAAGTAGTAAATAATAGATAAAAAATAAAAAATAATAAATAACAATAAATAAAATCCTAATTAGCCTATTCCATGCACTACAAGGTTTATCCAAGAAGCTCATGTTTATTGCTGTACACAAACTTGTGTTCAGGTACAATGTTTGCTTGAATAAAGATCCGTTCACTTTAGGACTCCTACTGCAAGCACATGGAAAATATTCTATCTCTGGAGTGATCAATCTACTAGAGTTTTCCTACTGTCTAACCTAGGATGATGAAATGAGGAAGAGCCACCTCTTATTTATAGATATGACGACGCACCGTGATATCGCGTACACGATATCATGGGGGAGGATGTGATATCGCGTACACGATATCGTGGGGGAGGATGCGATATCGCGTACACAATATCATGAGGGATGCAATATTGTGACAGCCACGATATCACATCCCATCAAAGTACAACTTGAATCCAAAAACCACACTAGATCAGTTGATAAGCGTAAAGCAAGACACTCTAGAACTAGTCCAAAAGTTCATTCAACGTTGGAGCGCAACCCTTAACGAAATCCATGAGCCCATTGCGGAGGCCCACTTGCTGGTTGTATTTAAGGGTGTAGTGAATGACTTCATCAAGTCCAAATTGTACTACCTCACTCCTCGCTCTCATAATCAAGATTTTGCCCAAACTAAGAGCATACAAGACGTGGTTGAGGTAAGCAAAGACCCGGCCTACATGGCTTACAAAAGCACCTTCACAAAAAAGGACAAGGGTAAGGCCCCGACAACCATATTGGTTGTTGTGGCAACTGAGGCCAAGCCCAAACCTAGTAGCAGTGGTAGTAAGAATAACAAGAAATCGGCCATACCTGTAGCCAACCCCATACCCAAATAAGGCCATGTGCCTCAACCTGCTACACCTACGCTTGAGACACCTACACAACCCAAACCCAACTTTGAGTGCAAAGACCACTCAAAGTACACCCTGTTGCCTCTAAAGGCTTCAGAGCTTCTAAAGTAACTGCTAGTAGCGGGATACATCCAACATAAGCAGATGTCAGAAGAGGCAAATGTGAGACATCAGCTCTATTGCAAGCTCCTTAGGAATCCCTCTTTGGCCCTACCTAATGAGCCTCTAGTTCCTAGGGGTTTCAGGCTAGATAGGTTTTGTGACTACTACTAATAATGTGGTCACAACACAGATTATTGTCTGGCATTGCAGGATGACATCCACAAATTAATCGACCAGGGAGAACTAGTGCTAGATGAAAGCAACCTAGTACGCCCTGAAAACCAATCTATGTATGTCTACACGGATCCCCTCAACGTTAACAATGTCGGCTACGTCATCAATGCTATTGGCATTAACAATGATCCCAGGCCACCCGGGTAGCCATTCATGGTCTGTGTGCCTTAGCATAATGCACCAGCACCACCAGAGGTTGGCCGACGCTAGCAAGAGTTGTTCATCCTAAAAGTCCCACCATGGGCATCCACCTTTATGCGACCTATTAGCGGAGCCACGCAGTCCCGTCAATTAACAAATCTAGCTCCATTTGTCATCAAGGGGTTGACATCTTCGACGGCCCCTATCTCACGCAACAAAGCTAAACAACCTCCTCACCTCATACGGTAAGAAGTCCACTTGGTGGGCTAGACATTGAAGGGAGGTACCATCAAAGGTATCCCCAAGCCTACATATTCGCCCCTTGCATCTATACCTTTGCCCCCAAAGATGAAGGTCGACATGACTACACAGCTTGTAGCACCCTGCCGACAAGGATCTGAACCTAGATCCGAAGTCACCTCTCCTCGGGAGATTTGTCTTTTGGGATGAATCGAAGAGGAGGAAAGTGTCAAACAAGGCAGTAGCCAAGACCTTCTGGACACCCTCACCTAGGTCAAGCAAGCTCTAAAGAGAAAAACACTACACTGAGCTTGTATGACCTAATCATGACATCTGTACCCCACCACGAGGCTGTAATCCACATGTTAATAGTGGTTTTGATCGACAAGAACATGCCAGTGGAAGAGGAAGAAATCCATTTAGTCATGCTTCCCTCTATACCCGCAGAGTCCATGACACCTCAATTGACTTTCAGTGATGAATCCATTAGGTAAGATCCTGAAGGGGGTTAGGTGACTACAGTGCTTGTCTTCATCACAATTTGGATTGGCCAACACTGGATATGAAGGGTACACATTGATGATGGGGCTACCACAAACGTCATTACCTTCCCTATTGTGGACAAGTTGGGATTGGTCAACTAGATCAAACCCACAATGACATCGTGTCTGAGGTCCTTCAATAGAGCATGTGTCCTAGTGAAAGGCACAGTTCATGTAGACTTCGTAGCAGGGGACTAGTTCCCCATAGACATAATGTTCATCATGGTCGAGGAAATGCCCAGGTTTAACTTGATCTTGGGAAGATCATGGTTAGTACAACTTAGGGCTATCTCCTCACCTATACACTAGGAAATCTAATTACCATATGCAGATAGGGAGGTGGTGATTCGTGGTGATGAAGTAGCGACGCAAACAATCAGTAACACATGGGTTGAGTTGCCCTTCCAAGCGAAGGAGGATGATGTGAATGAGGGCCCTAGTGAAATGCCTCGGTCTCATGTTCCAATCAACCCATGACAGGTCAAGAGGAAGCTACGCATAGCATAGTAACCCTACTGCTTCTTGCCCAGTTACTATCCCTTGTACATTCTCCACTTCTTTGCTTTATTAACATGTCATCCTTTTCACATGCTACGCTATGGCCTGAAATGGCCTAAAACTAGCATCGTTGCTTTCTGCTTTGTTGACATGCCATCCTTTTGGCATGCTACGCTATGGCCCAAAATGGCCTAAAACTAGCATCGTTTCTTTCTTCTTTTTTAACATGCCATCCTTTTGGCATGGTACACTATGGCCCGAAATGGCCTAAAACTAGCATCGTTGCTTTCTGCTTTGTTAACATGTTGTCCTTCTAGCATGCTACGCTATGACTAGAAATGGCCTAAAACTAGCATCATCACTTTTTGCTTTGTTAACGTACTATCTCTTTTGGCAATGGCCCGAAATGGCCTAAAACTAGCATTGTTGCTTTTCACTTTGTTAACATATAATCCTTCTGGCATGTTATGCAATGGCCCGAAATGGCCTAAAACTAGCAATGGCCCAAAATGGCCCAAAACTAGCATATAAAAGCATAAAAAATTTACATGATACATAAGTTAACGAAAAATTAGTTTCTTTTCTGAAGCTTTTCATTTTATTCAAAACTTTTGCTTGTTGGAAATGTTTGCAAAACTTTTACAAAAATTTCAAAATTTCAAAATCTCAAAAATTTCAAAAAGAAAATCCCATGCTATCATGGGTTATCTCTGTTTGCATCATCCTTGCCGCTTACCTCCGCTTCATTTTCTTGTGCATCATCCTCCCCTGCATTACCTTCTGCTGGTTCTTCATTTCCTCCCTCTATGGGCCTTACACCCTCATCTAGAACCTGCATCGTAGGAATGAAGTAGTTAGTTAGGGCAACAAACGTAAACTATAACATAGCATGAGCATAGTAAAGAGACTAACTTGAGAGGGGCCTGCATCAGTCTCAAAGGGTATTTGGTCTAAACCGAGCCTAAGGCGATGCCAAACCTCCTCTATCATGATGTTCATCGAATGCCTATTTCTAGGTTCAGCATTCGCAGTAGTGGCTCTCTCCCTTTCCACGATCGTCCATCTTAGAGGTCTCGGGGAAAGGGAGGCAGTTGCAGTCTCTCCTGTGGGAAGGTTCACTTTCAAGTTAGGAGATTCCATAACCTTCACATGCTCTTTGAACTTAGTGTAGGCCTTAGAAGCATCAATGGAATTCATGAATGCTTTATATGTGAATGCCTCCACAACAGTGCCTTTGTATAGTTTCTGATGGATGTCATTCTCCAGCTTGTACACATGTTTGTGATTTTTCTAGGTTCACCCCCATTCGAAAACCTTGGCACTGATATCTTTCATGTCTTGACACTTCTGGGCTAGTAAGTCCATCTGCATTTTCTATTCGATTATCTCATGAGTGGATTCAATGCTCTGACACATGACAATCCAAAATCTGGTGTAGTCATCTACAGCCTTGCACCAGTCCTTAATATTAGGATTACGGTTTATGAGGAACTCATTTCTCAACCTGAGATCCTCCACCTTAGCGACTAGGTCAGCCTCTATTTACTCAACCCTTTGGACCTGTTTCCAGAGGTCCTCTTTGACACGCTGATACTCCCACAGGGAGTGTGCCGAGTGCAAGACGCCCTCGTAAGCATCATCGAACATGTGACAAGGCACCTCAGTCACATCAGGTGAAAGTGTAGGCATGGTGCCAACTTTCATAGGTCGTTCCAGGTCCCATTTAGCCTGAGAGGCTGTCTCGACATGAAGAGTGTAACAATCACATTAGCATAGCAAAATCAACAAACTCAAAAGTTTTTAGCATAACAACATAGAAGCATTTAATACTGCTACTTACCTGTGTCCGGGTCTACCTGCTGAAGGCATTTGATCATGTCATCGACAAGTCCTTGCACGAAGGAAAACTTGTCAGGGATCTCGGCCCATGACTCCACATGAATCGGAGGGGGTCCTACGGCATCAGTAGTAGCACTTGTTACATGGCTAAGAATATCAGCAATGGCCAAAATGGACTACAATAAGATAGACATATCACCGAACTCACCAACATTTGACTGCGATCTTTCTTCTTGCTGATGCAAGACAATGGCGGTAGCCTTGATGGAGGGCCTTGCCAAGTCCATTTGAGCCCCTTCCTCATGTGCTGGTGCCTTTCCTTTTAGGAGACCATCATCTTTTTTATTCAAGGGAGGTGCCTCTTCATTGATAGGAGGATCCCTAATGACAAGAGCCCCTACCCTAGAATCAGGAGCTCCCTTATTTTTGACTAGGACCCTTTCCTCTGAAACTAGGGCCTTTGTATTGTCATTCGTCTCCCTCATCTTAAGGGCCAACACTTCTTCATTGCCTTTGTCTTCCTTTTCTTCTTCCTCTGCTAGCAAAGAAGCATGTTTGTGTTGGTCTAAAATGAATTAGCTCAAAGCAGATGCTACACTACGCTACACTACCTAGCATAGGATAGCATAGTAAACAATAACAAAATAGGTATTTCACAAAAGCATTTACCAATGGGAGGTGGCATCCTCTGCAGCTTAAGCTATAGTCTTCATCCCTCCTCTTCCTCTACGCGAAGGGTTTCCCTAGCTGGGGGAGGCCTCTTCCTTTGCAACTCCTTGGGCATAGTCTCAACTATGAGATGTTCCCCCCACATCATGCTACCGACTATAGCAGGGGGCACCTCTCCCATGCTGTCTTGGCCATGAATGCTAAGAGCCACCTGATCCTTGGTTGTTACAAACAACGAATTCTTGATTATTTCTGGGGGATCTTGGGCTCGGATGGTCCAGAGGATCCGGCAAATCCACAGCTTGGAAATATGGTTGTGATTTTAGGAAGATTCACAACTAGTCATGAATCAATTCACTGAGGTATACACCTGCAAAGCTATGCACCTGCAACCGTACTATGATCTAGCAAAAATCCTGCTTAAGCAATTTTCAACCATAGGGGTGCAACACATGCCATGCAATGAGAACACCGTGGAAGATGCCTTAGCTACCCTTGCATTAAACATTCCATCACATTCCTTGGCAAACCTGCCAACCTCAATTATAGAATGCATAAAGCCTATCACTTAGGTGGAACACATGACATCTGTCAGTGCTACGGATACCCAGGAGTGGTATGCCAACATTAAAACTTATCTACAACATGGCGAACCCCCAGGTGGATTGACATCTTCCCAAAGAGATGCAATTCGTAAGCATGCCCGGAAATACGTGTTCATGGGAAATAACATCCTATGCCAACATTCCTATGATGGGATATTGTTGGCATGTGTGGGTGGTGAGCAAGCGCATAAGGTAGTTAATGAAGTACATGAGTGGCTGTGCAGTGAACACATACCACCTAGGGCTATGGCTGCCAAAATCAGATGCCTAGGGTACTACTGGCCCCACATGGAACGTGACTACCTGTTGAAAGTCAAGACATGTGACACATGCCAGAGATACAAAAATCTCATACACATCTCACCTACAGACCTACACCCAATGCAAATCACGTGGCCCTTCCAATGATGGAGATTAGACCTCATAGGGCCTATCACGCCTAAGTCCTCTGCAAGGCATAGCTTCATTATCACCACCACTGAGTATTTTACCAAGTGGGTGGAAGCTATTCCCCTGAGGAAGATGACGTCTCAGCAAATTTTCCATTTCATCCTCGACAACATCATAACAAGGTTTGGGCTTCCAATGACTATTTTGATCGACATTGGGCCACAGTTCAGTAGCACAGAAACCCGAACCTTCTATAGAAATCTAGGCATTAAGCAATCATTTTCTTACCCTTATTATCCATAGGTGAATAGGTAGGAGGAAGCTACAAATAAGTCTATCATCAACTTGTTGAAGCGGATGCTTAACAACAACAAGAGGTAGTGGCATGAGCAAATCCTCTACGTCCTATGGGCCTACTAAACGATGTGCAGAAATGCAACAAGTAAGACCCCTTACAGTCTTGTTTACAGATATGAAGCTGTATTGCCTCTTGAGTTGCAGGTACCATCACTCTGTATGATCCTCGTGGATGTCATGAGCGAAGCCCAGAACAATGAGTCACGAATCATCAACCTTGACTCAATGGAGGAGGAGTGCGCGTAGACGTTGAGACGCATTGAGCACTACTAAAGCAAATAGCAGCAGAAGCACCATGCAGACCCACATCGATTGCTAGTACAGAAGGGATACCTCATCCTTAAGGCCATCTGTGAGCACATGAGCAAATTCTCAACCAACTGGGAAGGTCCTTACCTAGTCACTAAAGCCTTTGAAAATGGAGCCTTCAAGTTGGCAGACATGGATAGCAACGAGTTTGCCAACTCGGTGAATCACTCATGTCTCAAGCTATACTACATCTAAAGCACAATGGCAACAATGAGCACCGTTCGCTACGATGATAAACTAGCAATCACACCAAGAAGCATCCATAATGATGATAAACTAGTGGCATCGAGCAGCGTTTGCTATGATGTTAAACTGGTGGCAACCATCCGCTACAACATAAAACTGGCACTGCTAGTCCACTATGACTATAAACTAGCATTGCTTGTCCGCTACAACATTAAACTAGCATGTACAGTCTGTTGGGACCTTAAACTAGCGCAGCGGTCCACTGGGACGACAAACTAGCACACAATCTACCAAGACCTTAAACTGGGTTCACGTCACATCCCCAGCATGCACCTACACCGAGTACGCATCAGACGAGCATGCACAATGCTCACGTATGGGTGGGATGTCACAACTCTAGAGTGAAATTCACGATGCAATGAGAACGCGGTCTGGAACATATGCGAGGTCACCACCCTTGGCATCATGCTGATCCTCTGAAAATGTCGTATGACATGATACTGGCCCTCCAGATCTACTATCGCCACAGCCCATCGCCCTTATTTTAGTTCCTTGGCTAGTTCTTGCAGCTGGAGTTCTAGTAGTATTATGGCCCAACCATAATATTGTTACTCTCTAGACACCTGCCAATGCCTTGGTGAAACACCCTATAAAATGAGGGGTCATCCTTGCTTCACCAGGCTCTTGCAGTCCACCAAAGTAGCCTAACAGCCAACATCCTACTCAGAAACGGTGTGCGAAATTGGCACCAGCACTTTGGATGCGGAAAAAATAGTTTGGTAAGTTTTCTAAGTCATGAAGTTTGCTACGTTATGCCTCGTAGCATAGCAAACTTCAGAAGACAATGGAAGAATGAAGTGCTACACTACGCTACATAGCGTAGCATGGAAATGGCTTCACCACCATTCCCCTCGCCCGATTTCAAGTTCTGCAACGATGTCCCTTTCCGTTAGGAAGTGGCAGACCATGTTTGCTGCTATGCTATGCTGAGCTACATGGCGCAGTGAGGCGTAGAAATCTTGCAGAAGGGAAAAAAGGTAGCTTAAAGGGAAGAATTAGTGAAGACTTGAATCACAAAAGACAAAGTTTGCAAATCGAAAAAACTTTCACGACTAAGGCCAGTTGCTAGGCTACGCTATGCTACATAGCATAGCATAGTGTAGCAAGGATACAACATGTAGCAGAATGCATGAAAAGGTGCTATGCCATGCCAAGCATGTTACGCTAGAAAGCACAACAAGGCACACGGGTAGTTGTGTGAGATCAATGTAGTTCACCTAATTGGACCGTTGGTGCACGTCTCCAGATGATCACAGCACAATTATGGCATGGTAGGCTCGCAGTTATTGCATGACAAGTTTGCATTACAACGGTCTTGTAGGTCCAACAGTCATACATAGCACGAGTGGCACTGGCAAGTCAATGCATGCCCTCTAGTCCTATAAATACCCTAGCAAATAACATTCAAAAGATGGTTGGCATTTTGAAAAGAACAACATTTAAGGGATGAGAAATTTTTGAATTCTAAGAACTTCTCTTCTCTCTAGAATTGTAACATCAAGCATTGTGAACTCTCTGTTTGACACTGCAAATAGTTAGTATTTTCAGCTGACACTTTGTTCCACCTTTCTTCTACCACCTTGGTAGAATTCCCACATTACCAACACCTAAGTCCATGCCCAAGCGCAGTCTGTTTTTCTCTACACATCTTGGTTACTCTCAAGATCTCTACACCTCATCACGCTATGCAAATGACTATATCCATCTTAACAGAGCAATTCTGTAGCTTTAGAGTGGTGCATGTTTCTAACTACACTTTACTTTATTTCTTGCCTACTATCCCATTTGCATTACTTTTTCTGTTTTATTCACTTTCAAGCATTACTTCGCATTGTTGTTGCATTTCCTACTTTATTTCCTTTCAAGCATCATTTCGCATTTCCATTTCACACATCCATGTTGTATCAAAGGTACACGTTGCAAAAGGCTATATTGACGTTGACGTAAGTCCTTGTCTGATTGACCAGACCATTCAAGGTGCCCCATATCCGCACACACCTAGCATGACCCTCTTGTGGGTAGAGGGTCAAAACTATGGTGCCCGTCGACCCCTCCGTGTTTTCCAGCCGTCGACATTTTCAGTCGCTACAATTTTCTAGCACTAGAAGGGAGGCCTTTTGGTGCCTTTTTCGTGTGTCATGGCAGTTTTGTGAGACTTCTATACCTTGATATACATAAGTGTAAATGTGACATCCTCTTGTAGTTTTTTGTGCTCTATGCAGTGCAGATTAGTTGCCTCGACAGTTCCTCAAGAGCCTTACAGAATACAAGGCCTCCAATAGCTAGCTAACTAGTTTTTTTATAGTTGTCTTGCATCCGTCCTATACCTCATCTTGTTTGGTACAAATTGATTACTTCAACAGTCCCTCGGGGATCCTACGAGATGCAAAGCCTTTTCGATCACTAGTTAGCTTGCCTTTCTTATGGTTGTCTTGCATGCATTCTGTACCCCATCTTGTGTGGTACAAACCAGTTGCTTTAATAGTCCTTAGGGGATCTTGCAAGATACAATGCCTTCTTGTTAGCTTACTTGTCCTACGGTAGTCTTGTAAGCCTTCTATACCCCGATATGCATTAGCATAGACTTGACACCCATTTTTGGTTGTTTACGTAGCATGTGGTGTAGATCAGTCGCCTCGACGGTTCCTCAGGAACCCTACAAGACATAAAGCCTCCTATGGCCAGTTAACTCACCTCCCATTTTTTTATAGTAGTCTTGCATGCACTTTGTACCTTAGCTCACACAGACATAAATGCGACACCCTGTTGTGATTTTTTACGCCTTGTGTGGTGTAGATCGATTGCCTCGACAGTTCCTCCAGAATCCGGCAAGATGTAAAGATTCTTTGTCACTATTTCTTCCAATTTTCCTGTTCGTTTACACTCTATGACATAGCTTTTACACTTTATTTTTGCATAATTACCTACTTAATAATGCCTTTTTCAACTACTACTACTAATGCCTTCAATGTAGAAGCCTCCTTCAATGTTGAAGTTTCCATCACGGTTCAAGGCACTATTGGTGCCAATCAATCGCCGAATCCAAAGTTGGAAGCATGTCAATCTCTCAGAATCCAAAATCGAGGACCTGAGGGACTAGCCTAGCAACACAAGCATTATAGTTTCCTTTGTCCAAAGGTGCAGGCAAATTTGCCCTTGGATTTACATGAACTCGAAGAAAAATGTAGCTTTGAGTTCACCTACTGCAACAGGAAGGAATTCATTCCCACCCCTAGTGTTTTGCTATCTTTAACACAAGAATATCAAAGGATGCTAGATTAATTAATTCAGTTGGCTAGGCTTAGGAAGTAGCAAGACACTGCATCCAACTAGGATGATGCCTTTCAAGATAGATAGGAGGAACTTGATTCCCATTCTGACGAGGGAGGTCAAACCAACCCCATTCCTATCCCACCTACCTAGTTCTTCTAGGCCAACCCACTATCTGTCACTGCTCCCTTTGCCATCACTCCTATGCTTTAGAAGCCTACAATTGCAATGGAAATGGGTAGCCATGCCACATTCTCGGCATATCATCGTCCTTATTCCCCTATTGCGTTCATAGCAACTGTGCCCCCAAAAACTGTTTATCAGCACATTATTGCAGTTCATAATACGCCTATCATGGCTACCCTACCGCATGTTCACACTGTACCTACTTTGCAACTGCACATAACTTCCATGCTAGTTCCTACGTACACGTCTATTCCACCCACTGTGGTAGGCACTAGCTCATCCACATGGTGGACCCCGTTCACTTCTTCGTCTATCCTACAACCATCGCATATGTCTCACTATGTTTGCCCTCAGACCTACACAACCCCAAAAATGGTAAATCTTAGCACGGGGCAATGGTATTTCCTATTGGTGACCCAAACGGTCTATCCAGCGGCTCAACCCGCTATTACTACTCCGACAGTACCACCCACTAGATGGTGGACAACATAAGAAGCACCTTTAGAGGGGGTAGCCCCAACGGCACTACCAATGAGTCAGCCCACCACCACCACCATGTCACACGTGGGAGCTGCCATTGCAGTCCCTTAACTATCCATAACATTGTCGGGCCTAGACCAAGCATTTTAGCTCATCCAGACCCTCACTCAGGAAATAAAACACCTCAAAGCTGTTGGGTCCGACATGATACAAGTCATGGACTTTTATCAAGACGACCCTGTCAACCCTGCAATCCCTACTTTAATGTTACCCATGGGATGTCTCTATCACACTTCATGAAGTTTGATGGGGAAGGAGATCCCAACGTGCATCTTTTCACCTTTAAGTTTGAGTCTTTACTATTACAACAATGGCCGCATACAATCATCCACATTTTTGCCATGTCCCTAGCCAGGAAAGCCCTAGATTGGTATTGCGTGTTGCCATGCTCATTCATTTCAACTTTGGAAGAGCTCCTGACCCAGTTCATGACATGCTTCAAGTAGAACTTGAAGCCAGAAACCACGCTAGATCAGTTGATGAGCATGAAACAAGATGTGCTAGAACCAGTCCAAAAATTTATTCAACGTCGGAGTGCAACCCTTAACAAAATCCACGAGCCCATTGCGGAGGCTCACTTGCTAGCCGTCTTTAAGGGTGCAGTAAATGACTTCATCAAGTCCAAACTATACTATCTTGCTTCTCACTCTCTTAGTCAAGCTTTCGCTTAAACTAAGAGCACACAGGATGCAGCCGAGGTAAGCAAAGACTTGGACTACATCGCTTACAAGAGCATCTTTGCAAAGAAGGACAAAGGTAAGGCCCCAACAACTACAGTGGCCGCTATGGCAACCGAGGCCAAGCCCAAACCTAGCAGTAGCGATAGCAAGAATAACAAGAAACTGGACATACCTATGGCTAACCCTGCACCCAAACTAGGCCAAGCACTGCAACCTGCTGCGCCTACACCGAAGACATCTGCATACACCAAACCCAACTTTGAGTGCAAAGATCACTCAAAATACACCTCGTTGCCTCTCAAACCTTCAAAACTCCTAAAGAAACTATTGGTAGCAGGGTACATCCAACATAAGCAGATGTTGAAAGAAGAAAATGCAAGACATCAACACTACTACAAGCTCCTTAGGAATTCCTCTTTGGCCTTGCCCAATGAGCCTCCAGTCCCTAGGGGTTTCAGGCTAGAAAAGTTTTGTGACTATCACCAACTATGTGGTCACACCATGAATTATTGTTTGTCATTGCAGGATGACATCTAAAGATTAATCGATCTGGGGAAGTTGGTGCTGGATGAAAGCAACCCAATACACCCTAAAAATCAATCTATGTATGTCTACACAGATCCCCTTAATGCCAATAATGCTGGTTATGTAATCAATGCCATTGGCATTGACAATGATCCCAGGCCACTCTTTCACCCATTTGTGATTTGTGTGCCTCAGTGTAGTGCACCAGCACCACCAACAGCTGGTCCAAGCTTGCAGCTGCCCTTCATCCTAAAAGTCCCACCATGGGCATCCACCTTTGCACTACCTATCAATGAGGCCACATAGTCCCGTCAGTTAACACCTCTAGCACCATTCATCATCAGGGGTTCGACATCTTTGACGACCCCTATCTCGCATACTAGAATTGAACAACCTCCTCACCCCACAAGGAGAGAAACTTATTGGCCAAGCGAGACATCGAAGGAAAGTATCATCGAGGGTATCCACAATCCTATGCCTTCACCTCTTGCATCTACACCTTCGTCACCAAAGATGGAGGTTGACACGATTACGCTGCCTGCACCCCCTAGCCGACAGGGATCTGGACCCAGATCCGAGGCTACCTCTGCTTGGGATATTCGTCTTTTGGGATGAATCGAAGAGGAGGAAAGTGTCACACAAGCAAGTGGCCAAGACCTTCTAGATGCCTTCACCCAGCTAAAGCAAGCTCTAAAGTAGAAAAATGCTACACTGAGCTTGTACGACCTAATCATGACATCTACACCCCACCAAGAAGCTCTAGTTAGCATATTAATGATGATTTCAATTGACAAAAAATGCCAGTGGAAGAGGAAGCTATCCACTCAGTAATGCTTCCCTTTGTACCTATAGATCCCACGCCATCCCAATTAACTTTCCGTAATGATGGCATTAGGGAAGATCTTGAAGGGGGTCAAGTAACTATGGTGCCTCTCTTCATCACAATTTAGGTCGGCCAACACTGGATCCGAAGGGTACACGTTGATGATGGGGCCACCATAAATGTCATTTCCTTCCCCATTGTGGATAAGTTGGGATTGGTCCACCAGATCAAACCAATGATGACATCATGTCTAAGGTCCTTCAATGGGGCATGCGTCCTGGTGAAAGGCACAGTGCACGTAAACTTTGTAGTAGGGGACCAGTTCCCCATAGATGTAATGTTCATCGTAGTCAAAGAAATGCCTGAGTTTAACTTGATCTTGGGAAGGTCATGGTTAGCACAACTTAGGGCTGTCTCCTCGCCTATACACCAAGAAATCCACTTACCATACATAGCTAGGGAGATGTTGATCCATGGTGACGAAGTGGCAATGCAAGCAATCAGCAACCTAAACATGGAATAGGGCTCAGAGGTTACAACCTCTGAGAATGAAGCACCTATTCATGCATGCATTAATCATTCAATAGAAGGATCAGCTCAGTGAGCTGACTCCCAAATCAAAAATGCATGGGTCGAGTTTCCCTTCCAAGCAGAGGACAACGATGTGAACAAGTGCCTTGGCGAAAAACCTCGGCCTTACATTCTGATCAACCCACGATAGGTTAGGAAGTAGCTATGCATACCATAGAAACCCTACTATTTCTTGCCAAGTTTCCATACCTTGCACATTCATCATTTCCTTGCCTTGTTAGTATGCCATCCTTCTGGAATGCAACATTAACAGCCCGAAATGGCCTAAAACTATCATCAACATTGTTTGCTTCGTTAACATATTATCTCTTTTGGGCAATGGCCTAGAATGTCCTAAAACTAGCATTGTTGATTTTTTCACATTACCCTTTCAGAATGTTACATAATGGCCTGAAATAGCCTAAAAATAGCATCATTGCTTTTTTCTTTGACACGTTCCACAACGGCTTGAAATGGCCCAAAACTAGCAATGGCCCAAGATGGCCTAAAACTAACATACGAGAGCACAAAAACTTTACATAATACACAAGTTAACATAAAATCAGTTTCATTTTTGAAGTCTTCATTTCATTCAAAATTTTCACCCACTAGCAATGTTTGCAAAATTTTCAAAAAAAAATCCCATGCTATGATGGGGTGTCTCCGTTTGCATCACCTTCACTGCCTGCCTTCACTTCATCTGCTTGTGCATCATCTACCCCTGCATTGCCTTCTACCAGTTCTTCATTCCCTTCCTCCATGAGTTTTGCACCCTCATTTGCATCTTGCATCGCAAGAATGAAGTAGTCAACTAGGGAAATAACCATAAAAAACACCAACTGTAACATAGCACGAGCATCTACCCATTAAAGCAACTAACTTGAGAGAAGCTTGCATCGGTCTCAAGAGGTATTTGATCTAGACCAAGCCTAAGGCAATGACAAATCTCCTCTATCGTAATGTCCATCTAACGCCTGTTGCTAGGTTCAGCATTTGCAGTAGCAGCTTTCTCCCTTTTCACGGTCATCCATCTTAGAGGTTCTAGGGAAAGGGAGGTGGTTGCAGTCTCTCCTGTAGGAAGGTCCTCTTTCAAGTCAGGAGATTCTGTGACCTTCACCTACTCTTTGAACTTAGGATAGGTCTCAGAAGCGTCGATGGCATTCACGAATGCTTCATACGTGAATGCCTCCACAACAGCATCTTTGTACAGTCTTCGATGGGTGTTGTTCTCCAGCTTGTATGCATGTTTGTGGTTTCTTTGGATTCACCCCCATTCAAAGACTTTGGCACTGATATCTTTCATATCCTGACACTTCTAGGCTAGCAAGTCCATCTACATTTATTGTTTGACTATCTCATGGGTGGACTCAACGTTCTGGTGAACGACAGTCCAAAACCTGGCATAGCCATCTATAGCCCTCTTATAATCAACAAGGTCAGGGTTACGATTTATGAGGAAGTCGACCCTCAACCTGAGATTCTCCACCTTGACGGCCAGCTCAACCTCTCTTTGCTTAGCCCTATGGGTCCGTTTCCACAGGTCCTCATTGGCGCACCTACATTTCCACAAAGAGCATGCTGAGTGCAAGATGCACTTGTGAGCCTCGTCAAACACGTGATGAGGCACATGGGTCATGTTTGATGAGAGTGTAGGCACAACGTCAACTTTCATGGATCGAGCTAGGTTCCATTTGAGCTGAGAGGCTACATTAACATGAAGAGCGTGGCAATAGCGTTAACATAGAAAAATAAATGAACTCAAAATTTTTTAGCAAAACAACATAAGAACATTTAATACTACCACTTACCCACACTAGGGTCTGCCTACTAAAGTCATATGATCATGTCATCAACGAGTCCCTACATGAACATAAACTTGTCAAGGACCTCTGCCCATGACTCTGTATGAAGTGAAGGAGGTCCCGCAGCATCAGTTGTAATACCTGTTACATGATTAAGCATGTTAGAAATGGCCAAAATGGACTATGATGAGGTAGACATCCTGTCAACTCACTGGTGCCTGACTGTGGTCTTTCTTCTTGCTGAGGCAAGATGATCGTGGTAGCCTTGGTGGAGGGCCCTGCCAAATCCATGCAAGTCCATTCGTCATGTGCTAGTACCTTTTATTTAAGGAGACTAGCATCTTTTTTATTCAAGGGAGGGACCTCTCCATCGGTAGGAAGAGGCTCCCTAATAATGAGAGCCCCTACCCTAGGGACAGAAGCTCCCTTATTCTTGACTAGGGCCCTTTCATTCGAGACTGGGGCTTTATTCGTCACCCCCATCCTAAGGGCCGACACTTCCTCATCATCTTCTTCTTCATCTTCTTCTTCCTCTACTAAATAAAAAAGGCATGTTTTCATTGATTCAAAATAAGCTATTTCAAAATAGGTGCTACGCTACGCCGCACCGCTTAGCATAGCGTAGCGTAGCAAACTATAGCAAAGTAAGCATTACACAAAAAATCTTACCAATGGGGGGTTACTTCCTCTGCAGATTTAGCCGCAGTCTTCGTCCCTCCTCTTTGTAAAGGGTTTCCCTGGCTAGGGGAGGTCGCTTCCTTCACAACTCCTTGGGCATGGTCTCACTTATGAGACGTTCACCCCATGTCACGCTACTGGTTATGATAGGGAGCATCTCTCCTATGCTGTCCTGGCCACAAACGTTGCGAACCACTAGACTTTTAGTCATTACAGACAACGACTCCCCAACCATTTTAGGGGGATCCTAGGCTCACATGGTCCAAAGGACCTATAAAATCCATGGCTTGGGAATCTAATCGCAATCTCACATAGACTAGACTCCATCCACCTGGACCACCAAGAACTCTGTGAAGCGTTTCAGACAGCCTATGTAGAAGGCATAGTGTATGTTAGAGCGGGACTCCGTTTGCTCACGGAGCCCCAAAATCTCAGCCTGCAAGCCACTACATAGGAAATTGGCTAGTCATAATGAGCCCCTTCTTCCATAACCTCACGCATTACCCAGGCCTGCCCAAGCCCTAGGACCTTCCCTTGGGAGAGCAGTTAAGGGAATGCATGGGAACGAAAAACTAGGTAAAGCCCCATGGCAAGGCCATCCTTTAACTTTTCCATGGAAAACACTTTTCGCTCCTTGGTGAGCCTCAACCACTCCTCGATATGCTACTTCTGAAGAGTCAGCTCCTACTTTCCCTTCAACACTACAGGGGCACCATTGGCAAGGACACAGAAGAGATTTGCAAAAAGCTGGTCATTTATTTCAATGACCAACCGCATGTCCTGCATGTATGTGCGAAAATAGCTCACCTTCCCAAGGAAGGAGTTGACCAAGGAAAGCATCTCAGCAGCAGAGATGCTTAGATTTGGAGCCATGAGCAGATCCATAAGTCCCACCTTTTAGACTCTCTTAAGTAAGGAATCTAGGACCCCTCATTCTAACCAGCTCTGGCTCGTCACTACTTCATCATATTTGAAGTAGATGTTTGCCCCCTTCCTCTTGGCAATTACCACCATCACCTCACGAGGCTTCTTTGATCCTACAAAAATTTTCACAAAACGCACTTAGCATAGCACTATAGAGAATGCAAAGATTATGAAAACACTTGAGCATGCAGCACCTGCCTTTTGACCCACCAGGTCTATATGGTAACGGGAATAGCAGAAGTTCAACCAAGACCTCTTTAATTGTGAATTTTTTGAAGGGTTCTTTCTACTCCTTATCCAACCAATCCTTCTCCATACATTGATTGTAGATAAGTTAGAGTATGCGTAGATAGGAATAGTATTCTCCTCGGCACTGACCAATTACACCCGCCCATAGGTTCTTGGCAGAAGAAAACTTCCATAAGGCTAGTTGCACCGTAGCCAATAGATCCAGTTGGTTGTGAACCCCGTCATCATCAATGTAAAACCTAGTGACAAACATACATCATTAAGCCTTTAGCTAGTATGGCCAACATTGCACTACAAAGCAAAGTAAAGATGCAAAACTCACCCGCCAGCACAATAGACAGTCCCCTATGGGTTCTAAAAGTACATCGCCATGTCATGTGTAAGAAAAAATGTGTTGTACTTGTGATAGTAGTTGAATTATGGCATGTCCCAGATCTAGGATAAATTCCTCAACCCTGTTAAGTGTTGGCTGGATCCTCCTCCTTGCCTGCTCATGATTGCCCTATCGGTAAAGTATCTCAGGATGTCTCGATTGGTCCTCGACAACATGGCTTCTATTATGCCGGATGCCTCCTTCTCCTTTAAAGAAGACCAAATAATCATACTAAATTGGTTGAGAAGGAATTGCAAGAAGTCTTGTGCTCCTTTTCTAAACCAAACCGCTCGATCTCCTACACGTATCAAGGGAGGAGGAGCATTGGCAATAGGTCTGCTCACATGGCACAAGACCTCGCAAATGTCTAAAACAATCAGCCAGGACCTTGGTCATGCCCTGCACAACGCAATTAGCAAATATTAGCATCACACTTAAACGCAATACACACAACATAGCGACGCTTGGTAGTCCATGCATATAGCATAGCATAACCCTATGCCTGCACGTAGCGTAGCAAGAGCATGCGAATAGGCTAGTGTAGCAGCAAAACAACTGACGACATAGCCTAACAAAACATGTATCATGTTGCCACATCACACCATGACCTGGTCCCCTCAAGGTTTTTACATTGCAGCATGCTAAGGTCAAGCAACATAAACTACCCTAGCCCTCGTGGTTGTAACAACCACAGCAGTGGCGGTTTCGGCGGCCTTACATGCAATCACGATGTAATGTTTATACATCTTCCATAGCCGAAACAACGACCGCGGTAGTGAAAAATCCAAAATAACGCAACCAAAAAAAAACATAGATAGTTGCGAATGGACCCAAACAAATAGAATGCAAAACAAGAGAAAAAAATGATAGAAAGTGCAACACAGAAAAAGCAAAGAGGATAGAGTAACTTACTGGGTTAATGGCATGCTCTACCACACCACAACACGTGCTTGTGGCCAACGTCCTAGGGTCTTCTTCGCCTCCACAACCTTTGCAAGTGCCCAATGGATCTTAGGATCCATTGCCGTGCTTGTAGATTTACGCCCTTTGTTGAATAAATTCATCTTGCTAATTGATCAATGCAATTGCTTTGCGCTCCGAAATCACCTTGTGCTTCGATGAAGGCTCTATGCTCTTACGGTGAAAATGGTGAAATTACCAGGGTTTAACCCCTATTTATCGCCACAATGGTAAAATAGGGAAACTTGCTACCCTCTCTCTCCCATTAATGCAAAGCATGCCGTGTAGCGTAGCATGCTCGCCATGACATCATAACACTATTAGCATTAAATCCTTGACATGCTTCAATCCAACTACTTACCTTCCAAAAAAAAAATTATTTTTTTTCAATTAAGGGTCCGAAAAGACCTTAAACTAGCAATCCTAGCATAGTTGCACCCTTCAGGGTCCAAAAAGAGCCTAAATTAGTAGTTTTAGCCCGTTACGTTCTTAGTCCACAATAACATTAAACTAACAATGCCACATGCTTACATCAACATCAGTGGTTATCTCATCTTCTTCCACATAGGTAGTATCACATTTCCTAGTAGTTTCGTGTCTTCATTTTTGCACTAGTAGTTCGATACTTCTCATACCCACAATTTCTTGTACTACTATGTTGCATATCAAGATCTTGCACGTTGCAATATGGTAGTCTAAAATGATACTAAACTAGCAGTTTGGCATCTGCATAGCAACAATTACATAGCTTCATAGTTTACATCATCAATTTTATACCTTTAGCAATTCTGCACTCTTGTGCCTTGGCGGTCTGCCATGACCTTAAACTAGCAAACTTGCAATATTTACATTACCACACTTAGCAAGTTGCATCTTAGCGTTGCTTTGTAGATTTTCGTTCCACACAATATTTGACTTCCCTTAGCCAAGCTTTCATCTTATAATGGTAGGTCAAGTGAGAGATGGGAATCCATCGTGACCTTTCCATGCCTTTGACATTAGCAGGGCCATAGGGCAAGCCCGCGAGATAGTTGAACCCTGACATGATCGACTGGGGGTCAACTACAACTAGCGCTATAGCATCCTTAGAAGCATCCCCATATTGGCCCAGGCACCTAGTCCAAGCCCTAGACTTAGAGGTAGGGGATGTAATCGAGGACCCTCTTGTGGAGACACCTGTGACCATGTCAAAGGGGGAGATGAAAACATTGAAACTCAGGTCCCTCCTAGACACACAAGCACACAAAAATATTTCTAAGGTTTTGTAAGATAACATTGATGTCTTCGCATGGTCATACAATGACATGCCAGGTTTGGACCCACAGCTAATTTAGCACAACATTGTCCTAGCCCCACGTAATGATAGTTAAGTAGAAAGATTGCAAAGTTAAGCTAGAAATCACACTAGCTATGAGAGATGAAATCACTAAGCTATACCAAGTAGGTTTCATCTGCGCAGTTGACTATTCAGAGTGGGTGTCCAACATCATTGTAGTTTCGAAGAAAATGGGAGGGATAAGGATCTATATAGACTTCTGAGACTTGAACAAGGCAATGATCAAAGACAACTTCCCACTCCTGAGGATTGATCAGCTCATCGACACCACAGCTAGCCATGCTTTGTTATCCTTCGTGGATGGTTTGTCAAGATACAATCAAATTTGCATTAACCTAGAGCACTAGCTATCAACAACCTTCATGACCCCATGGGGGACCTTCTGCTATACCATGATGCCATTTGGGCTCAAGAATGCTGGAGCTGCCTACCAGCGAGCCATGACTTATATTTTCAGTGACTACATCCTAGAAACATTAAAAGACTACGTATATGATATAGCGGCTAAGTCGAAGGAGGTAGTTGATCACCCACGCAATCTAGAGGTAGTCCTCAAATATTGACAAATGCATGACCTATGCCTCAATCCTAAGAAGTACATCTTTGAGGTGAAAACAAGACACATGTTAGGGTTCGTAGTATTAGAGGCCAGAATACGGGTGGACCCCAACAAAGTCAAAGCCCTCATCAACCTAGCACCTTCCAAAAACCTTAAAGAGTTACGTAGTTTTCAAGGGAGAGTGCAATTCATTCGAAGGTTTATAGCCAGGTTGACTGACAAGTTACAACCCATGCAACATCTTCTAAAGAAGGGGGTTGACTTCGAGTGGACAACCCAGTGTCAACAATCCTTCGATGACCTAAAGAAGGAGCTTTTGCACCTTCCAATGGTGCACCCGCCACAAAGGAACAAGCCTTTCTTCATATACCTTGCCACCTCTTACCCTTTCATAGCGAAATTGCTATGTCAGAAGCGAGATGACGATTCTGAGATACTAGTGTACTACCTGAGCCATGCACCAGTAGCATACGAGGGGAAGTACAACAAAGTGGAGAGGAACTGCCTAGTCATAGTGTTTGCACTAAATAAGTGGTAGCATTACCTGTTCCATAGTACAACCAACATCATTTGCAAAAGCAATATACTCCAGGCTATTACCTACAACCTGTACGAAAGTAGCAGGATAGCCCGATGGAAACCAATGATCGCAGAATTTGACCTATGTTATGTAAGTCAATCATCGAAGAAGGGTCAAGCCATAACGACCCAACTCACGGCCTCGCCAGTTGACGACTAGACAACCATAGACCCCGAATTCCTAGACAAATACATTAGCAATGTCACCATCATCCCATCACATTTCCAAGCCACTTTACACTTTGACAACGCCTCAACCATGTGAGGAAGTAGGTCCACCTCCACGATCACATTCCCCTCTAGGGAAGTGCATCCATCTGCTTATCGTTTCACATTCCCTTGCACCAACAATGTGGTAGAATATGAGCGGCTACTTAGAGGCCTCTTAACTACCAAAGCACAGCGCATACAACACTTGGCAATCCGGGGAGACTCACAACTAGTCGTGAATCAAATCACCAAGTCTACACCTAGAAGGCTATAGACCTGCAACCCTATTGCAACCTAGCAAAATCCCTACTTAAGCAATTTGTGACCATTGATGTGCAACACATGCCATGCAATGAGAACACCATAGTAGATGCCCTAGCTACCCTTGCGTTAAACATCCCATCATATTCCTTGGCAAACCTGCCAACCGCGATCATAGAATGCGTAGAGCCTATCACTTAGGTAGAACACGTGGCCTCTGTCAGCACTACGAATGCCTCGGTGTGGTATGCCAACATTAAAGCTTATCTACAGCATGGAGAACCCCCAGGTGGATTGACATTTTCCTAGAGAGATGTAATCTATAAGCATGCTCAAAAATACGTGCTCATGGGAAATGACGCCCTGTGCCGATGATCCTACGATAGGATATTGCTAGCATGCATGGGTGATGAGCATGCGCAAAAGGTAGTTAATGAGGTTCATGAAGGGCTGTGCAGTGGACATATAGCACCGATGGCTATGGCCATGAAAATCATACGCCTAGGGTAATATTGGCCCTACATGGAGCGTGACTGCCTATCGAAAGTCAATACGTGTAACACGTGCCAAAGATATGTAAATCTCATACACATAGCACTTATAGACCTGCACCCAACACAAATCACATGGCCCTTCCAATGATGGGGATTAGACCTCATAGGGCCTATTACGCCTAAGTCCTCTATGGGGCATAGCTTCATTATCACCACCACAGAGTATTTTACCAAGTGGATGGAAGCTATTCCCCTGAGAAAGATGATGTCTCAACAAATTTGTTATTTCATCCTTAATAACATCGTAACTAGGGTTGGGCTTCCAATGACTATTGTGACTAACAATGGGCCACAATTCAGTAGTATGGAAGCTTGAACCTTCTATAGCAACCTAGGTATTAAATAATCATTTTCTTCCCCTTATTATCTACAGGCGAACGGGAAGGAGAAAGCTACAAATAAGTCCATCATCAACTTGCTAAAGCAGATGTTCAACAATAGTAAGAGGCAGTGGCATGAGTAGATCCTCTATGTCCTCTAGGTCTATCGAATGACTTGTAGAACTGTGACAAGTAAGACCCCTTATAGTCTCATTTACGGATCTAAAGTTGTATTTCCTCTTGAGTTTTAGGTACCCTCACTTTGGATGATCTTGTCTGACATCGTGAGCGAAGCCCAGAACAATGAATCGTGAACCATCGACCTCAACTTAGTGGAGGAGAAACGTGTGTAGATGCTGAGACGAATCAAACACTACCAAAGCAAAAAGCGGCAGAAGTATTGTGCAAACCTGTATCGATGACTAGTGCAGAAGGGAGACCTCGTCCTCAAGGCCATCCATGAGCATGTGAGAAAATTCTTAGCCAACTAGGAAAGTCCTTACGTGGTCACTAAAGCCTTTGGAAATGGAGCCTT
This sequence comes from Gnetum montanum, assembly GCA_015680685.1. Taxonomy (NCBI): domain Eukaryota; kingdom Viridiplantae; phylum Streptophyta; class Gnetopsida; order Gnetales; family Gnetaceae; genus Gnetum; species Gnetum montanum. The sequence continues at coordinate 943,599 of MNCI01028057.1, forward strand.
CAAACTGGCGCACATGGACGACAATGAGTTTGCCAACCTGGTGAATCACATGTACCTCAAGCTGTACTACATCTGAAGCACAACAGCAACAACAAGCACCATCCACTATGACGATAAACTGGCAGTCGCACCAGAAATCATCCGCTACAATGATAAACTGGCAATAGCATTGAGCAGTATCTGCAATGATGATAAACTAGCAGCATTGATCAGCGTCTGCCACAACGTTAAACTGGCAGCAACCATCCGCTATGATGTAAAACTGGAACTGTTAGTCCACTATGACTATAAAATGAAATTGCACATTTGCTACGATGATACACTGGCATGTACGATTTGCTGGGACCTTAAACCAGCACGACAGCCTACTGGGACCTTAAACTAGCACACAGTCTACCAAGACCTTAAACTGAGTTCGCATCGCATCCCCAGCATGCACCAGCACTAGATACACACTGAATGAATGGGCGCAATGCTAACGTATGGGTGGGATGTCATAGCTCTAGAATGTTGTTCACAACACACTAAGAATGTGGTCTAGAACATATGCGATGACACCACCCTTAGCATCATGCTAACTCTCCGAAGATGTCGTATGGCGTCACACTAACCCTTTGAACCTACCATTGCCACGACCCATCTCCTTGATGGAGGTTCTTAGGTTAGCTCCCGCATCTAGAGTTCTGGCAGTATTATGGCCCAGCCACAATATTGTTGCTCCACCTCCCTGCCAACGCCTGGGCTTGCATGATGTTAGCTATGTGGCAACTGATCCCATAACTGAACCAGGAATGCAAACCCCTGGCAAAGGTTCTAGAACATTTGCACTAGCAATAGCTCCTAGCACCATTAAGGCTAGCTCCTCTGCACCGGCATTGCCAAGGCCGCTACTGGCCTTCCTGCTTTGGGCATCTCACACCAGTGACGGTGCCCAAGATTAACAACAATGTCAACAGCTAGCAAGACCTTCTCCCTGCAAACACATCTCACTACAGTAGCAAATGCTATAGCATCACGAAGTGAGTGCCTCAACTAACATAGCTATTTGAGAGTGCAAACTCTAGCACATGCATAACATAACTTACCATATGGAAGGTGTCTTTATGTAGATCAAAACCTTTCACGGATGTAACACAACTCATCCTACAAAGGGGGCAGCTGCCTATAGGAGGTTAAAGAGTAGCGCTAGCCAAAGATGAAAATGCAAACGAGCTCCTCAGAGCACTCCAATGAGGGACTCTGCTAAACATTATCTTTTCTCTTTGCCTTAACCTTCGCAAAACTAATGCAACACTCTCAAGTGTGGCAAAGCAACATCTTGACACTCACCAAGTGACAACCTTAGCATTTCTCCTGCTGTGGTGTTTCATATTTTTTACCGACGTCCATCAAGCCTGTTCTCTAGACATCGACAAAGAGGGGCCAATGAAACACCCTAAAAAATACAGGTTCATCCTTGCTTCACCAGGCTCTTGAAGTTCACGTAGCACTATGGTAGTTCATCAGGAGGAGAATGTTCTGAGTTCAAGTCAGCCAGTTTGGAAAATTTTCTACTTTGAGCATGGATAGGTTCTGTGCCATCCTACCTATCGACCAAAGTAGCTTTACTAGCTAACAGCTTGCTCAGAAACAGTGTACGAAATTGGCAGCAACACTTTGAATGCGCAAAAAATAGTTCGACAAGTTTTCTAAGTCACGAAGTCTGCTACGCTATGCCTCATAGCATAGCAAACTTTAGAAGACAATGGCAAAACAATGATATACGCTACGATATGTAGTGTAGCATGGCAACAACTTTACCATCATTTCCCTTGCTAAATTTCAAGTTTTGCAATGATGTCCCTTTCCATCAGGAAGCAGCGGACCATGTTTGCTGCTACGCTATGCTGAGCTACATGGCGCAACGAGCCATAGCCATCCTGCAAAAGGGACAAAAGGTAGCTCGAAGGGTAGAATCAATGAAGACTTGCATTGCAGAAGATGAAGTTTGCAAATTAGCAAAACTTTCACGACTAAGGGTAGTTGCTACATTACACTACACTACGTAGTGTAGCAAGCATACAACATGTAGCAGAACACACGACAAGGTGCTATGCCATGTCAAGCATGTTATGCTACAAAGCACAGCAAGGCATGTGGGTAGTTGTGCGACATCAATGCACTTCACCTAATTAGATCGTTGGTGTACGTCTCCAGACGATGATGGTGCAATTATAGCATGGTAAGCTCACAGTTATTACATGACAAGTTTGCATTACAACAATCTTGTAGGTCCAACGGTCATATATAGTGCAAGTGGCACTAGCAAGTCAATGCGTGCCCTCTAGTCCTATAAATACCTCGGCAAATAGTATTCAAAAGATGGTTGGAATTTTAAAAAGAACAACATTCAAGGGATGAGAACTTTTTGAATTCTGAGAACTTCTCTGTGAAACACCACAAAATTTCGAGCTTGGTACTTCTCCAACAAGAAGCAGGTCCCTGGGACCCATGAACAACCACAGCTACATTTGGTGTCGCACATTGCAACTTCAGGAATCAAGAGGCTTAATTTTCACTAAGTATGCACTACCAGCGTATACGCCCAACATCAACAGCATATATGCCCGACATCCCCAGCGTATACGCCAAGCGTAGATATCCGACTTACATGCCCGATGTACATGCCACACCTGTACACTCGGCAGGTACCACAGATGCATACACCCAACGATGAAGTCTCAATGACAGAATGAAGACAGCAATGAAGAGCAAGAATTGAAGCAAGTCGGTAGCCATCAGCGTATACGGCCAGCCATTGTCGGCGTGTACGCCCAGCGTCCATAGCATCTCCAGCCAAGTTCACATATGCCCAGCACATCCAGCGTATACACCCAACGTGTACGCCAGCCTGATGTAGCGTATACGCCTTGCGTATACGCTCAGAAGATGTAATATGTTGTATATTTGTAAATTGTATGCACCCGGTCAACGCGCCGCGTGTCTCCTAACCCGAGTCTAGCGTAACAACTGGTATAAAACCCCTACTTTTCCACTTCACCAGGATGGTTGGTGAAAATCCCAGAGCATACCAGAGACATTTACGCTGCGCACCAGAGCTAAAAACCCTCTTATGCTGGAAAGCCCTGTATACCGTGCACGCAGTCTCTACACTCCGCCTACCGTGCGAACCCGCCGAGTCATCCCTACATCCACCGGGGCTTTTCATCCGCCTTGTGTTCATCACAACTGCGTTAGACCAGTGCACTATACTTTGACTCTGTAATACCATTGTTTACAGTTTATGCTAATTTTTTGCATGTGTTCTGTCTACGCTCATTACATTTACGCCCTATTCATATCTACTACGCCGTTTATGCTCTCATTTATGCCCATTTACGCTGTTTATGCATAACCCAGCGTGTAGCACTTCGGCATACGTGCGAGTAAATCCTTGTCTGATCCGCATGTGGACCACCCAAGGTACTCTGCCTTCGTGTATTCCAGCTTGCCCTCAGGTGAAGGAAGGGTCTTCTGTGCGCGTCTTGCGATCCCACGGTCTCTGTTTCCTTCCAGTCGGTGACCGACGATTTTAGGCGGTACAGAAATTGGCGCTAGAAGGAGGGCCTCCTAAAAAAATTGTTTGCAAACTTCTCAGTGTCTACACTGTTGAGCGTATACGCTGCCAACCACATGCCATTTTCTTCTGAAACCTCAGCCTCGTCTGAAAACCTTGCCTGCATGCTTACCAGCGTCTATGCTCATCAGCATTTTTGCTGCCCTGTGTCAAACTCTGCAAGTCTTTCAGCGTATATGCCACCAACTTCACGAGGACTATCCACAGAAACCCCAGCGTCTATGCAACCTAGCCTGAAAACTCATCCTGCGAACTGTCCAACATCTATGCTGTTCAGTATTTATGTTGTCCCTTGTTTTACGTTGAGCATTCTTTACGCTGCACTCTATCTTACGTTGTGTCTGTTTTACGCTGTCTTGCCTTACGCTGAACTCTATTTTACGCTGCACTCTGTCTTACGCTGTGCCTATTTTACGCTGTCTTGCCTTACGCTAAACTCTATTTTACGTGGCACTTTGTCTTATGCTGTGCCTGTTTTACGCTATCTTGCCTTATGCTGAACTCTGTTTTATGCCACGTTGTCTTACACTGTGCCTATTTTACGCTACCTTGTTTTACTCTGAGCCTTGTCTACGCTGTCTTGTTTTACGCTGTACTTTTTTTTACACTCTATCCTGTTCGCGTTATGCTCTATTTACGCTGTACTTTGTTTTACACCGAAGCTGTATATGCTACCTAGCGTATACGCTGCACCCCTTACATTGCATACGCTGTCTACGCTGACACTATACACTGAACGTTGAAGCGTATACGTTGCACTTTGTCCCTTAGTTTACGCTGTACCAAGTACACTAATTTCGCTCCTCTACCCTGTTTCACCCTTAACAATTCATCATAAACCCCGTGAACACCACCACTGCAACAGCTCAAGTAACCAACGTCGTGGGCACCATGGCTGTCCAACAACCTGTCACGCAACACCCGGGGGTACAACCCACTGTGGGGCCCCGCTGATCCCTAAGGTTACAAGGTAGAGACCCAGCCTCTAATATTATAACTCAGGATCAGTATAATTTTGTATGCATTAAGATACAAGCTGGCCTAGCTGTAGACCGAGCTGAACTGGAGGTAAAGAGGCATTTCGAACTCTTTTACAGAAGGGGGCACGAGTTCATCCCCTCACCATATGACGTCATCCCTATTCCAGAGCAGTATTTGAAGCTCATCACATAGCTCCTCCTGCAAAGGAGACACTCCTTGGATCAGCCTGCACTAGAGTCCGAACTAGAGGAAGAGGACGAATTTGCTGCTCAATCTGAACAAGAAGATTCTTACCACACTCTGAGCCTGCAAGCACACGTTAACCCCATTTTTCATCCCGGTACAGGGGAGATCATACCCCTCCAACCCCTCAGACTAACTCACACACAAATGCCTCCATCGCACACATCCTCATTTGCTCATGTGCCACCTCCAATTGACCCGCAATTCAGCATGCTCCCTCTCGCCATCATCCCCGATGCAGCAGCCGGCCCATCTTCACAAGCACCGCCCCCTCACAATAGCATGGGAGTGACACTCCCACCCTGAGTGATAGGGATGCCACACATGATACCGGCATCCACATCCGCTCACTACATCCCACACATTCAAACGCATACAGCCCCTTCTACCGCCGTAACCCAATAGGGGGTCCCTCCACAAAACGTAGCTGCGCAACGGGTAACGATGGGCACTCAACCACAGCAACATCAACCTCCTCACTATAACATACCACCCCATATGGTTCAACCAGCCAACGTTCCCCNGCCCAAGATTTGGTGAATGCCAAGAAACTGATGCAAGAATTAGCTGACAAGATAAAACGCCTCAAAACAGCTGCCGATGGGGAGCTGAAGGTAGTGGACTTCTACCAAGATGACCCCATCAGCTCATCTGTCCCACCCTTAACTTTGCCCAAAGGTGTTTCCTTACCAACACTAACCAAATACAATGGGGAGACAGACCCCAATGCACACTTGATAACATTTAGGCTAGAATGCGCGCTGCTCCAGGCATGGCCCCATTCCATTCTCTGAGTGTTCCCCATGTCCCTCGCAGGGAGGGCACTTGATTGGTATCTAGCCCTACCAAGGAATTCCATCTTCTCCTTGGAAGATTTATTACATCAGTTCGTGACTCCATTCAAGTACAACTTAAAACCCAAGGCCACCCTAGACAGCCTCATACAGGTTAAGCAAGCACTGCTTGAACCTGTACAGAAATTTATTCAGAGGTGGAACGCCGCTCTCAACGAACTGCATGAGCCAATCTCCCAGACCTACCTGCTTACTATTCTAAAAGGAGTTGTTAACGATTTCTTTAAATCCAAGCTGTATTACCTTAATGCGCGTGATCTTAACCAAGAATTTGTACAAAATAAAAACATAGAAGAAGCGGCCCAAAACAGCCATGACCCTACATACCTAGCCGTTAAGAATCAACACACCAAAAAAGATAAAGAGAAGGCTAAGGAAACTATAGCGGTGATAGCAGGGGCACAACAACAAAACAAACCACCCGTAGCCCCTACTAACTACAATAAACCAACTCCCACAGCCGCGCCAAAGTCATCATCGTCGCAAAACCCAACAATGAACCATACGCGGAACTTCGAGAGGAAAGAACCCTCTCAATATACGCCTCTGCCAATGAAGCCTTCCCAGCTCTTCAATCAACTCCTAAAGGCTTGGTTGATGAAACATAAATAGTTGTCCCCTGCGGCCATCTAGAGACATGACCGGTTTTGCCAACTCATTCAGAACCCAAGTTTAGCCATGCCAGATGAGCCTCCCATACCCAAAGGCTTTAGAATGGATTGCTTTTGCGACTACCATCAACGAAATGGATACGGTACAGATTATTGTTTCACCTTGAAACAAGATATTCAGCGGATGATCAATAAAGGCCAAATCACTTTTGATGAGGCCAACCCGGTCCAACCACAGAACCAAGCTATGGGGGTGTACAAAGACCCCCTGAACACCAAAGAGGTGCCATACATCATTAATACAATCTACCTTGATGATGATTCTGAAGCACCCAACATTAACACTGTCTATCCCCAATATAAACAGGAAACACCTAATAGGTCGTTCGTAGTTCAGATTCCCCCTGTTGTGTCCACGCCCACACCTAACACCATGACATGGGACAAACCGTATGTAGTGTGTGTCCCTCCCGTCATCCCCTCAAATGTATCAACCCCTCATACTCCGCCTACCCCTTTCATAGTCTGGGTACCACCTACGGTCGCAACAACGGGGGTCCAACCTCCACCAAAACCAACTCCGTATGTCGTTAGGATACCCGAAACTCCTAATGATTACCAAACCCCCATCTCACAAGCGCCAAACCAACCGAGTCCCTACGTCATTAGGGTCCCTGGCTAGCCTTCTAACCAGTCAGATCCAATGGCATAGCTGCAACCCCGCCCAGCTCCATATGTGGTGCGAATCCCAGGGCAGCTCGAGGCTCCAAGACCAGCCCCACCTCCATGCCACACATGAGAACGCCTAGCAAATAGGCTTACACGTGAACGTGTGGAGAAGGAACGCCAACGATTAGCTCTGGGGCCACCTAAGCCCATTCCACTTAACTCTGTGCCTATGTCGTCATCTAACAACCAATCGGATGCAGTTAATGAAGGCGAATCATCTGAAAAATATGAACCACTTAAAACGACAGCTTCGAACAAAAATGATAAACCAACAAAACATGAAATAAAACTGTTGGGCCCAATGGACCCAGTTATCATTGATAAAAATGCTCCAACTAGTAAAGATTTAGCAATGGCCTTGACACAAGTCACCCAAGCATTGAAGAAAAAGAACACTTCGTTGAGCTTGTATGATTTGGTGCTAACATCCCAAACACATCGAGAATCTCTAGTACGCATGTTAACATTGATCCTGGTAAGCAAGGACTTGCCCCCAAACGAACCCGCCATCCATGCGGTAATGTACTCATCTCATGGGACCACTCCTAAACCCTTGAGCTTCCATGATGACAACATTAGGGTGGACAAGAAAATAGGGGAAATAACAACAGTCCCCATGTTCATAACGATACGTATCAACTAGTTTAAGATACATAGGGTCCACGTAGACGATTGAGCCGCAACAAATGTTGTACCATATCCCATCGTTGAACAATTGGGTCTTACTGAATTAATTAAACCAACCGTGACTACATGTTTAAAGTTGTTCAGCGGGTCACGCGTAATGGTAAAAGGCACAATAACTTTAGATTTCATAGTAGGAGACCAGTTTCCTACATCTGCTGAATTCCTAGTAGTCAATGAGATGCCAGGGTTCAACCTGATATTAGGAAGACCCTGGTTGGCCCAACTGAGAGCTGTCTCCTCCCCTGTGGACCAAGAGATCCACCTGCCTTATGAAGGCGGTGAAATCATTATACACGGGAAAGCCGCTATGCCTATTATCTCATCACACGTGGACGTGGACCAAGGCTCAGAAGTCAAGCTTGAAGAGCCTACGCAAAACGATAAAAATGCGCACCCACCGGTAAGCAATAAGCCTTCGAACATGGAACAAGAGCCTCCTAAAACAGAAACACCCATGTTTGACGTTGTGCATACAACTTCTCAAATGGAAAATAACATAGAACCCTCACCAACTATCGAAGCATCTGAAAACATTGACATGGAATCCATTCCATCAGATGTCCCTTAGGCTGAATTACCATTCAACGTGATTAGCGAAGAAGACGCTGAATACAGAATCATACCCATTGACATATCGCCTAACATTAAAAGGAAGAAAATAAAAAAACTATTACAATAATATCGACACTTCAGTCCGAAACGACGTTAAACTACAGCTTGTCCGAAATGACACTAAACTACGATAAATCGAAGAAAACAAAAAAACATTATTATTACCAAACTACACTACCTGTCCGAAATGACGTTAAACTATCACGTCCACAAAGACGCAAAACTAGCCATGATCAGCAATGATTGGTAAACAAAAAAATCTGCCTGTGTCATTCGAAATATTCCTCGTTTATGACTAGGGCCCGAAATGGCCTTAAACTAGTTCATGCGCGTATACTTCGTTCCCCTTTTTTTTGTTATTCAGCATTTACAATCACATCTCTACTTTACACTTAAAACAAAATAGAAAAACAAGCCAAAACATTTTTCAATGCTACGTCGTGTTCACAATTAAAGTCAAAATCAACAAAAAAATTTCTTACATGCAATGTTGTACAATTACAAGTGTCAACTGTTTTTGTCCATCTCAAAATTTTCAAGTTACAATTCCCGTATAAGGCCGAGTCAAAAAACAACAAAAACTTAAAAGACTAAAAAAGCCTAAGCATCCGGGGCAGGAGGATCGTCCCTACTCCACTGGGGCCAACTTCTTGAGCATCATCGCCACCTTCATCCTGAAAATACCAAAAAGAACAACCAACATAAGAATCAGTGAATGTCAAAGTTTTAAATACTATTCAGTAAATTAATTTCATAAGGACAAAATGCTTACCATAGGAGATCCTCCTAAGCCAAACTCCAGCTGACGAAGGATTTCTTCTTCTGAAATGCTGGCCTAGTCTGTCCCATCCAGGCCTAAGTCAACGTTTGCCAAAGTCTTTCCTTTGTCGACAGCTAACCAGGTAGGGCATTTTAGAGGGAACTCACCCACCGACACTTCCCCAGAAGCAGTTGTGATCACCCTTGTAGGCGACTCCATTTCCATAGTTGTATTTTGAGCAAAAGTATCGAAAGAAGAATGCAAACCCAAACCCTCTACGAACATCTCTAGTTGTCGCTTTTCAATAGACACCTCTTTTAGCGACTTCTTGTAGTAATGTTTGTGATTCTTCTCATCCTAACCCCATTTACGAACCTTGGAAGCAAAGGCTTTCCAATCTTGACATTTAAGGTTGAGAAGATCAATTTGGGCTTTGCGCTCTGCCATTCTCTGGGTCAGCGATGCATGACAATTCAACAGATTCCAATATCTAGTGTACATAACCTCAGACGTTCACCAGGAGCGATCACCGCTTAGTTTGGCAGCGACGAACTCATACCGAGCCTTCAGATCGTCACGTTCCACTGACAACTCAGAGACTTCCCTTTCTTTTGCCTGAATCTGTAGCCACAACTGCTCAATGGAACGCCTACAGGTCCATAACAATTTAGCATTGTGCACAAAGCCTTCTGCAACTCCATTGTAAACAGGCCTTGGCACCTATTCTACTTCTGGGGAAAGTGTGGTTAAACGTTCTATGCTAACGCTTTCAGAGGGATCCCATCTCAATTTAGCACCTACGCACGTGAAAAATGCAAATGTTAGGACAATATAAACAAGATGTGAAGTTCCAAACCTTTAAATAATGCATACCTATGTCAGGGTGGGCCTCCTAGATCCGTTCAACAACTTCCTTCGTGAGCCCAGCCACAAAATCCATTTTTCTTGGCATTTCAGACCAAGTAAATGGCTCACGGGTATGGGATGAACTAACCTCAGCAGTCCTTTCCGGGGGAACCATCTTCATCGGTACATCCAAACGCACCATCTTGGTCTCGCTGCCTTCATCTGGACAAGATAAAAATGCAAAAAATAAAATACAAAAAAAATAAAAATACCACAAAAATGATGACTGACAGGAGAAATTGAAATAAGATAAAGAGAAAAGCATACCATGATCCTTGTCACCCTCTGGGGGGTTGCCCAGATCCAAGTCTCCCTGAAGAAACCTGTGGAACACTTAATCGACATTGCCCTGGTCATCCAACGACTCAATTTCTGTGGTTTTCTCCTTTAACTCCTCCGTCTCTCCAACTGAGCTCTTCTCTGTATGTTCCTCCTCATTGTTCTTCTCCGTATTGGTCTCCTCCTCCTTGGTGATAGTCTCTAGAGCTTGCTTCCTCACTGTTTTAAAATCAAGCCAAAAACATCAATAACACGTAAGTGATTGAAGTAAAAGTTATAAGCAAAACGAAAATGACAAAGTAATAAACAAGCAAGGTCCGCTTACTAGGCATCTTGAAGCATATCTGCTTCACACGTGGCTGGTTCACACCAGAGATTTCCTCAGCCGTGCGTTCAGGCCTCTTTAGCTTTGACTTAGCTTGGCCAACGGTCTCCTTGATGACCCGTTCTACCCTTCTGGCAGTGTAGGGTACCTCATCTGGTTCCAACGCCAAACTATCACATGTGTGGATTGAAACACTAGATGATCCCCCTTGTAGTAATAGAAGCAGATTCATCAATGCCTTCAGGTGCATCTTGGGATTTAGCTGTATCAAACAAGTGATTGATCCACGGGCGGGATATTTGACCCCGATCCCGCAGAACAAACTTGTTATCTGCGTGAACTACTAGGAACTCGGCAAAATGGCGAAGATAACTGATGAAGAATGCGAAGGTGAAATGGGATTGCACCTCGACATTTGAACGCAACCGCACTATCTCCTTGTGCATGCCCGACAACAAAAATCGTGCCCAGTTATATCGCATGCCTGTTTCCAAAATAGTTCACATGACACGAATAGCCTCAACCCCAAGACACCTCACCTGGGAAAGAGTTTTAGGGAATACCCGTGCTCTGAACAGGGGATATAGTTCGTTCACTTCCACAACTTTTGCCTTCCCCTGCATCAGGAATCCCTTGGCACCCTTGGCCACGCCTAGCCAATCTTCCAACTCCCGAATCGTCTGGAGCTCTTTATGAGCTCTATCTAATACTACATTTAATCCATCTACTGGTACGCCAAATAGGTTTGAAAAGAACTCAGGCAACACATGGAAAACTACCTTCACACCCTTAATCCGGGTGCTGTAGTATGAGACAGACTCATTAAAAGAGTCTACTATCCAAATCATCTCCCCAATGGAAACATCAGGACTTGGGGTCATAAAAAGCTCCATGAGGCTGGAATTATCCAGGCAACGAGCGAGGGACGGAGAAGCATGATTACGCAACCACTTCTGAGCCTTAGTCACCCCTCCGAACTTCATCGACAAAGTCATCTCAGTTCGTCCAGTGGTCACCGGATCCTCACCAGAAGGTACATCAACTGTAAAAGCAATTTAAAATGGTCGTATCAGCGTAAATCAAAGCAATTGGACAAACCCGTTAACATATCTAGAAAATGTTATCATTTACCATGGGTGGTGGATCTAGATGTGTTGCCAAGGTCATGAGGGAAGACTGGCCCATTGTCAGTCCAGTTTTCATGAAGCCACCCACGAGCCTTGCACATCGCAAATGCTCTGGAGAACTGCTTATGAAAATGGACCATCGAACCCTTCGTTTGACCCAGTACGGTCCCACGAAGGGTGGGGCCCATCATGAATGCCTCCAGAGTAGTGCGAGCAAGGGCTAATCCTTCATCTTCAATGAGTGTCCCATCCGAGTTGGTCTTCAGCCTGTAAGCAAATATAGGTCAAAACAAGAAAAAAACGCTAAACAGCGAAAGGAAACAGTAAACTTAAATATTCCTACCTGGCCACTCGATACATTGTGCCAGGAGGATTCTGGAATAATGTATGTGCACGGGCAGCTATGAACAACGTATTGTTGAGGTAATCTAACCCTCGCAGCAATAGTGCCCACATGCGCGTTAATGGGTGTGTAGACCGGGGCCCATGGGTAGTACCATCCTTGTTAACAAGAGGCCCCTTGTCAATGTCTTGTATGAAAACCATGACACCCTCTACAGCCCCTGGTAGCATCTCCTCAAGCACACTCCATGCAGTCACCTCGTTAAAGTTTGACCAGATAGCCACCTCAAAATTGTCCAATAGGAAGGACAGAAACCCACATGCACCTCCCCTGAACCAAACCTCGTTGTTATCCATAGTCATATCCAGGGGAACCTCGCCATCCTCAACAGGGCCAACCCATGTTAATACCCCAACAAGTTTGACAACGATGAGGAAGCGCTTGTTGTTCGTGCAAACAATCATGATGCCACAACAGATTAGCCCGAAAAGCGAAAGTTTACATCATAAATTGACACTTAAAATCTGGAAAAATTTTACTAACTGTTTGCATTCAGTGTATACGCCCCATAGACTAGCGTATATGCCGACGAAGCTGTTCACACTTAGCGCAAAAACGTGGTTTAAACTCAGCGTATACGCTGTACACTAGGCGTATACGATGCCTAACTCAGCGTATACGTCGAAAATGAACTGTCTTACGCTCAATGTATATGTCGACAAAACCCTTAGCGTATACGCCACAGCTCGATTTAAGCGTAAGCAGTCTACGCCAGCACGGAATAAACAAGTTTACGCCAGAAAGATGAAAAACAAGTTTACGCTAAAAAACAACTGCAGCTAAACAGCGTATACGCCGAATAAACCCTCAGCGTATACGCCGTCATAATAAACAGAATTTACGTTGATAAAACAAGCAAATCACACTGACAAGACTTTGCGCACAAAAAACTCATGACGCCGTGGCTTACGGTAATATGCTAGTACAGGGAAAATGTTTACGCTGACAAAATGTTACGCTATAAAGTGACACTCGGCGTATATGCCGCAAAACCCCATACACCTAAAAACCCCTACGCTCAGCGTATACGTCGAGACTGTCTACGCTATAAAAGAAAAAACACAGAAATAATTAGAGGTAGAGATCAGAGCCTACCTATGGGTTGTCACGGGCCAAGATAGGATCTTTGGCCTGGGGAGGCCCTGCAGCATAGCTTCCGTCTCCTCCGCGAAGGTCAAGTCGGGACCCTTCCTCCCCTGGCCTTCCACTTCTTTACCCTTGCCCATCTCAGCCTGTTTATGCTGACGATACAAGCTTACGATGAAGAGAAGAAGTGTCTACGTTGACGCCTCAAAGTTTAATGCTCTGCGTCTACGCTGGGGTTTAATGCTGCGCGTCTACGCTGGGGTTATTCTTTGGCGTCTATGCTCACGAGGAAATTTACGCTTACGCTAAGGCACTGTAGTTTACGCTTACGCTTTAACAATTTATGCTGTCGCTTATGCTCTATCGCTTTCAAAGTAAGAAGCAAATGGACCCCCCCCCTTTATATAGTGCTCCGCTGACGCTGACGCTAACGCCGCCGTTTAATCCGTTGTTGCTCCTTTTTTCTTTTTTTTGCCATTTTCCTTATTTTTCGCCCAAAAAAATAAAAAAAATATAAAAATATATATAATAAAAATTATTAAAAATAAAGATTGCTACGTCTTGGTTCCTCCGTGGACCCCATTTTACACGTTTACTCTGAACATTCTAGTTTAAATTGCCACTAATGGCCCGGTACGGCCTTAAAATACCATTCCCCCATCCAAGTTACGGCCCGGTAAGGCCTTAAACTGTCACTTTCCCAATCTAGTTACGGCCTGGTATGGCCTTAAACTGCCATGCATCCTAGTGTGATGGTAATCCACCATTATGCATGTACACATAGTTTAAAAGCACCAAAAGACACAGAACGATACCCCTTTGCTTATTCAACTCTCTGTTTATTGGCAGGAACAAGCTCAATGGACTGCCAGCATTTAACCGCACCGTTAATCATGGATGGATCATACGGCAAAATTACAAGAGACATTAACATAAATCTCATCAACTTGAGTTCACCGACGGACAACGCAGTCATAGCCTCAACACAGCAAATAACAGACGATTACAAAGGCATGACAAAATTCCTTGACATAGAGGCCGAGAATATCACCGAAGACCCGTTGGCTGAAACTTCCATCGTCATGCCCGATGGAGAAACTAAAATTTTAAAATTAAGCACCTTATTACAACTGCCATTAGCCAAAAACATTGAGAACGTGCTTAGGGAAAACATGAAAGCATTCGCTTGGTGCTACACAGACATGCCCGGGCTAGATCCCCGAATTGTCCAACACAATATCATCCTTGATCCAAAGTTGAGACCAGTAAAACAAAAAGCACGAAAGGTTAAGCCCGAGGTAGCATTAGCAGTTTGCAATGAGATCACCAAGCTTTATCAAGCTAGTTTCATTCAGCCTGTCAATTACACCAAGTGGGTGTCCAACATGGTCATTGTTCCGAAGAAGAACGAAAGCATTCGTTTGTGCATCGACTTCAAGGATTTGAATGTTGCAACCATAAAGGATGATTTTCCTCTACCCAACATCGATCAACTTGTTGACTCAATTGCCGGGCACGCACTATTATCCTTTATGGACGGCTTCTCAGGATACAATCAAATACGAATCAACCCAGAGCATCAGCTTCAGACGACCTTTATGACACCATGGGGAACCTTTTGTTACACAATGATGTCTTTTGGTCTCAAGAACGCTGGGGCCACGTATCAAAGAGTGATGAAATTTATCTTTAACGATTACATACTACACTCACTCAACGATTACGTGGATGACATTGTGGTTAAGTCAAAGACGAAGGAACAACATGTACAAGATCTTGATTTAGTATTAAAACGTTGTCTGAAGTATGAACTGAGGCTTAACCCGAAAAAGTGTGTCTTCAGCATCAAAACAGGCAAAATGCTTGGATTTATAGCATCCGAAGCAGGGATACGAGTAGACCTCGATAAGGTTAAAGCCATAACAAACCTGAAACCACCAGGAAACCTTACTGAACTTCGAGGTCTACAAGGTAGATTACAGTTCATCAGGCGCTTCATAGAAAAACTGACAAATAAACTAAAACCCATGAACCACCTGTTACGCAAGAATGCACATTTTGAATGGACTCCGTAGTGTCAATAGGCATTCGATGACATTAAAATGACACTTGCCCGATTACCCACGGTTTATCCACCTCAAAACGATAAACCATTCTACATCTACCTTGCTACTTCGGATTCGTCCATTGCATCTATGCTTTGCCAGAAACGCGATGACGGAACTAAAGTTCCTGTATATTACTTGATCCACGTATTAGTTGCCCACAAGAAAAAGTACAATGACGTGGAGAAGTCATGTTTAGCTTTGGTCTTTTCTTTAAGAAAATGGTGACATTACCTCTTCCGTAACCAGGTTTACATAATTTGCAAGGACAATGTACTGAGAGCCATAACAAAAAATATTTATGAAACAAGTCGAATAGCCCGGTGGAAGGCCATGATAGCCGAGTTTGACCTGTACTACGTAGTGCAATCATCAGTTAAGGGTCAAGCTATAGTAAATCAAATGGCAACATCACCAATGCGCGACCAAGCGACTATAGACCCAGACTTCCCAAATGAGAATATAAGCACCATAGACATAGTGCCCGATGACTACAATGCTATTTTAAACTTTGATGGGGCATCTACCTCTGGAGGAGGAAGTGCAGCCGCTTTCATCACCTATCCCTCTGGGGAGATCCGATCCTTTGCCTATCATTTCGACTTTCCTTGTACGAACAACATAGCAGAGTATGAAGGTCTCCTTAGAGGTCTCACGGCAGCTTTGGCTTTAAACATCACACGACTTCTAGTTAGAGGGGACTCACAACTGGTCGTAAACCAAGTCACAGATGTCTATACATGCAAAGCCCAACATTTACAACTTACTGCAACTTGGCAAAACACCTAATGAGGTGATTCGAAAACATTGATGTGCAACATGTCTCCAGGAATGATAACACCATCGCAGATGCGTTAGCCACATTAGCACTAAACATATCTCCAAACATGTTCCACACGTTGCCAAGCTTCATAACCAGTTGTGCTGAACCAATCACTGAAACCCTTGACATGTTGTCGATTACATCTGTTAGTTTAACACACGTGGTAGAATGGTACGATGACATAAAAGAATACCTTCTACGCGGCGAAGCACCACAACATCTAACAAATGCATAGAGGGACGCAGTGCAGAAACGTTCTAAGTAGTATACCCTGGTAGGGGACACACTATGTCGTCGATCCTACGAAGGCATATTGCTAACATGTGTTAGTAGTGTTGATGCCCACACTATTGTTGAACAGGTACATGAAGGACTATGTGGAGGACACATAGCACCAAAAGCCATGGCAATGAAAATCAGGCGCTTGGGCTATTATTGGCCACACATGGAATACGATTGTCTCACCATAGTCAAAACATGTAATACTTGTCAAAAACATAGCAATCTGATACATGTCCCACCGAATGAGTTGCATACAACGCCAATCACATGGCCCTTTCAAAAGTGGGGGTTGGACCTCATTGGTTAGATAACCCCCTCGTCTTCCACGGGCCATAGTTTCATTATAACTGCCATAGAATACTTCACGAAGTGGGTAGAAGCTGCTCCCCTTCGAAAAACTACATCCAAGCACGTGTGCAATTTCATTCTGGAAAACATTATAACCCACTTTGGCATTCCCATGACAATCATCACTGACAACGGGCCACAATTTAGCAGTGCCAAAACCAAAGCCTTTTGTGAAAATTTAGGGATCAAACACTCATTTTCATCCCCTTACTATCCTCAGAGCAATGGACAAGTGGAAGCAACAAACAAGATAATTATTACAATACTTAATAAAATGCTTACCCAGAGCAAAAGAAAATGGCACGAACAATTGGTGTACTCATTGTGGGCATACCGTACTACGCACCGAACTTCGACAGGTAAGACACCATACAGCCTTGTTTACGGTTCAGAAGCTGTTTTACCTTTGGAACTACAGGTACCATCTTTAAGGATCACACTTTCTGGGCTCCTCGACGACAGACAAAACAATGATCTACACGTCGTTGATCTTGACTCGGTGGAGGAAGAACATGTGCACGCCCTTGATCAGATCGAATGGTACCAAAAGCGACAACGACAACGACATCGGCATAACATTAACAAGCACCCTATCAAAGAAGGTGACCTTGTGCTTAAAGCCATTCGGGAACATCTGGACAAATTCTCAGCTAACTGGGAAGGTCCTTACTTGGTTACTAAAGCATTTGACAATGGAGCGTTCAAACTAGCTGACATGGAAGGAAACGAGCTTACCAATCTGACCAATCACTTGTACCTAAATCCGTTTTACGTTTGAAGTACGAGCTCAGGTACGTGCAAGTCCTGGAATCATGACTATAAACTGATACCACAGCAAGTCCTAGAATCATGACTATAAACTGATACCACAGCTCGTCCTGGGATCATGACTATAAACTGATACCATAGTAAGTCCTGGAATCACGACTATAAACTAATACCACAGCTCGTCCTGGGATCATGACGATAAACTGATACCACAGAACAGTCCTTGGTTATGACTTAAAACTGACGCCACACCTGTCCTGGCATCATGACAATAAACTAATACCCCATAGTGTCCTCAATGACGATAAACTAGCACTCGTCTAGTACGATAGTAAACTACCACCTTCACAACCGTCAGAGTCCGCTAAGACTATAAACTAGCTTGCCTCCTCATAGTCCGCTAAGACTAAAAACTGGTAATGTAACATCTACCACGATGCTAAACAGGCAATGTCCAATGGGTTACGACATAAAAATAACCCATGGTAGTCCGCCAAGACTATAAACTAGCAAGTTCATTACTAGTTCATCAATTTGCCGCCACATTTACGCTTCATCACTACATCACCCAC
The DNA here is from genome assembly GCA_015680685.1 of Gnetum montanum. Lineage (NCBI taxonomy): Eukaryota > Viridiplantae > Streptophyta > Gnetopsida > Gnetales > Gnetaceae > Gnetum > Gnetum montanum. Next base: position 961,716 of record MNCI01028057.1, read on the forward strand.
CATCAGAAGATCCTACCAACGCTACTACTATTGACACACAATCTGCCGCCATGTAAGTCTAAGCTCAATCATTCACTCATGGTTTTCTTGTCTCCTTGCAATTGTGTTTGCAGGATGACACCCAGAGGTTTTCGTACAAGAATGCATTTCGTCACAAGCAGCAAGATGGGACAATGTTCACAACACACATGGCGAGATTAAATCAAACCATTCACTAGTACATCCCCATTCACCGACTCATTCCCTATCTGTTCACAAATACATTTTATTTAATCATACCTCTGATACATCCAGTACACCCAAAACTTTGAACATGCTGTCACATACCGTCGCACATGAGTAAAAAATCAATGCAAAGTTTACAATTTAAAAAAAAAACTCCTGGCACTTCCCATATAAGCCCTAGGCGGGAAGGCAGTGGTCTCAAAACCAAGTACTCATGTCCAAAACGGTCAAGAAGGATATAGTTGCATGGCTCTGGCTCTCTGCCAACAAGTCCCCCTAAACATTAAACACGGGCCCTGTTCCTCCAAAGCATGTAACACATCTCCCCGTGGCTTTGGTCTTGCCAACAAGTCCTCTTGAATACTAACCAAGAACCTCATTCTGCCAAAGAACGCCCATCGCATGTCTGAACTCCGAGTCTGCTAAACAATGGCTATTGACAAGGACCGGCATGCTGCACATCCCAACACCCCATCTCCCAGCATAATTTCTTGGGGAGTCGCCAATTCCCACAATCTTTCTTCTCCTATTAGCTACAAATTTTCCTTTTTCAATCCCATGTACTACTGAACATGGTGCGATGATGTCTAGTCAAGTGGCAAAGAACAAAGTCTATATCAAGTTGCTTGTGATGTTTTTCATTTCTTTGTCGATGCTTCTCGGGTTGATTCCTCCAAGCGTCAACAAAGAGGGGCCAATGAAACACCACAAAATTTTGAGCTTGGTACTTCCCCAGCAAGAAGCAGGTCCCTGGGACCCACAAACAACCACGGCTACATTTGGTGTCACACATTGCAACTTCAGGAATCAAGAGACTTAATTTTCACTAAGTATGCACTACCAGCATATACGCCCAGCATCAACAGCGTATATGCCCGACATCCCTAGCGTATACGCCTAGCGTAGATATCCGAGTTACACACCCGATGTACACGCCACACCTGTATGCTCGGTAGGTACCACAGATGCATACGCCCGACGATGAAGTCTCAATGACAGAATGAAGATAGCACCAAAGAGCAAGAATTGAAGCAAGTTGGTAGCTGTCAGCGTATACACCCAGCCATTATCAGCATGTACGCCCAGCGTCCATAGCATCTCCACCCAAGTTCACATATGCCCAGCACGTCCAACGTATACGCCCAACGTGTACGCCAGCCTGATGTAGCGTATACGCCCCACGTATATGCCCAGCAGATGTAATATGTTGTATATTTGTAAATTGTATGCACCCGGTCAACGCGCCACGTGTCTCCTAACCCAAGTCTAGCATAACAACTGGTATAAAAACCCTACTTTTCCACTTTACCAAGATTGTTGGCGAAAATCCCAGAGCATACTAGAGACATTTATGCTACACACCAGAGCTAAAAACCCTCTTATGCTGGAAAGCCCTGTACGCCGTGCACGCAGTCTTTACGCTCCACCTACCGTGCGAACCTGCTGAGTCATCCCTGCATCCATCGAGGCTTTTCGTTCGCCTTGTGTTCATCACAACTGCGTTAGACCGGTGCACTGTGCTTTGACTATGTAATACCATTGTTTACAGTTTACACTAATTTCTTGCATGTGTTCTATCTATGCTCGTTACATTTACGTCCTGTTCATATCTGCTACGTCGTTTACGCTCTCATTTACGCTCTCGTTTACGCTGTTTACGCATAACCCAGCGTATAGCACTTCGGCATACGTGCGGGTAAATCCTTGTCTGATCCGCATGCAGACCACCCAAGGTACTCTACCTTCATGCATTCCAGCTCGTCCTCAGGCGAAGGCAGGGTCTTCTGTGTGCATCCTGCGATCCCACGGTCTCTGTTTCCTTCCAGCTGGTGATCGACGATTTCAGGCGGTACACTCTCCTCTTTGGCATTGTAAAATCAAGCATTGTGAACTCTCTGTTTGACACTGCAAATAGTTAGCATTTTCAGCTGACACTTTGTTCCACCTTTCTTTTACCACCTTGGTAGAATTTCTGCATTACCAACACCTAAGTCTGCACCCAAGCGCAGTCTTTTTTGCTCTGCATATCTTGGTTACTCTCGGGATCTTTACACTTCATGATGTTGTGCAACTAACTGTATCCATCTTAACAAAGCAAGTCTGTAGCTTTAGAGTGGTGCATGTTTCTAACTACACTTTACTTTATTTCTTGCCTACTGTACCATTTGCATTACTTTTTCTATTTTATTCACTTTAAAGCATTACTTCGCATTGTTGTCACATTTCCTGCTTTATTTACTTTCAAGCATCATTTCGCATTTCCATTCCATCTCAAAGGTACACGTTGCAAAAGGCTATATTGACACCAATGTAAGTTCTTGTTTGATCAACCAGACCGTTCAGGGTGCCCCATATCCGCACACACCCAGCACGGCCCTCCAGTGAGTACGAGGTCAAAACTGTAGCACCCACTAACCCCTCGGTGTTTTCCAGCCGTCGATGTTTTCGATTGCTACACTCGGCTTGCATGACATTTAGCTATGTGGTAGCTAATCCCACAGCTAAACTGAGAGCACATGCCTTTGGTAGGGATTCTAGAGCATCCATAGCCACAACAACTCCTGGTGCCTTAGAGGCTAGTTCCTCCATGCCAGTGCTGTCAAGGCTACTGTTGGCCTTCCTACTTTAGAATTCGTACACTGGTGGCGATGCCCAATAGCTTCAACAGTGCCAGTAACCAGTAAGACCTTTGTCCTTGTGGGCACGACTTATGACAGCAGCAAATGCTACAGCATCGCGAAGCGAGTGCCTCGACTAGCTTAGCTACTTCAGAGTGCAAATTCCATGGCATGCGTAACACAACTCGCCGTATGGAAAGTATTTGCAGGAAAGTTAAAACCCTTCATGGATGTGACACAACTCATCCTGTGAAGGAAACACCTATCCTACGAGGGGTTGAATAACAACACCAGCCAAAGATAAAAATGCGAATGAGTCCCTCATGAGCATTCTGATGAGGGACTTTTCTAAACATCATCTTTGCTCTCTGCCTTAAGCTTTGCAAAGCCAATGCAACAGTCTCAAGCATAGCCAAGTGACGTCTTGACACTAACCAAGTGACAACATCAACATTTTGTCTCTTATGGTGTTTCATATTCTTTTTCAATGTCTATCGATCTCGTTCTCCAGACATCGAAAAAGAGGGACCAATGAAAGACCCCAAAAAATTTGAAGTCATTCTTGCTTCACCAAGCCTTACAATTCGAGCAAGCACCACGATAGTTCTTCAGGATGAGAACGTTCTAAGTTTAGGCTAGCTAGTTTTGGCAAATTTTCTACTTTAGGTGAAAACAAGCTCTACAGATCATCCCACCTGCCCACCTAAGTAGCCTGCCCAACTGACAACTTGCTCAGAAACAATGTGCAAAGTTGGCAGCAGCATTTTGGATGCACAAAATAGTTCAACAAGTTTACTAAGTCACGAAGTCTGCTATGCTACGCTATGCTATAGCGTAGCGAGCTTTAGAAGATGATTGTAGAACGGAGTGCTATGATATGCTATGCTACGCTACATAACGTAGCATAGCATAGAAACAACTATACCACTAGTTTCCTCACTCAATCTTAAGTCCTTCAATAATTTCCCTTTTCATCAGGAAGTAGCAGACCATGTCTGCTGTTATGCTACATTGAGCTACAAGGCATAGCGAGGAGTGGCAATCCTGAGAAGAGATAGAAGGTAGCTCAAAGGGTGAAATCAGCAAGTTTGCAAGTCTCACGGAAGAAAATTTTACAAATCAACAAAGTTTTCGTGACTAAGGCTAGTTGCTACACTACGGTACGCTCGGTAGTGTAGCAAGCATGCGACACACATGTAGCAGAATGCACGACAAGGTGCTACGCTACACCAAGCATGCTATGCTACAAAGCATAGCAGGGCATCTGGGTGGTTATGCAACATCAATGCACTTTACCTAATTGGACCATTGGCACACGTCTCCACATGCTGACGGTGCAATTACGGCATGGCAAGCTCACAGTTACGGCATAACAGGCTCACATTACAATGATCTTGTAGGTCCAATGGCCATACATGGTACATGTGGCACCAACAAATCAATGTGGGCCTAGGGCACGTGGCATCCAAACCACCCCTTTTGCGTGCCCTTTAGCCTTATAAATATCCCGATGAGCAGTGCTCAAAGGGTTGGACTATCTTTGGAGGTTCAAAAAAGAAAATATTGTAATATTGAGCACTGAGCATTGTAATCTTTTTCTTTGACACTACAAACAGTTAGCATCTTTAGTTAACATTTTATTCTATCTCCCTTTGTACCACCTTGGTAGAATCCCTACATTGTTAGTGCCCAAGGCTGCGCCCAAGCGCACAACCTGTTTTGCTATACACGTCTTGGTTACTCTCAGGATCTCTGCACTCCACCACGCTGTGCAATCGACTGTATCCACCTTGACAGAGCAAGCTTGTAGCTTCAGAGCGGTGCATTTATCTAACTGTATTTTACCTTGTTTTTTGCTTATTGTTATGTTTTGTACTACTTTTCTGCTTTATTTACTTTCAAGCATTACTTTGCGTTTTCGTACCCATTTTCAAAACTATATGTTGCAAAAGGCTATATAGATGCCGATTAAGTCCCTGTCTAATTGACTAGACCATTCAGGTTGCCCTATATCCGCACACACCTAGCATGGCCCTCCCGTGGGTATAGGGTTGAGACTATCATGCCTGCCGACCCCTCGATGTTTTCCAACCACAGATGTTTTCGATCGCTACAATGTGCCCTAAGGAATTGTGAAGGTTGTCTTGTGTTGGTGTTCTATAATTTGGTTGTATCCCAAGAATCCATCCATAAAGGATCGCAGTGCATGCCCAGTAATTGAGTCAACAAGTTGATCAATACTATGTAGTGGAAAATCATCCTTTATAGTGGATATGTTGAGATCACGAAAATCAATGCATATACAGATGCTACCATTTTTCTTAGGGACAACAACAATGTTAGATACCTAGTATACATAGTTAACATCTTGAATAAAATCAGCTTGGTAGAGTTTCATGATTTCATTACGAACTACCAATGTTACCTCAGGTTTAACTTTTCATGCCTTTTGCTTTACTGGTTTGATTTTTTCATCAAGGATAATGTTGTTTTGTAAGATTCGGGGGTCCAACCCTGGCATGTCAGTATATGACTATGCAAATGTTTTGATATTGTCTTTCAGTATTTGAATAATGTCATTAGCAAGTTGAGGATTCAATAGGGCACTTAGTTTCAGTGTTCTAGTTTCGTCATTGGTCGTCATAATGGGGACTTCAACGAGAGGATCTTCAGTGATGTTGCCTGCATCTAGGTCTAAAGTTTTAGTCATACCCTTAGAGTAGTCTGATGTTTCTTAAGTGGATGCCATGAAATTAGCATAAGCAGATGAGTCTAGGTCTAAGGATTCTAGATTAATCGCTCTTTTATGGCCCCATCTGGTCCATTGATAGACAATGTTGAAAAGAGGTTCTTGCTATCCATATGCTTGCTCTTGCCAATTTAAATCGGGAGCAATCGTGAGCAAGATTCTTTGATGAGGGAGTTGCTATATAAGCTAGCTTTGTGTAATTAATTCACGTCCTGATGCAAGTATAATGGTAGTTTAATGTCATACCCCAACCACATGGTAGTTTTAGGCCATACCGGGCAACACATGGCATTTAAGTTTTGTGTGAATAATAGTGTTATGATTTTTCATGATTTCATAGATTTTCGGTCCTCATGGTATTTTTTCTTGTTTATGCCTTATCTCATAAGAAATGATATGCATAAAAAAAAGAAATTATCCTAAGAACATGAAAATGGAAACAAAGTAAATGATAATAATAATAATAATAATAATAAAAAGGCACAACATAAAATAAAAAGCACAATGTAAAATAAAAAAAAGTGGAATAAATTGAACTAGGGGTGGAAATGAATTTTAAAGTGCCTAGCGTGAGTTAGTGTTGGCAGCATGAGCGACTAGGTGCATAGCACAGCATGAGCTATAGGGCGTGTAGGCCAGTGTGAGCAACAAGGTGTGCAGGGCAGCATGAGAAACAGGGCATGGAAGGCAGCGTGAGCAACATGAAGGGAAAAGGGAGGCAAGAACAATGAGGTAAAGGGAAGAAGCAGGCAAGCTTGGAATTTGTAGAGGAGAGCAAAGAACTGATCCAACACCTTCCTCAACCTAGGATTTTGTCATGGGCAAGGACCCTGCGTAGGTATGTTTTCTTTCATTCTTGTTTTTGATGTCATTCTATCGTAGCGTGAGTACAGCGTGAGCCATTAGGGCTACCATTTTTGCTATGCTTTTAGAGTGAAAATTTTGCTGGATTTTAGGTTTTATATCATATATTTTTGCTATAAATTTCGGGTGTTAGGGACATTACTGGGGTTTTGGAGCTTGCCATTTTTTTATGATGGTTGTTTTGGGTGATGGCGTGAGTATGGACAGCGTAAGGATTAGTTAGTGTGAGTGATGCAGGGCATGCCCAACATGATTTTCATGGCCCTGTGCATCAGTGTGAGTTGCAAGGTGTGCACAAACCCTCAGTGTGGGTCGCAGGGTTCTAAAAAATCCCCACCCAAAGTCAAAACTAATGCTGTGGTGGTCTCATGATTCTTGAAATTTCCTTGGGCACATTCTTTCCCAGTAGGGCTATTCTCAGTGTGAGCTGGAGATAGGGTTGTCCCAGGGTATTTCCCAATGTCTTGTATGGCCATAACAACTTGAACATCAGAGACATGAATACACAAATGTCACATATTCTAGCGTGATATCTCTTGCAGCATGCGTTGCTTCCAGCGTGAGTTACTTCGTAGCGTGCGCTACTTCCAGCATGGGTTTCTTCATAGCGTGCGCTACTTCCAGCATGGGTTTCTTTGTAGCATGCGCTGCTTCCAACTTGAGTTGCTAGGTTGTAGTGTGAGCGATAGGGGAGGTTGAAGGTTTATTCAGGATGCCATGAGTTATGGAATTCTCATTACTTGGTGGTGCTATGTTCCTTGGAACAAACAATTTAAATTCTTTTCTTGTAAATGCTGGTTTCATGTTGCTTGTAATGAACTACTATCTAATGGATCTCAATGTTCCCCAACGAGTGTCAAATACACCAAATGAATACTAGTGTTCTTTTCTCATGGGGTGATCTTATGTGTTGAATATTATTTACTTGTTGGTTTTATATATTTGCCTTATTTTATTTTATTTTAATTTATATGTTTTATATGTTTTAAATACTTACCTAAGGTTCTGGCTCTATGCAGGGGACTTAAGCCTTTTCTCCTTGTGGTTGAACTTTTCGATGTGCTATCTTGGTTTGGCCCTTTGGAATCAAAAACACCTCATTATGACATGCGGATTGGGCCTCATGTAATATGGTTTCATCCAAATTTTGGTGCATTTTTATCATTCATTTTGTAGAGTTTTCAGGTTATCATATGGTGTCACTAGAGTGAACGGTTGACTCGTGATATTGTTGAGACCATGTTGCCCGACTCAACACGAGGCATGCTAGCCTTCATTGTTGACATAGACAAGGGACCATATATAGTGAAGGGAGGCACTCCCAAAGGTCTTAGATCTACACGTCCTTTGACACGTGTGTGGGGACTGCCGTCTTGCAGCCATTACAATAGTAGTAGCACACTTTTTCTAGCCTTCCGTGTGCATACACTATTCCAAAACCTACTTGGAATAGTGTACAAAGTGGATAGGTATGCTCTTTTATACTTGTCTTAACTTTGGTTCTTTTAACGTTATATCATTATTTATGTATGAATACCTTTTCCTTCGCAGGCCCCATTTTGATGAGCATGGATTGCATGAGGATGATAATGGGCTTGCCTTAGTGCACACAGCCTTAGAGGCATTCATGGTGGAATCCACTCTTCGTGTTGCAGTGCTAGATCAGACCAAGGGTGCTATTGTCAATTATCCTAGGCAATTCTCTAGGGCCTTTGAAAATTGTCAAGTTTACGGATAGATGCATGAGGATTGGTCTCCTGATGGGCCCATTTTTCCTCAAATGGTTGATCCTGCACCAAGTCTGCCTACTCCATTTGCTAATGGTAAATGATTATGTTCCAGGCTTCATTTTCATCTTTGTTACATCATTGCTTATCATACTCTTAATTTTTCGCTCAATTTTCTCTTTTTTTTCTTTTCTACAGCAGCTGTTTCCCCTGATGGAGTTACCATCATATTCAGGTGCACTGAGGCCACCCTCTTTATGAAGTTTGGAGAGACAGAGGAATCACAACGGTGGCTGCACATGAAGGAACCTGAAAAAATCATCAACCATCTTACCAATGCAGGCTTGATAGACCTATTTACTGCCTTGACTCCTAACGTTTCCATGATGGAAATGGTTTCCATCGTTGACTCTTTTAATGATGATATCTCCTATTTTACTACATGAGTTCGGGAAGTTAAGGTGTCCTTCCACCTAACTACCAAATTCTTTTCCCATCTTTTCGGCGTACCAATGGACGATGCTAAGGTGGTGGTAGATAGATCAACTAAAGAAGGCCGCATGATCAAGGAACTTGAAGACTGGCTAGGTGTACCATGGGGTCTCAGGGGTTTTTCCATACAAGCTGATACTCGCTTGACAAAGGTAAATTTTTTGTACCCACTCTTTAGAGCATGAGCGTCCCCTAAGTCTCTTTCTTAAGTAAGAAGTCTTGTTGTTGATTCTGCATGTGTTATGCGCTAGGTCTTAGAGATTGGTATGTGCTACAATTGGGTGCATTTCCTAGGATCAGGTCTCTATGGAGAGATCATTAGGCTACGTTCCAATGTTGATGCTAAATCCCACGTTACCTTTGCCTTTTTGGTGGTCTATCTCCATAGGTTTTCTGACTTCTTAGTGGTCTATGGAGATAACCATTATGTGTTAAGGGATCGTTCACAGTTGTCTCACCCCTGGATTCATCATCTATTTAACACCACTAGATCCCAAGATCTACCCGAAGGCATCGAAGAATCAGTCTTTGTCACAACAGGGGGTGCAGTCAGTCATTCTCATCATTCGCGTGATATCTTGGGATTCAAACCACCTAAACTACACACAACTATTAGGAGAGCTGAGTGCTTGATTTAGGAGACCTATACTATCCAAAATCATCAGCACGAGGCTGAAATGAAATGGACACTGAGAGATCCATGGAAGATACAGTAAGACCCCACCTTCATGTGAGGGTAAGCTAGAAATAAACAAAGGTAGAGTGCCTTGAATGGTCTACGCGTAGATCAAACAAGAACTTCCCCTAGTGTACGCTATTGCAGTGCATTGGGTTATATGTAAACAAATGCAAACTAAAGCATAAACAAACATACGAAAGGTAAGACGAAAAAAAACATAAACAAAGGTAAGAAAAAGTTTAACAAATGTAAATGGCATAAACAAAGAACAATGGATGGAAAAATTGTAACTATATGTATTGATTGACGATTACAAAAAAAGTGCACCGGTCAGAACGCAGTTGCCGATTGATCGCAAGGCAGATGTTTAGCCCTAATGTGAAGGATGTACAGATGCTGGGAGGTTGTAGGTGTGCAGCATGACCAAAATTGCCCCAAGTCCTCAGTGTGACTAAGTCTAGGTAATGCCCAACGTATCAGATGATGATGATGAGATTCTCTAATTCTCCAGATCTTGATGCCCCAAAATTGCCAACCTTGATTAAGTGGAAAAATGGGGTATTTATAGGATTTTATGGTATAGGATTTGGATCTAGAGGGAGATCTATGGCTGCGAGGTGANTGGTATAGGATTTGGATCTAGAGGGAGATCTATGGCTGCGAGGTGAGAGAAATGTGGATCGGATGACAAGTATTTGCATTTTAACCAAATGCAGAAAATTGTACAATGTACAGGGTGCAGCATGACCAAGATCTCTTATGCTGGCATGTGTAATCTGCAGTGTAAGATCTTGATATGCTAAAAAATGAAAAATGTACAAAGAATATTAAAGTACAAGAGTGGATTTGGATGTTTGTGCTCCGGATTTGCAGATCTGTGCTTTTTTCGCTCCACCAAGGCCTCTAGAATGCGTGGATCTGGCTTTGACGTGTCTACAACGTGTCCTGGCATCAGCCTCTAGCGTCCAGCGTCCAGCGTCCTAGTGTTTACACTATGCATACGCTGGCATTAGCGTGCCAACATGACCATTAGTGTGTCCAATGTTTATGATGCATTTGGAGCCCATTTTGACCTGTGAGATCCATTTTCAGAGTGGATATGCATGCTTAAGGTCGATAGGATTTTGCATGTCGACTTGGAGCTGATTAGGAGGCTGTTTTGGCATACTTTTGATTGGTCACACTATGGTCACACTACCCAACATGACCTCAGTGTGACCAAATTTTTATGCCTTGTTTTGAGCTGATTTGTGGATGCTAATGCCTATTTATTGATGTCCAACTGCTGCCCACTCTCCAGGGTGGTCTGGATGCTGAATCTGAGTCCAATTTGATGCTGTTTTGGTCATCTTTCATTTGGTCACACTGTGGTCACACTGTGCAATGTGACCTCAGCATGACTAAGTTAAAATGACATGTTTGAAGCCAAAATCTGGATTTTTGGAAGATTGAGAGTTAGCACAGTTGTTGCCTATCCCCTAGGGATTGAGTTCATGTTGAAACTAGACCTAAAACTGCTTGATGTACCCTGTTTTTGCTTGGTCACGCTGTGCAACGTGACCTCAGCATGACCAACTAAAAGTGCCATGTTTGAGGCCCAAATTTTAATTTTCTAGAGCATCTGAACATGTACAATTGTTGCCTAGCTCCCAGGAGTTGAATTCATGTCAAAATTCTACTTGGAGGTTCCTAAATTGAGCTATTCTTATTTGGTCACACTATGCAGCGTGACCTCAGCATGACTTACTGAAAGTGGCTTAAAACATGTGATTTTGAGCTCAAATTTCAAGGTTTTGAAGGTTGTGAGCTGCAGGGGGCATCGCTGAAGCTCATGGAGGGTTCGTGTGCTCATATCTAGGCTATTTGGACTTGATTTTAGGGCTCTAGAAGTTGGTCACGCTAGACACATGTTGGTCTTACGCTGGGCAGTGTGACCACAACATGACTAGAGTGTATATAGAAAAAACCATGCATTTTGAGCCTTAAACCCTAGATTCTAGATGCTGGGAGTTGGAGTAATCGCCTATGGGCCCTAGGGGAACTTTTCCTATTCAATCATGTGTCGTTTCATGCTATTTTGGAGGCTCTCAAGTTTGGTCATGCTGTATTCCTGTTGGGCAATGGCATGACTTAGCTTCAGTCCTGTCTAAAAGTGCTAGGCCAAAAATTTTTGTGGTGTTTTCATTGGCCCCTCTTTGTTGATTCTTGGAGGAATCCACCCGAGAGGCGTTGAGAAAGAAGTACAAAACACCACGAGCAACTTGGCATCCAGCACTGTCCATCAAGCACCTGGTCGGATGTCATCGTACCATGTTCAGAAGTACATTGGATCAGGAAATGAAGTTTTGAGATGCATGGGAAGCAGGTTGTAACTGTATGGTAGGGTATTGATCAAGGGATTGTTTTTTTTAACTGTGGAAGAGGAATGCTCTTGTGAACAAGCCATGTTGGTCCTTGTTGATAGCCAGTATCTAGCAGACTTGNATGGAAGAGGAATGCTCTTGTGAACAAGCCATGTTGGTCCTTGTTGATAGCCAGTATCTAGCAGACTTGGGACCAAGGCATGGGAGGTGCGTCCTTTGAAGGAATGAGACTCTTGCATCATGTTTAAGAGAACCTGTTGTCAACAGCCAAAGCCACGCGATGATGTGATGTGTTATTTGGAGAAATAGGACCCTTGGGAGTGTCAGAGGGAACTCGTTGTCAATAGCCAAAGCCACGCAAAGATGTGGTGTGACATGATTGCTTGAGACATGAGTGTTTTCTTTCAAGATAACTACCTTCTTGCCTGAGGCTTGTACGGGAAGAGCCAATGGCCTTATGATGTATTTTGCTATTTTATTTTTTTCCTTGTTTTCTTTTTTTTGAAAGAGCTTGCCTTTAGTGCTATGCCCGTGCTCATGCACTTGCATTTGCATCATGTACTGTGTATTGTGTTTTGCGTTGCAACTGCTTAAGGAATCACAATATGCAATAGTGTGGTTCAAGTTTTGAGGTGAATGGGATGTATCCAGGAGGTGTAACTGAGTAGGGTAGGGAGAACGTGTTGGGGAATAAGGGTTGTATCGGGAACTTGGAATGTACTCATGCACGGATTGATTAACTTGGTTGTGTGCGTTGGGAACAATGTGGTGCCTTGTCACTGTGATGAAGTGCATCCGTGCGTGAACATCTCAAAGCATCATCCTACAAACACAAATCAAGAGGACAATAAATACACAAGTGAGTTAGTCTAAAACACTTTAAACATGCATACAGCCAATGGGATGGAGGCACCGTTTTAAAGTTCAGGCAAACAAAATAGGTAGCATTGGTGTCATTAGAGTCCATGTGGTGAATCATGTAGCAAGTTTTAGATGAGTCCAAGTTGATGATTGTAGTAACAGATCAATGGGCTAGTGACGATGTTGCCATTTTATAGTCTTAGTGGGCTGTCATGGATTAGTTTTATGTCATAACCCTTTGGACGTTGCCAGTTTAGCATCGTAGCGGACGGTGCAGTGCTAGTTTATAGTCATAGAAAACTATGAAGAGGCAAGTTGGTTTATAGTCTTAGCAAAATTTGGTAGATGAAAATGTGGTAGTTGAATGTTATACTAGACAACGAATTTGTGGTATCAGTTTACCATCATGATGCTAGGACGTTCTGTGGTGCTAGTTTTAAGTCATAGCTCTAGGATGTTCTGTGGTGCTAGTTTTAAGTCATAGCTCCAGGATATTCTATGGTGCTAGTTTTAAGTCGTAGCTCCAGGACTATTCTATGGTATTAGTTTTAGGTTGTGATTCCAGGATCCGAACATACCTTAAGCTCATCAGACATAGAATGGTTTAAGGTACATGTGATTTGTAGGGTTGGCGAACTCGTTTCCATCCTTGTCGGTGAGTTTGAATGCCCCATTGTTGTATGCCTTAGTGACCAAGTAAGGCCCTTCCCAATTGGCAAAGAATTTGTCTAAGTGTTCATGGACCATCTTGAGGACAAGGTCACCTTATTTTATTGGACGCTTGTGTACATTGTGTTGATGTCGTCTTCGTTGATACTTTTGGTACCACTCAATTTGATCTAGTGTGTGTGTACGTTCCTCCTCCACCAAATCAAGGTCAACAATGTGTAAGTCATCATTTTGACCTTCATCAAGGAGTCCAGAGAGAGTGATCTGCAATGAGGGTACCTACAATTCCAAAGGTAGAATAGCTTTTGATCAATAAACAAGACTATAGGGTGTTTTACCTATGGACGTTCGATGCGTCGTTCGATATTCCCATAGCGCATAAACTAGCCATTCATGCCATCTTCTTTTGCTCTGATGAAGCATTTTCTTGAGCACCATGATGATAGTGTTATTCCTAGACTATGCTTGACCATTTCTTTGTGGGTAATATGGTGATGAGAACGAGTGTTTAATTCCTAGGCTCTTATAAAAGTTTTCAGTTTCGATAATGCTGAACTATGGCCTGTTATTAGTGATTATGGTCATTGGGCTACCGAAACGAGTTACAATGTTTTCAAGTATGAAATTTCACACTTTTTTGGATGTGGTCTTCCTAATGGGGATAGCTTCTACTCATTTTTTGAAGTATTTAGTTGCAGTGATGATGAAGCTATGTCCTGCTGAAGATGGGGTAGTTATTGGTCCAATGATGTCTAACCCCCATTTCTAAAAAGGCCATGTGATTTCTATGGTATGTAACTCATTTGGTGGAACATGTATTAAATTACCATGCTTCTGATAGATTTTTCATGTTTTAACCTTGGAGAAACAATCGTACTCCGTGTATGGACAATAATAACCTAAACGTCTGATTTTCGTTGCCATTTCCTTGGGCGCTATATGTCCTCTGCAAAGTCCTTCATGAACTTGCTCCATGATCGTGTGACCATCGATGCTACTAACACACACTAACAAAATTCCTTCATAGGATCTATGACATATCATGTCTCCTATTAACGCATATTGTCAAGAATGTTTTCACACCGTGTCCTTTTGAGCATTCGTTAGATGTTGTGGCAGTTCACCATGTAGAAGGTACTCTTTTATGTCATCATACCATTCTACTGCATGTGTGGTGTTAACAGATGCTATAGGTGTGTCATCGGGAGTGTCGGTTACAGGTTTGGCAAAATTCGTTATGGAACTTGGCAACGCATGAAACATGTTGGTTGTCATGTTTTAGGCCAGTGTTGCTAGGGCATCTATGATGGTATTTTCGTTTTTGGGAACATGTTGCACATCTATTTTTGTCAATTGTTTTAGCAAGTGTTTGGTTAAGTTACAGTATGATTTTAAATGTGAAGCTTTTCATGCGAAAAAATCTATGACCTACTTGATTACCAGCTATGAGTCACCTTGAACTATGAGCCATGTGATTCCTGAAGCTAGGGCTACCATAAGACCTCTAAGAAGACCTTTGTACTTTGCCACGTTGTTGGTGCAAGGGAAGTTTAATCGATAGGTAGAGGGTCAAATTTCTTTGGAGGGATAGATTATGATGGCTGCAGCAGTTCCTGCTTGGGAGGTCGATGCTCCATCGAAGTATAATATTGCATTGTAGTTGTCGGGCTTGGTGTGTACGGTGTTCACGTTCTCATTAGGGAACTCACAGTTGATTATTGCTTGGTCTTGCATCGATGAGGTGGTCATTTAATTAACTATTGTTTGACCCTTTGTGGAAGATTGATCTATGTAGTACAGGTCTAACTCGACAATCATCGCCTTCCATCTAGCTGAAACACCACAAAATTCGGAGCTTAGTACTTGTCCGACATCAAACAGGACCCTAGAACTCACGAACGACGTCGGTTGCATGATCGCAACACTTGGTTTTTGCCAAGTACATGGTGTCAGCGTATACGCCCGATGTGTACGCCAAGATCACATACAATGTATACGCCCAGCGTATACGCCCAGCACTCCAGCGTGTACGCCCAGCGTATACACCTGCCACTATAGCGTATACGCTCAGCGTATACGCCCAGCTCTCCGGCGTACATGCCCAAGTACTGTAGCTGTGCACGCTCAACGGCAGGATCTCCAATGAAAGCATGAAGATAACCCCGAAGAGCAAGGATTGAAGCAACTGGACATCCTTTGGCGTATACGCTCGGCATGTACGCCCAGCGTCCATCAGCGTATACGCCCAGCGTATACGCCAGCATCCATCAGCGTATACGCCCCACTGTATACGCCCAGTGTCCACCCAAGTTCACACGCCCAACAAGTCCAACGTATACGCCGACCTGATGTAGCGTATACGCCCAGCGTATACCATATTTCTAAATTGTATGCACTCGGTCGACACGCCACGTGTCTCCCGACCCGATTTTCCTGGAAAAACCCCCTCTATAAAAGCCCAGTTTTCCACGTATTCAAGGTCGGCAAAAAATTTACCAGAGCAGACCCAAGAGCAATTACGCTGCAAACCAGAGCCCAAAATCCTCTTACGCTGGAAGTCCTGTACGCCGAGCACAGTCTCTACACTCCGCCTACCGTGCGAACTAGCCGCATCCCTGCATCCACCGGGGCTTTACGTCTGCCTTGTGTTTAGCCACAACTACATTAGACCGGTGCACTACATTTCCATTTCATAATACAGTTTACAGTTTACAATTTACAGTTTACGCTGACATCTTGCATGTATTTCTGCTTACGCTCGTTTACATTTACGCTCTTATCATGCTGCCTACGCTTTGTTTACACTGTTTACGCTGTCGGCATCCTGTTTACGCTTTACGCCTAGTTTATGCCCTGTTACGCTATGCACTTGGGTTCACGGCCTGTTTACATGTGTTCAGGTTTACTCTTAGTTTACGCTGCGTATATCGGCATATGCTGTTTACGCTGTTATGCCATTTACATTTTGCTTACGCCCTGTTTTCACTATTGGCTCCGTTTTACGCCCGCTACACCGTTTATGCACAACCCAGCGTATAACACTTCGGTGACGCTTGGGGAAATCCTTGTCTGATCCGCGTGCAGACCACTCAAGGTACTCTACCTTCGTGCATTCCAGCTCGCCCTCAAGCGAAGGTAGGGTCATCTGTGCTCGTCCTACGATCCCACGGTCTCTGTTTTTCCTTCCAGCCGGGGATTGACGATTTCAGGCGTTACAGATTTTGGCGTTAGAAGGAGGGCCTCCACTTAAACAACTTGACTGTACGCTCCTTAGTGTCTACGCTCATTAGCATTTTCACTGCCCTGTTTAAACCCTCGACTCTCAGCGTCTACGCTGTCACTCTTCCAGTATCTACGCTGCGACCAGAAACCCCAGCATCTATGCTGCACACTTACCCCAGTGTCTACGCTACCCACAGACTAGCGTTTGCGCTACATACTTAGCGTCTACGCTGCCCACAGAATAGCATCTATGCTGCACACTTAGCATCTACGCTGCCCGCAGACTAGCGTCTACGCTACATACTTACGCTGCACATTATGTATATGCTGTATACAGCTATTACACGCTGCCAAGTTGAAGCGTATACACTGTACGCTGCCCAGTACATCAACTTCGCACACTCAAACCGTTCTACATACACGATCCATCATCATGAATCCCGTAAACACCACTGCTGCCACTACCCAGAACATTAACATCTCAGACACCATGGCTGCCCAGTAGTATATCACACAACACCCAGGAATGCAACCCACAGCGGGTCCCCACCGATCCTTAAGGATGCAAGGGAGGGATCCAGCCTCCAACATTATCACCCAGGATGAGTACAACTTTATCTGTATTAAGATACAAACTAGCCTAGCTGTTGATCAAGCCGAACTGGAGGTGAAGAGGTAGTTTGAGCTATACTACAAGGGGGGGACGAGAGTTCATCCCTTCCCCATATGATGTGATTCTCGTTCCTGAACAATATTCGGAACTCATCACACAACTTCTCCTTCAAAGGAACAACTCGTTAGACCAACCTACGGTGGACCCCCAACTGGACGAAGAGGACGAATTTGTTGCCCAATCAGAGCACGAAGACTCCTACCACACCCTTAGTCCACATAATCACCTTAACCCCATCTTTCACCTAGACGCAGGGGAGATCATGCCCCTCCAAACCCTTAGGTCTACCCAGCCCCAAACACCATCACAAGAAACATCAGCGTTAGTCCATATTCCTCCCCAGGGCAACTCCTTGCCCAAAACATTCCCTTTTCCAATCATCCCCGCTATAGCCACGGGTTCATCCTCACGAGCACCGCCCCCTCACGGTAGCGTGGGAGTGACATTCCCAACCCAAGGGATAGGGATGCCACATGTTATACCCGCGTTCACATTTGCCCACTACATCCCGCACGTCCAAACACATGCACCCCCTTCGACCGCCATAACCCAACAAGAAGCCCCTTCATACAACACGGCCGAACAATGGCCGATGATGGGTACGACATCACAGCAAACTTCCTACCATCATGTACCACCCCACACGCTGCCACCAGCTGATGTGCCCCAGGCACAGCCATAACCACAGCAACAACAGCCTCCTCTTTACAATGTGTTACCCCTGGTGCCACCTACTGAATACTTCCCACAAACACAACCGCCAACAATGCAACTTTTAGCCTTTCAACCCACTGTTCAATAGTGTAACCCATACAGTGTACCCCAAGCCCAATCCACCATGCTCCCAAGTGCTCAGGATTGGGCAGATGCAAAAAAAATGATGCAGGAATTAACTGACGAGGTAAAACGCCTCAAAACAGCTGCTGACGGGGAGTTGAAGGTAGTAGACTTCTACAACGATGACCCCATCAGCTCTTTCGTCCCGCCTTTAACTTTGCCTAAAGGCGTCTCCCTACTAACGCGAACCAAGTATAATGGGGAGACAGATCCTAATGCACATTTAATAATGTTCAGGTTAGAGTGCGCACTACTGCAGGCATGGCCCCATGCAATTCTTCGAGTGTTTCCCATGTCCCTCGCAGGGAGAGCACTTGATTAGTATAGGGCGCTCCCAAGAAACTCCGTCTCCTCCTTGGAAAACCTACTACACCAGTTCATGACCAGGTTCAAATATAACCTGAAACCTGAGGCCACACTAGACAGCCTCATTCAGGTCAAGCAAGCACTACTTGAACCGGTCCAGAAATTTATTCAGAGGTGGAGCGCAGCTCTCAATGAGCTACACGAGCTAATCTCCCAGACATACCTGCTAACTATTTTAAAAGGGGTCGTCAACAATTTCTTTAAATCCAAGCTGTACTATCTGAACGCGCGCAATCTTAACCAAGCATTTGTGCAAATCAAAAACATAGAAGAGGAGGCCCAAAACAGCCATGACCCTGTCTACTTAGCCTTTAAAAATCAACATGCTAAAAAGGATAAAGAAAAGGCTAAAACAACTATAGCATCGATAGCAGGGGCACAACAACAAAATAAACCACCGGCAACCCCTACTAATTACAACAAACCAACTCCGACGACCGCGCAAGAATCATCATCACAGCAGAACCCAACGAACCGTACACGCAATTTCGAGAGGAAAGAACCCTCTCAATACACACCCCTGCCCATGAAGCCATCCTTGCTCTTTGATCAACTCCTAAAGGCCAGTTTAATGCAACATAAATAGTTATCCCCTGTGGCCATCCAGAGACATGATCGGTTCTGTCAGCTCGTTCAGAACCCAAGCCTAGCAACACCGGATGAGCCTCCTGTACCCAAAGGCTTTAGAATGGATCGCTTTTGTGATTACCATCAACAAAACGGGCACGGAACGGATTACTGTTTCACCTTGAAGCAGGATTTGTAGCAGATGATCGATGAAGGCCAAATCATCTTTGATGAAGCAAACCCGATCCAACCGCAAAATCAAACTATGGGGGTCTATAAAGACCCTTTAAACACTAAAGAGGCACCGTACGTCATTAATACGATCTATCTTGACAATGATTATGAGCCATCCTACATTAACACCATATCTCCTGAACATACACCGCAAACATCCAACAAACCCTTTGTAGTTCACATACCTGTTCCTGCGTCTACATCCACACCCCAGCCACTGCATCCTTCACAACGGCCATATGTTGTTCAGATGCCTCCAACAACAACAACACTTAACACCACGACACACGAAAAGCCATATGTAGTGCGTGTCCCTCCCGTCACTCCCCTAAATGCACCAACTCCACATGTTAGGCCTACTCCTTTCGTAGTCCGAGTACCATCAGCAACCGCAACAGCGAAGTCCAACCTTTGCCAAAACCAACCCCGTTTGTCATTAGGATACCCAAAAGTCCCAACGACTACCAAGCCTCTGCGTCACAAATGCAAGGCTAACCTAACCCCTACGTTATTAGGGTACCTATCCCACCCTCTAACCAAGCACATCCAACTGTACAAGCATCATCCTGCTCGACTCCATATGTGGTAAAACTCCCAGGGCAAACCGAAATGCCAAAACCAACGACACCTCCATGCCGCATGCGAGAACATCTTGGAGACAGACTCGTGCGTGAACGTATAGAGAAAGAACGCCGATGGCTAGCTCTAGGGCCACCTAAGCCCACTCCCCTCAACTCTGTACCCATGTCATCATCTAACGATCAACCAGGCTCAGACAATGAGGGTGAGTCGTCTGAAAAATACGAATCATCTAAAACGACATTTCCGAAAACTGACCAGCCAAAAAAATGAGAGATAAAACTCTTGGGTCCAATGGATCCAGTCAGCATTGATAGAAACACCCCCAACAGTGAAAACTTTGCAGCCGCCTTGACACAAGTCACACAAGTGTTAAAACAAAAGAACACTTCACTGAGCTTGTATGACCTAGTCCTGACATCTCAAACACATCAGGAAGCTCTAGTGCGCATGCTAACATCAATCCCGGTAAGCGAGGACTTACCCCCGAATGAATCCTCCATCCATGCGGTGATGTTCTCACCTCACGGGACTACTCCTAAGCCTCTAAGCTTTCATGATGACAACATCAAGATGGATAAGAAAACGAAGGAGGTAACAACAGCCCTCATGTTCATAACAATCCGTATAAACCAGTTTAAAATACATAGGGTCCATGTAGACGATGGAGCTGCAACAAACGTTGTGCCGTACCACATCATTGAACAACTAGGACTTACTGAACTACTTAAACCAACCACGACTACATGTTTAAAGTCATTCAGTGGGTCACACGTAATGGTGAAAGGCACAATAACCTTAGACTTTATAGTGGGAGATCAATTCCCAACATCTGCCTATTTCCTAGTAGTGGATGAGATGCTGGGATTCAACCTAATATTGGGAAGACCCTGGTTAGCCCAACTGAGATCTGTCTCCTCCCCTATACATCAAGAAATTCACCTGCCTTATGAAGGTGGAGAAATCATCATACACGGTGAAGCAGCTACTCCTATTATCTCATCACATATGGACATGGACCAGGGCTCGGAAGTCGAACTCGAAAAACGTAGCCAAAATGATGAGAATCCGCAACCATCGGTAAGCAGTAAATCTTCCGACATGGAACAAAAGCCTCCTCAAACAGAAACGCCTATGCCTCCTCAAGTAAAAGCTAATACAAAGCTCCCTATGGACACTGAAATATCTGAAAATGCTAACACAAAAGACATTCCATTAGAAGTCCCTTCGGCCGAATTGCCGTTTAATGTGATCAGTGAAGGGGACGCTGAATACCAAATCATACCTATCGAAACATCATCTAACATTAAAATGAAAAAAATTAAAAAATTACTGAAGTGATACTATCACTCTAAGTCTGAAATGACGTTAAACTATAAACAAGTCCGAAGTGACACTAAACTACGATAAAACAGGAAGACAATTAAATGCCACTCCTAGTCCAAAATGACATTAAACTATCATGTCCGCAATGACATAAAACTAGCCACCATCAGCAACGATCGGTTTACTGAGAAATCTACCCACGTCCTCCAAAACATTTCCTGATTACGCATGGGGCCCGAAATGGCCATAAACTACGCATGGGGCCCGAAATGGCCTTAAACTAGTACTTGCTTTTCGTCTTACTTTTATAATCACATTTCCGTAATACACTTAATACGGAAAACAAGCCAAAATATTTTTTACATTTCTATGTCATGTTAAACTCGAAATCAACAAATCAAAAATATATATATAGTTATTACATACAATCAACCGTCTCTATTCATTTCATGATTTTCAAGTTACAATTCCAATATAAATCTGAAAAAAAAGGAGCTAAAATGCTAAACATCTGGGACATGACTATCGTCCCCCTTCGATCCACCAGCATCAGAGGCCCCTACTCCACTGGGGCCAGCTTCTTCAGTCTCATCCCCACCTTCATCCTGTAAAGACCAAAAAAATAAACAACCAACACAAGAATAAGCGAATGTCAAAGTTTCAAACATTATTTAATCAGTTAACTTCATAAAGACGAAACGCTTACCATAGGAGATCCTCCCAAGCCGAATTCCAGTTACCGCAGGATTTCCTCTTCGGAAACACTTGCCCAATCTATCCCATCGAGACCCAAGTCAACATCTACCAGAACCTTCCCCTTGTCAACATCCGACCAGGTAGGACGTTTCAAAGGGAACTCCCCCACTGACACCTCCCTAGAAGCGGTTGTTATCAACCGTTTAGGAGATTCCATCTCTACAATTATGTTTTGGACGAATGTGTCAAAGGCAGAGCGCAGACCAAGGCCCTCCACAAATATTTACAATTGTCGCTTCTCAATAGACACTTCTTTTAGTGACTTCTTCTACTGGTGCTTGTGGTTCTTCTCATCTTACCCCCATTTGCATACTTTGGAGGCGAAAGCCTTCCAATCTTAGCATTTGATATTCAGCAATTCAATTTGGGCCTTGTGCTCCCCTAGTCTCCGTATCAATCCTGCGTGACGATTGAGTAGGTTCCAATACCTCGTATACGTGACCTCGGAGGTCTGCCAAGAGCGATCATTGCCTAATCTGGCTGCGGTGAATTCGTACCGGGCCTTCAGATCATCACGTTCCACCGTCAGTTCAAAAACCTCTTTCTCTTTCGCCTGAATCTGGAGCCACAATTGCTCAATGGATCGCCTACACGTCCATACTGCTTTAGCATTGTGAACGAAGCCCTCTACTACCTCTTTGTAAACAGGTCTGGGCACTTGTTCAACTTCTAGGGAAAGTGTGGGCAAGATCTCTATGGTGACAGTCTCGGATGGATCCCACCTCAGTTGGGCACCTATCCATAGGGAAAAGAAAAATGTTAGAACAGACAAAATCGAGCATCAAACCCTAACATAGTAAAGATCTTTGGATGTTCCTACACCTATTTCAGGATGGATCCCTTCGATCCGCTCAATGACCTCTTCGGCCACACCAGCTACGAAATCCCTTTTACTTAGCATTTCCATCGAAGTAAAAGGCCCATCAGCGTGCGAAGTGCTAACCTTTGGCGACACTTCAGGGGGAATCTCTGGCTCCATCTCAGGGATGGTCTTGCTCCCCTCTAAGTCAAACGAAAAATTCATAATGAGATAATCCTGGAATATATTAGGCTGCACAACTAAGTAAATAGACATACCATTCCCTCCAGTCTCCTCCGGTGTGGGAGGGTCTCCAAGGTCCAAGTTACCTTTGAGAAAATCACTGAACATCTCTTCAGTCCCCGCTTGATCATCTAGTACTTTAGTGTTTCCATTTCCTTCCCCCAACTCTTTAGTCCCTCCCGCTAGGTCAGTTAACTCTTCCTCCTCAGGTATAGTCCGCAAATCCTGCCTCTGGACTTCTTAACACAAGACAGATGAAGTTAGTTGCATACAGCCAGTAACCGTTAAAACTATCTGCAAGATAAGTGAAGTAAAGAAAACAAGAGGTTTACCAAGTATTTTAAACCGAATCCGCTTTACTTTGGGCTGTTCAATCTCACTGGTCTCCTCAGCTGTGCGGTCACGCTTCGCCAACTTTGATTTGGCTTTGCCTATTGTGTCCTTAACTACCCGCTCCGCATTTTTGGCAGTGTAGGGTATTTCATCCGGTTCCAACCCTACACTGTCGTGCGTATGGAGTGAGGCGCCAGACGATCCACCCGTAGTGATCGTAAGGGATTCATCAATCCCCTCAGGGGCATCTTAGGACTTAGCCATGTCGAATAAGTGGTTTACCCAGGGGCAAGATAACTGATTCCTATCGCGTAAAACAAATCTGTTCTCCCAACGAACCACTAGAAATTCGGCCAAATGACGAACATACCCGGCAAAGATGGCAAAGATGAAATGGGACTGAGCTTCTATGTTCGAACGCAACCGCACTACCTCTTTAGTCATGCCTGATAATAAGAATTCAGCCCAGTTGTAGTGCACGCCAGCTTCTAGAATAGTGCGCATGATTCACACTGCTTCAACCCTGAGACTCTTGACTTGCGATAGAGTCTTTGGAAACAGACGTGCTCGAAATAAGGGGTAAAGCTCGTTGACTTCGTCAACTTTCGTTGTCCCCTGCATAGGAAATCCTTTAGTGCCCTTCGTCACCCCTAAACAATCCTCTAAATCGCGGATCGTGTGAATTTCTTTATGCGCCCTATCTAAAACAATCTTTATGCCACCTGTAGGCACGCCAAACAAATCCGCAAAAAATTGAGGCGATAATTCAAAAGTTATTTTAACGCCCTTAATACGAGCGCTATGGCGAGAAACAGATCTGTCAAATGAATCCACAATCCCGATCATCTCCGCTATAGACACGTCCGGGCTAGGGGCCACGAAGAGCGCCATGAGGCCGGCATGTTCTAAACAGGCAATAATGGATGGCGGAGCTTTTACCCGTAACCACTTCCGGGCGGCACCGGTTTCACCGAATTTCATAGAGAGAGTCGTTTCAGTCCGCCCGGTCACAACAGAACCCCCGCCAGAGGTAGTGCCAGCTGTAGAGACAAATCCAAAACCCTCATATTAGTTTAACACCCAGCGATTAAACAAATACATCTCGACATCTGGGAAACATTGCCACTTACTCTTAGTGTTAGATTTTGAGGTTTCACCTAGATCAGAAGCAGATGAAAAAACAGGTCCATTAGGGGACCAGTCGGTGTGCAACCATCCACGCGTAGTGCATTGTGCAAACGCCTTAGAAAATCTCTTATGGAAGTTCTTCATAGCGTCCCTAGTGTGGGCCAAAACGGCCCCGCGAAGGGTGGGACCCACCATGAACACCTCCAAAGCCATGCGCGCCAATGCAAGCCCATCATCGCCTGTGTAGGACCCTTCTCGCGTAACTTTCGGCCTACAGAAAGGCGAAAACATGTGTTAAAACGAGAGAAAATATTTGACTATAAAAAAGAGAGGAACAACCAGAGCTAAAATGAAATTACCTTTCCACCCGGTATACTATGCTGGGAGGATTCTGGAACAAGGTATGTGCGCGGCCAGTTAGGAATAACCTGTTGTTGATATAGCTAGGCCCCTATGGCAGCCGGTCCCACACACGCGTCAATGGACGGGTAGATCTTGGACCACCGGGGGGAACACCCTCAGCGACAAGTGGCCCTTCATCAATATCATCAATGAATATTCTAATACCTTCCGCTGCACCGAGTAACATGGCCTCGATGATGCTCTGTGCCACATCCTCGCTTAGGTGGGACCAAATCATAACCTTGAAATGGTCTAGCATGAAAGCCAAAAATTCGCGGGCCCTGTCCCGAAACCAGACTTCATTGTTCTCAATGGTTAAATCTGGGGTCAGTTCACCACCCTCAATGGGGCCAAACCATGTCAACACCCCAACTAGCTCAGTCACTAGAAGGGGAGGTTCAACGTCCTTGCAAGCCATTAAAACAACCCGAAAGATTAATTATACCGAAAACTTCGTTTTGAAAAACAGACATTCATGAAAAATTCTAACTGTTTACGCTCGGCGTATACACACAAACTATTTACGCTCGGTGTATACACTGGGCGTATAAACAAACCATTACGCTGGGCGTATATGCTGGGCGTACATGCTAAAAATTATTGACTATTTATGCTCAGCGTATACGCTGGGCGTGCACGCTAAAAATTGTTGACTATTTACACTCGGCGTATACGCTGGGCGTACATGCTAAAAATTGTTAACTATTTACGCTCGGCGTATACGCTCGGCGTATACACTCGGCGTATGCGCTAAAAACTACGTTGTATATAATACAAGAATTTACGCTGAACACGCTTACGCCGCAAGATATCCGATAACCTACGCTCAGTGTATACGCTGTAGAAACCCTCGGCGTATACGTCGAGCATAGACGATCTACGCCAGAAGCTAGCACAAGTGTCTACGCTTGGCGTATACGCTGAGCGTATACACCGACAATCGTCTACGCAGAACATCGAAAAACAACGCCGTGACAGTACGCTGAAAACAACACATGCGGCGTATACGCCGGTACACTACCCTTAACCCTCTATGCTCGGCGTATACGCCGAAACCTTATATGCTAACTGTCTACGCTACAAAAATAGATGCAGAAAAATAAACAAAAAACAGGGTCAAGAGCCTACCTGCTGGAAGATCCAGGCCATGCGGGAAGGCTCGGGTTGGGTAGGCACTGTAGCATCACCTCGCTCTCCTCTGTGAACGTTAGNTGGGTAGGCACTGTAGCATCACCTCGCTCTCCTCTGTGAACGTTAGCTCTGGTCCTTTCTTTCCTTAGCCTTCCATTTCCTTACCTCTGCCCATCTCAGCGTCTATGCTAGGGTTTATCTCGGTGTCTACGCTGGGGTTTATCTCGACATCTACGCTAGGGTTTTGCTCGGCGTCTACGCTGGGGTTCTGATCCGCAGTTTATGCTCACACAGTCAAATGACAAATGAAGCCCCTTCTCCCCTTTCTATGGCACGCCGACTCTAACGCTGACGCCGCCGCCGCCCTCCGTTTTTCTTGCTTTTTTCCTCGTTTTCCGTGCTTTTTCAAATTTGCTTTAAATTTTTCAAAAAAATATATAAAAATTATATACATNCGCTATCTTACCAGGCTCTCTATTTATTGACAGGAACTAGCCTAATGGATTGCAAGCGCTTAACTAAGTCATTAGTTATTGATGGACCATATGGCGAGGTTGAAAGGAATATCGACATGAATCTCATCCATGCGAGCTCATCAACAAACGATGCAATAATAGCTTCAACACAGCAAATGGTTGACGACCATGAGGGTATGATAAAATCCCTCGACATAGAAGCCGAAAACATTACTGAAGACACTCTAACCGAAACTCCCATCACCATGCTTGATGGGGAAATTAAAATTCTAAAATTAAGCGCATTACTAGAACTGTGTCTAGCTAGAGATATCGAAAACGTGCTTAGGGACAATATGAAA